>JAHHFK020002597.1:622500-1171746 GCA_024533555.2 Aedes koreicus | reverse complement strand
CAATCTGTAATTCCTTTGCACGTTGAGCAGTTCGTTGCGAAACACCGAATTCTTGCATAATTTTGTATGCAGTCCAGGATTTGGGGAGAGAAGTTAGAATCCTATATCGATCGTTTCTGTCAGATGTTTCATCAAATTTTGCCTTCATCTGTTGAAGAATTTCCTGTCCGTCTCCGGGTTTCTGGGCAGCAGCGCTACCAATTGATTCAGCACTCGTTGATTCCAAACAAAACAAAGATTCTGAAAACAAGATGGAAAAATATCACAATTAGTTAGGAACATTTTTATTTGTATAATGTAATACAGATTGTATTCGATTATTTGAAGTATGATAGGCAACTGCTCTACAAATTGAGCTACCATGTCGGATTAGGTAAGATTATACGGAACTGATATTTTTTTAAATTTTCTGAATAATCGAGTACAACTTGTATAACGTAGCAAATCATGACGTCTGAATAAACAAAAAGAAGAGATTATTCTACTTACCAACACTAGGAACAGCGTCAATTTCCGATCGATTATTTCGAAACCACCATTATTGATGTTTGCTGGTGCGGCGAAATTGTTCACTCTAGATGGTCCGGCCACGGCGAAATTAGTGGTTGCTGATGGTCTGGCTACGGCGAGATCATCAAGTTTCGATGGTTCAGAAACGGTGAGTTCTTGATTTCCACATTCTAGATTAACTGCACTTGGAGTTGCTGGCTCGTTTTCTTTCTTGATAAAGCGATAAAGTCTGCAATAGCAGGTATTACAAATGTAGGAACAGCTTTTATCCAATTTTATTCTCCTTTCCGCTGCATAACCATATAGTTTAGGAGTAACTTTCTTGTAACTATTACTCCAAACATGGCAATTTGAGCATTCGTGCTTCATTGTATTAAACGTTTAAAATTAACACTTCATTTGATCACTTTTTAAAAATAAAAAATAAAACATTGAAACACTTTTCTCAAATTTTTGCTAGTACACGCGAGCAAATTCCTTTTAATTCTACTGGAAGCTTACTTACAGACTTCGAGTGCTCGACTTGAAGGGAACATCACAGTAGGTCTAGTATTTATAGTAGGTTTGTTGGTACCGCAGTGTGTGAGGTAGGGGAGGTACTTGAGTGTGTTTATGTGTTTGTTTGTTACCTAAAATGTTGTTTGATACCAACAAGGTTATTCATTATTACTTCGTTTGAAGGTAGGCAAATTGGTGTTGTTGTTGTTTAGTTAGTTGTTTTTGTGATGAAGGTATAAATTTAAACAGCCACGAATATCCGTTTCCTTGACCCTTGCTAAGCAAGTTTTTGGGATTTTGTTTGTGGATTGCTATGCTTTCCGCTATATTTAGTCTCGTTGAATATATGTTCAGCTACTTTTGATTTAAAATAAAATAACTACAATGAAATAATTCCCGCAGTTATTTTGAATTGATGGAAAATGATGCTCATTCCATGTGTGTATGGGAAAAAAAACTTGAAATTTTCAAAAAATATAACTCAAAAACGGCTCGATGAACATTTGAGATTTTTTTATATGTTATGTAAAAATGTTTGAATTTTGATAAAAAAAATAAAAATAAATAGTCATTGTGGTCCAACATTTCTAAAATCATAAAAAAACAAATACTTTGACCATTTTAGCAAATTTAAGTACATTAATTATTTTAATCAATGTTTTTAATAAAAACTAGAAATAATGAGCTTTCTATTCATAGAAAGACATTGCAAATCGACCCAGTGGCTCAGGAGATGATGTTTTAAAAAATTTTTTTTTGAAAAATGTCGATTTTTCTGGTAACCCTATATCGAACATGCCCAGCAAAAAAAAAATAAAAAAAAACGGGTCTTATTATTTTCGATGAAGAACATACCAAGCGATTTTGAGCAAAATCAGCCACCTTTATTTTTATAATTCAATATATATATATATATATATATATATATATATATATATATATATATATATATATATATATATATATATATATATATATATATATATATATATATATATATATATATATATATATATATATATATATATATATATATATATATATATATATATATATATATATATATATATATATATATATATATATATATATATATATATATATATATATATATATATATATATATATATATATATATATATATATATATATATATATATATATATATATATATATATATATATATATATATATATATATATATATATATATATATATATATATATATATATATATATATATATATATATATATATATATATATATATATATATATATATATATATATATATATATATATATATATATATATATATATATATATATATATATATATATATATATATATATATATATATATATATATATATATATATATATATATATATATATATATATATATATATATATATATATATATATATATATATATATATATATATATATATATATATATATATATATATATATATATATATATATATATATATATATATATATATATATATATATATATATATATATATATATATATATATATATATATATATATATATATATATATATATATATATATATATATATATATATATATATATATATATATATATATATATATATATATATATATATATATATATATATATATATATATATATATATATATATATATATATATATATATATATATAAAAACAAATAGAAATGAATAAAAAACCAATAGAAATTGCTAGAAGATATCCACGTGCGGATCTCGAAAAAAAGAACGTTCAAGGCTCTTTCGGTCAAAACTAAACATGTTTTTTGCGTCTTGTGGTGAGTAGTCCACCAAAACAGTGATAACAGCTAAAACTTCTGCTTTAAAGCATAGGAAGACAAAAATGTATTCCTGTTGTCAATTAATTTATACCGTGATGTTCCCTTATTCCAATCAGCTCCTAATTCCGTTCACTTGAAATAAAAGATTAAATTATAGCTACTTGACAGGACAATTCTAATCAATATGTTATCCTATTTTTTTGTTGAGATTATACAGTGACCGGCGAAAAAAAAGATCCATCGAGCCGTATACTAATCAGGCATAGATATCTTTACAACTTCGTATCAATAGCAACTTTCTTACCCGTACTGTACATATTTGGGTATCATTCATGAGGCTTAGCGTAAATGTTTGAATATACATATTCATTTCAGCCAACTGCATGTGAAAAACGAAATAAGCTTGTGTTTACGGCATGTCAATAAAAAAGATCCACTAGGAAAAAAAAATACTTTCCGTGTACATCCACTTGGCTTACCCCTTGTTGATCATGCTTTTGACATTCCTTTATTTACATCCATCACAGATAATTGCTACAGTTGTGAGAAATAAGTTAGTTTAGCCCAAGTGACGAGTTTTTTAAGAATCGATCATGGGAGGAAAGAAAGTAACAGTCCAAGTTCGAAATCTTATGCGCGATTGCTCAAAAAACGAATCTCAGCGCAAAGTTGCCCAAAAGTATGGTGTAAGCCGTGGTGTAGTGCAGAAAATAATTTTAAAACACCAAAAGCTTGGAAGTGTCGCAGATCGAACAGGACGTGGACGCAATCGCAAGTCTGACCACCGCGAAGACACTAGAATCATCAGAGAAATTAAAAAGGATCCGTTTGTTACCATCCGTGCGCTCAGAGAAAAGCTAAGCCTTTCGATATCCGATCGTACAGTTCGGCGACGCATTGCTGAGCACGGTTTGAAAAGTCATTTTGCTCGGAAACGGCCGTTCATAAGTAGGGTGAATAAGGAGAAGCGATTGCGGTTTGCAAGACACCATATAAATAAGCCACTGGAGTTCTGGAAACGGGTTGTTTGGTCAGGAATCAAAGTTTGAGCTGTTCAACAGAAAACGACGACTGCGAGTTTGGCGGAAAAGCGATGAAGGGCTGAAGGATAAACATCTACAAGGGACCATGAAGCACGGCGGTGGAAATATCATGGTCTGGGGCTGTTTCTCATGGTTTGGAGTGGGGAATCTGGTTCTAATCAGTGGTATTATGACGGCAGATGGGTATATAGATATTCTGAACGAGAATATGGAAGAATCATTGCTGAAAATGGGTCGGGAAGATAATTACATTTTTCAGCAAGACAACGACCCAAAGCATACGGCCAAGAAAACACAAGCTTTTTTCTGTGCCTGTTGGATTAAACCTTTGGAATGGCCTCCCCAGAGCCCGGATTTAAAATCAATTGATAATCTCTGGGCAATTCTCGACAATAGAGTCGAAAAAACCCACGTAATAAACAAGCAAACATATTTTGCGGCACTGGAGCAGGCCTGGAATGAGTTGGATCCACAACACCTCAGAAACCTAGTCGAAAGCATCCCAAAACGATTGCAGTCCATCATTGAAGCGAAGGGAGGTCATATTGACTATTGAAGAGTTGATTCCAACTCTTTCGATTATTTTTTTTTTCATTCATACATGAAGTGGATCTTTTTTTATGTCATACGTATTTTACTAAACTCCAATAATTTTGTTTTTTATTTTATGCAAGGAATAAAAGTGATCGTTATTTTTGTACTGAAATGGTTCGTCTATGTTTATTTTTCAGAAATATGTATTGGAATACCCTACTTTTTCAAAAATACGTGTTTTTTTCTCAACAATAATACATTGATCAAAGGTGGATCTTTATTTTTGCCGGTCACTGTATGCTTTCAAAAAACTTGTGTTCGTGTACGAATATACTAGCGCCGCCTGTTTGTCGAGAACGAGCATCACTCATGCGAAAAATCCCTTGTTCATCGAGTCAACGAGTTGTCGTCCAAACGAGATGTCATCACAACGGATCCCAAGGTACTCAAGTGATGATGATGTGGTAGTGGATTTCTATTTCCGCCCTCCCATGAAACCAAATGAATTTAAAAGGGTAACCCGCATGTGAACCGATCTCTTAGAGTATCTTCCTACGTTCACAGAACAATCAATTGTGCTGAAGAAGAGTAAACCAAGTCCCATTTTTTACAATGAAGAAATTAAATTTAAAGTAAGAGTGTAGCAAAAATTGTAGTAGTTACAAAAAATAAAGTGAATTAATTAGTTACGTGAAGAAACGAATTTGATAACTACCAATAAACTGCTCCAGCAATAAATAAAATTGAGTGTTGAACAATAAAAGAACTAAGTGATCGGTTAAGAAAAATTCCTCTATTTATATTGGAGATTCCACTGTTTTCCGCTTTGATATCGACATATGGTCCTTCGAACCGGATTGGCCGGCGGACTCCGGTCATCTGGACACTACCACCTGTGAATCTGCTATCATTGGAGGTCTAACATCCCGAAAGTTCGAGTGCGTGCTGATATTTATTTGTACAAGGCATAGAAACCGCCTCAAGGAGGTAATTATATTTCCAAATCTCTACACGCTGTCCCGTTTGTGCTTCGCGGTGCTTTTGATTCCACAGATCAATCTTCGCTTTATTCCCCATCATCATGTCTACGGATCGCCGCATGAAAACGTTAAAACTAAGATTGAAGAGTCTGCAGACGTCGTTCAGTTTAATATCAGCGTTTGTTGAGAACTACAAGGGGATGAAGAACATGCTTTGGAGGTTCCGGTACGCTTAGAGAGCATAACGAAGTTGTGGAACGACTTCTCCGTACTCCAGTCTGAGCTGGAAACCATAGACGAGTCCGGCATAGAACAACATCTAAAGACGCGCGCCAGCTATGAATCAGCGTACTATAAAGTGAAAGGTTTTCTTTTGTCCGTCTGTAAAACAACACCTCCGTCTCGGCATCCACTTCGTCCGCTTCGACTTCTAATCTGAACCTACAAAACCCTACATCATCCCATGTGTGTCTACCAGATATAAAACTGCCTGTCTTCAGTGGGAATTTGGATTATTGGCTGAATTTCCACGACCTGTACATGTCTTTGGTTCACTCTTCAGCCGAACTGTCGAATATACAAAATTCTTACTATCTCCGTTCGTCCCTCTCGGGAGATGCGCTCAAACTAGTACAGACAATCCCTATAACTGCGGCCAACTACCCCGTCGCCTGGAATTTGCTTGAGGAGCATTTCCAGAACAAGCACCGATTGAAGCAATCATACCTTAACGCTTTATTCGAATTTCCAACTATCAAACACGAGTCAGCGGCAGATCTACATACCCTAGGGGAGAGATTCGAGTCAAATGTAAAGGTTCTCCAGCAATTAGAAGAGAAAACTGAATTTTGGGATCTTATTCTAATTAGAATGCTCAGCGTTCGTCTTGACGTCACAACTCGTCGCGATTGGGAAGAATATTCTTCGGCAAAAGTAGATGTCACCTTTTAGGATCTCACCAGCTTCATTCAAAGGAGCGTATCGGTTCTCCAGACACTCCACGGAAAAGGCGTAGAAACTCCGCCTCCTTCATCATCTTCGACCAGTCAGCCCAAGAAGTTCACTCAACGTCCGGCTGCATATCACACTGTTAGCCATGTAAACACAACCACCGATCGAAAATGCATAATATGCTCAGAACATCATCCGCTCTACATGTGCCCAACGTTCTCGAAAATGGTTCTTGAGGACAAAGAGAGAGAAATTCGTCGACTTCAGCTGTGTAGAAACTGTTTACGTAAAGGCCACTTGGTACGGAAATGCATGTCATCTAGCACCTGCCGCAAATGCCATAATCGTCATCACACACAACTTTGTCATCAAGGTACTTCTACCGCTGCGAACCATAACTCAACAACATCATCGAAATCAACAACGAACAGCCACGAACATCAGCCACATCAACAACGAACGGAAGAACAGCCACGAACATCAGCCACAGTGACCGTCAACAAGGTACCCACATTAGCAGCGACTGAACGAAAACAAACAACCGTCCTTCTCGCTACCGCTGTTGTCCTCTTCATCGATGATAATGGTATTGAGCATTCCGTGAGAGCTTTTTTAGACTCTGGCAGTGAGTGCTTCTTTGTTTCGGAAAGATTTATTCAAACTGTCAAGGTTCAACGAAGAAAGGTTTCCGTCCCAGTCTGTGGTATCGGGCAATTGACGGTCAATGCTAAATTCACCGTTCTCTCTAACATTCGTTCAAGAGTATGTAACTATTCCACCACCGTTGAATGCTTGGTTCTACCCCGACTGACAATGGACTTGCCCTCTACCCCGATTGACACTTCTACTTGGAGCATTCCACCTGGAATCCAGCTTGCAGTCCCGAATTTCTACGATTGCAAGGTTATCGATTTAGTGCTAGGAGCAGAGGTCTTCTACGATATATTCCATGTATCGGGTCGAATTAGAATAGGCGATTCACTTCCACCACTGATTAACTCAACGCTCGGTTGGGTAATTTCGGGAAAAACTTCAAGCCCACAACACAAAAGACCACTCATCGCAAACGTTGCCTCTATCAACGATTTGTCTCAGATAATGGAACGATTCTGGACAATCGAAGAAGAAACATCATCACCATGCCATTCCATCGAGGAAGCTGCTTGTGAAGCACACTTCAAGCAAACCGTATCTCGTAATCAGCAAGGTTGATACATTGTTCGCCTACCGGTGAAATCTGACGTCATCGCTTCTCTTGTCTTATCTAAAATAGCAAAGACCCGTCAATCAAACTGCTTGCTTGCTCAAAAAAGGATGAAAATCAAGCGAACCTAATCGATGTTTAAGCTATTGCCATCCGTCGATTTCGCATAATGGAACAACGAATGGCTCACGATCCACAACTTCGTCTACAATACGTCGATTTCATGAATGAATATTGTTCTTTAGGCCACATGCAGAAAGTCGACGATTATGAAACACCACCCATTCCATGCTACCACCTACCGCACCACGCCGTACTCCGTGAGGAAAGCACAACCACTAAAGTGCGCGTCGTTTTTGATGCGTCTTGTAAGAATCGGGGGCCGGCTAAAAGCCAAGGGCGTTCGTTAAACGATGCACTTATGGTGGGACCCATTGTCCAAGAAGAAATGAGATCCATTATTATGCGAGAAAGAACCCATCGAATAATGTTAGTAGCTGATGCAAAACAGATGTTTCGACAGATTCTGATCGATGAACGCGACACACCTTTGTTGAGAATTGTATGGAGAGCATCACCTGACTTACCACTGGATACGTACGAGCTAAAAACGGTCACCTATGGGACAGCTTGCGCACCCTTCTTGGCTACAAGAGTCCTACATCAGTTGGCCGACGATGAGCAGCAAGACTTTCCACGAGCTGCTGAAATACTGCAAAAGGATTTCTATGTGGATGATCTTTTCTCTGGAGCAGACAACATAGAAGAAGCTATCGAACTTCGAGAACAACTTAACACTCTTCTTTCCAAGGGAGGATTTATCCTACGCAAGTGGGCCTCTAATATTCCTGCAGTTGTTCATGAAGCTTCTCCCGATAACCTAGCGCTGCAATCATCCGTGGATTTCTGTCCTGACCAATGTATAAGGACACTGGGACTGCATTGGGAACCATGCACCGATTATCTCCGTTATCGAATATGTCTGTCGTCGGATCCTACCGAAACTACCATCACAAAACGAACAGTGCTCTCCAAAATAGCACGACTCTTCGATCCAATTGGACTGGTTGGACCGGTAATAACAACTGCAAAATTGTTTATGCAGCAGCTGTGGGCCTTAAAAAACGACAAAGATGAGTCTTGGGGCTGGGACGATGAATTGCCAACAACCATCAAAAACCTTGGCTGACGTACTGCGAGCAATTACCTCGGCTGAATGAATTGCCAATCGAGCGATGGGTTATCTGTCCAACACCCACATCGATTCAATTGCACTTATTATCGGACGCTTCAAAACTTGCATATGGTGCATGCTGCTACGTTCGGTCTGCCAACGCTGCAGGGATCATCAAAGTTGCACTACTAACAGCAAGATCGAGGGTTGCACCTCTTAAACAGCAGAGTATTCCCCGTTTGGAGTTGTGTGGAGCTCTACTTGCGACTGAACTTTTTCAGAAGGTCACTGCATCACTAAACCACAACGTGGAAGTCTACTTCTGGGTAGATTCTACAATTGTCCTCAACTAGTTGAAAGCACCACCCCCAACATGGGTAATTTTTGTCGCCAACCGCGTATCTAAGATACAACAATCAACTCAGCACTGTATCTGGCATCATGTTGCTGGTGAACTCAACCCAGCGGACTGCATATCCTGAGGAACAGAAGCGGAAACCATACTTCATGACGACTTGTCGTGGCACGGACCACCATGGCTGCATCTTGAACCCTCTTCATGGCCCAATCAATTAACGGCCAACATTGCAAACGAAATCTCACTTCATGAAGAATGTAAACAACAGGTAACATCGGCTACAGCAACCACCGAACATGCGTTCATCGATTCGCTAGTAAGCAAATTTTCGAAATACCACCGTCTCCTACGTGTCGTCGCATACTGTCGACGATTCATACAAAATTGCAAATCACCTTCACCCACAACAAACCCCTTCCTCAGCTTGAAGGAACTCGAAGAGGCAGAAGCAACCGTCATTGGTCCAGCAACAGTCCTACAGTGAAGAATGGAAAGCACTACAAAAAACACAATCAGTTTCGCCCAAATCCAAACTCCGATGGTTTCAACCCTTCATCGCCAGCGATCAACTGATGAGAATCGGGGGCCGGCTAAATCAAGCCCCACAACCTTACGATAGTAAACACCAAATTATCATGCCAGCAAAGCACAACTTATCCGTTCTTCTGCTTCGTTATCTCCACCAAAAACACCTGCACGCCGCCCCTCAGCTGCTTGTCAATATACTTCGTCTACGATACTGGATCGTTGGAGCCAGGAATCTGGCAAAAATCGTCGTACACAACTGTGTTACCTGTGTTAAAGCCCGTCCAAAACCATTGCAGCAGTTCATGTCAGAACTACCAGCGTCACGAGTAACAGCAAGCCGACCATTTTCCATCACCGGCATTGATTACTGGGGTCCAATTTCGCTACAGGCCCCACATCGTCGCGCAGCTCCCAGAAAGGCTTACGTTGCGGTGTTTGCTTCTCGACACGTGCTGTTCATCTGGAACTGATTGCCGATTTAACTACTGCCAAGTTTTTGAAAGCCCTGAGACGTTTTGTAGCACGACGAGGACTTTGCCGTGAAATCTGCTCGGACAACGGACGTTATTTCATCGATGCAGCTAACGAGCTGCGCAATTTGATTCGGAACAAGAAGCTTCACGGAGCGATAGCAGACGAATGTGCAGCCAACGGAATCCGATGGCGCTTCAACCCTTCCAAGGCGTCACACTTTGGGGGCCTGTGGGAGGCAGCAATTCAATCCGCGCAGAAGCATTTTGTGCGAGTTCTTGGCGCAAGTACACTCGCACACGACGATATGGAGACGCTGTTGTCTCAGATAGAATGCTGTTTAAATTCACGCCCGATCACTCCTCTGAGCGATGAACCCACTGATTACGAAGTGCTCACTCCTGGTCACTTTTTAGTCGGGTCCGCGCTCAAATCCGTTCCAGACGTCGATGTGTCTGAATTTCCAAGTAACCGACTGACCAAATGGCAGGAAGTTCAAAGGATGTTCCAAATCATCTGGAAGAGGTGGCATTTGGAATATTTAGCCACTTTACAGCCAAGAACGAAGTGGTGCAATCCGCCAATCGAACTGGAGAAGGGTCAACTAGTCCTGCTTGTAGACGAAGGGTCTCCACCTATGGGCTGGCCAACAGCGAGAATTGAAGAACTACACCCTGGAGCTGACGGAAATACACGGGTGGTCTCTGTCCGAACTGCAAGCGGCAGCTACATCCGTCCCGTTAGCAAGATTTGTCTTCTGCCGATTCCACCATGCAACGAGAAACCATCAGAACCAAACACTTCAACTCCTCCAGAAGAAGAACCATAACCTCAACAGTCATCGCTGAAACCAATTCATCACCTATGCTGCACAACATTCCATCTGGAGAAACCTGAAACAAAAGGCCCTAGGGACTATTCATAAACCACGTAGACTTTTCTGGGGGGAGGGGGGAGTCTGACCAAAGTCTACGCTCCATACAAAATTTCAAAAAAATGTATGGAGAAAAGTCTAAGAGGAGGGGGGGTGGTCTGAAATTTTCAAAAATGAGTCTACTTGGTTTATGAACAGGCCCCTAATGAATTAGGGACAAGGTAAACCTCTGTTCCATAAATTAAATATGAAAAAACCCTCTACCGGGTCTTATATTTACATGCACATTTTCTGCCGCTGGATCGTCGTTCTGTCGTCGTCGAGAGTACATCGAGAAATGGTGAGAAATGGAGAACATCAAGCATCACTCACCTCGTGAAGATCAACAAAGTATCATCAGAAATGGTGATTTCTGAAGCGGCCAGGATGTTCGTGTACGAATATACTAGCGCCGCCTGTTTGTCGAGAACGAGCATCACTCATGCGAAAAATCCCTTGTGCATCGAGTCAACGAGTTGTCGTCCCAACGAGATGTCATCACAACGGATCCCAAGTTACTCAAGTGATGATGATGTGGTAGTAGATTTCTATTTCCGCCCGCCCATGAAACCAAATGAATATAAAAGGGTAACCCGCATGTGAACCGATCTCTTAGAGCAGTGGTGCTCAGGTAGATGCTTGCAGCGGGCCAAAAATGAAATTTTGCGCCAATGCCACGGGCCGCAATGAGTTATTTTTAATGGCTTAAAATAATTGATAAAAAACAGCTTATTTTGAGGACACGTTACTAGTAGATGTACCTGAAATGTAAAGCAATGCTCTTTCTTCCAAAATAAAAAAAATTACAAACAACAAAATGTAGATTTATATCACATTCAATTTATTTGAAAATCAATAAAAAAAACTTTTCGCATTTTAATACATAATTCACTTACACTTTTCTTGAGCAAGCTTATCGAGATCAGCCTTCATGCTAGAGGTCGAAATACGCAATGAATTGTCCAAATGTTCATCACTTATCTTATTTCTTGCTTTTGACTTTACTTGCTTCATCACGGAAAATAGTTGTTCACAAATGTATGTGAATCCAAACAAAGAAGCTACGAAAAGAGCATGATTTCGCAGCTCTGGGAAGCGCTCTTCCGGAACAAATTTGGCATAGAACTCCAACAAATCATGTCGATCAAATTTTTCTCGCAGTTCCGTGTCGCACTGTAACTCAATTAGTTCCATTTGGATATTATCTGGGGCTTGTTCAGCATCAACACTGAATGGAGCAGAAAAAAGTTTTAGAATTTTGTCATGCGCTTTGAAATCTCCAAATCTACGAGAAAAATCATTTTTCATTGTTTGGAGTGCGTCAACGTATTTTTTAGTCAACGTCACATTGCATTTTCTGAGAGTAGGGAAATGGGCAAAATTTAGAATTTTCATCTGTTTCTCCCACAACACGAGTTTGTTTTCAAATGTACTGATTTGATTAAACATGCTGTGCACCAATTTGCCTTTACCCTGGAGACTTAAATTCAAATCGTTCAGGTGCGTTGTAATGTCAGTCAGGAAAGCCAGATCTGTCACCCACTCCGCATTATCAAAAAACTTCACTGATTTACCTTTGCTCTCCATGAATTCGACGATTTCTTTCCGAAGATCAAATACGCTTCGCAGCACCTTTCCCCTGCTCAGCCAACGTACCTCAGTATAGTATGATACGTCACCATATTCTGCATCCGTGTCTACTAGAAGAGCCTGAAATTCTCGATGGTTCAATGCGTGCGATCGGATGAAATTAACTATTTTGATGACATCTTTCATGACATCTTTGAATCCCACGCTTTTGGCGCAGAGGTTCTCCTGGTGCACGATGCAATGGTACTGGGAGAATTGCTCTGACACTTCTGGTAATTTTCGAAGATGGGCAATTGCACCTTCATGTTTTCCTATGAATAAACATTATTTTTCAGTAATAAAATGATTAAGCACAGAGAACAGACAAACAAGCTCAAACATAATTCATAAATAAATAAATAAATTTAAACATACATAAATGTATGAAAAATACCTAAAATTTAACACCATCCTTGGTACTAAATTTTCCAAGGCCGTAAATCTGATAAAGCTGAATATTTTGCATCAATTTGTATGCAACCCTTCAAGTAAGAAGTAAATAAACTTACGGCCTGATGCCAGCGCCAAATACATCAAATGTCCATAGTAAATGTGATAATGCCAGTACTGTCAAAAGGCGACGTTCAAAATAGCACAACATTTTAGGCAAGAATTTTAAGGAGCTTGCACGTCTTTACACTGCGGTATAAGCTTGAATAATTTAAATAAGATGGAAAACAAAATACATACCACACATAGCGGGAGCTCCATCGGTAACAACTCCAGACATTTTCTTCAGCGGTAGATCAAACTTTTCTAGAACAGCGCATAGAGCATTAAAGATATCAATGCCCTTCGTCGTTCCTTGCCAATTCCTCAGTCACCTCAAATTTCTTAGATATGCCGCGGATAAAAACTGCCAATTGAGCTGTGTCAGATATATCCGTGCTCTCATCCAGCGCCACTGAATAAAATTCAAAGCTGGCAACTTTTTCCTTCAAACTCAACACAAGATTTTCAGCAATGTCTTCAACCCACCTGGTGATGGTCGCCCGCAAAGATGCGACTTTTTTCGGGACAAATCATTTAAACCACAGCTTCCATACATTCCTTAACAAACTCGCCATCAGAAAATGGCTTCGAATGGGAAGCGAGTTTTTCTGCGATAATGAAACTTGCCTTTGTGCACAACTCGTTTTCTTGCTTTCTTCTCACAAAAAAGTTTTGCTGGCTACTCAAATTTCCCCTGAACTCAGCACATTTTTCAGCCCGCGCCACACCGACATATTTATCCATTTTTGACGCATTTTTCGACTCGTAGTGACGCTTCACATTAAATTCCTTCATAACTGCAACAGCTTCGTTGCAAATCATACACACCGGTTTTTGATTAATGCACGTAAAGAAAAACATTTCAGACCACTTCTCCTGGAAAACACGTCCTTCATCAGCCACTTTCCGTTTTTTGCTAGTGCTGGCTTCCATTTTCACTGAATAATTGCTCGAAACTTCTCAGAACTACGCACGCGACTACAGAACGGAACCAATTGACAACAGACACTGAATGGTGAAAGTGAATGAACCTGTGGTTGCGGGAGCGAAAATATGACTGCATTCTCTCTTTCTTTCAATCCCGCCTTTTTGGTCATTCATCATCTGTGTAACAAGCACGGTAAAAATTGTTCACATAAAACTATGAGAATCACAATTATTGCACAGTAAGAAATGCAACTCAAATCGAACAGCAAATAGCTACATATTCAATGAAGTTCTCATATTTCTCAAATGCTATCGCGGGCCGCATTTGCCGCCTCGGCGGGCCGCATGCGGCCCGCGGGCCGCAGGATGAGCACCACTGTCTTATGGCTGGCCCACAATAGATACGTTGCGGATGCGTTGACGTAAATTTGACAGAAAACCTATGGGAAAACTGTCAAATCCACGCAAACGCATCCGCAACGTATCAATTGTGGGCCAGCCCAATTATTTTTCTCTTCCCCACACAAACCAAAAAACTGCATTCCCCTGGACCCAAAAAAGTTTGTGGCATACGTAGCGCATTTTGTGCAGAAATCAGCACGGCCCAATCCATTCAAGAACGGAATACCTGGTCGAAAATGGATTAATTCGTTCATTAATCACCATCCAGAAATCTCGCGACGGGTTCCAAGCGTAATGCCAAAGCATCGGGCTGCCGTTTCAGAGCCACATATCAGGTCATGGTTCAGCGAAATTCATAAATATTTTGAAGAAGAACAGCTGTCCCACGTTTTTAAAATCCCTGAACAAATTTTTAATATGCACGACAGTGGTGCGAACAATTCCCACCAAGGAAGTAGTTTTAGCTGGTTCCGGCCAGAAATACGTCCATGCTAAGGTAGGAAACTCTGACCGCTAATCGTACACTGCGCTATTCTGCGGTAACGCTGCTGGACAGTTGGCTTATGCTGTATCCATACAAATCGCGAATGCCCGTGGAGATTTGGCAGAAGTTGCCTGAAGCATGGGCCGCTGGGAAAACAGAATCGGGGTGGATGAACAGGGACACATTTTTCCTATTTCTCAAGGATATATTTTATCCATGGCTTGCTAAGCAGAAAATACCGTTCCCTGTAATAGTTTTTCTCGATGGACATAAGTCTCACGTCTCCCTCCAAACGACAGAGCGTAGAAAAACACATAATCCTGATATGTCTTCCACCGAATTCGACCAAAGTAACACAACCTCTAGACGTCAGCTTTTTTAGACCACTCAAAACCTTTTGGAATCAAGTTCTGGTGGAATGAAGGATTGAGAATAATGGTGAAATGCTTCCCAGGAAAGATATTGCACCGCTATTAAAACAAGCTGTAGATCGAATAACCAACCTACAATCGACCTTGATTAACGGTTTCAGTAGTTGTGGCATATACCCGTTTGATCCCGATGCAGTCAACTATGCAGCTCTTATCGGCAAACACACTGAAGCATTGTCAGCACAACCTCTGATTCCAACAACGGAAACGAGAGAACCGGAAAATGATGCTGATAATGATTACTTTGTAAAGCACCTCGAATCGTTCTTATCACCGGATCAAATAAGAATATTCGAAAGCTGTCGTTCCGTTGGAGAATGGCATGGAGCTGTTATAGATACGAATCTTTATCAAGTGTGGACAAAAGCTAAAAGAGCTTTGGATGAAACATCTCTTACCGAAACCAATTCAGTCGAGTCATTGTTTCACGGATTTGATGAAGGTGAGCATGAGTCATAAGTGTTTTAAGTTATATCCTTAAAATATTTTGAATATATTTAGAAACATCTCATCTCATCCGACTTCCCAAGCACCGGAAGACTCAGAGGAAAGCAATCATGATGCTTTTAATGCTTCATTCGGAAAACCATCTGCGTCAACTGCTGGTCCAGCAAAACGCTGCTTCGAAAAGCATTCACCACCTTTGGTAGCTACTAGCCAGGCCTATCTTCTATGAATGGAAAAACTTGAAAACGCGAAGAAAAAAGTAGAGATGGAAAAACAAAAGAAAAGAGATGAGAGACAGAGAAAAAACAGTTAAAGGTTCTAATCAAACAAACAAAAAAGCAGAAAGAAAATAAATTGCCGAAAACTTGTTAAATTGGTTTAATGCTGAAGCTATTACTTCATTAAAATTCACTTCTGAGAAAATATAGCAAATTAAAACATTGTCTGCTATGCTACATAAAACGTTATTTTATCATAAACAATTTCATATCCGAATAATTAAGGGTGATTGGAATTAGGAACACAAATGAACGGATTTAAGAACAATGCTATTTTTAGCGATTGGAATTAGGGACAAATTGTGCAAATTGTTTTCAACTGTTTTGGAAATATGAGAACGTTGATTTTGTGATCCTTATTTTTAATGAATAGAAGAATAAATTTAAAGCATATTGCATTATAAAGGTCAAACTGTTTGAACATTGTTGTTTTGACAGCTTTAAACATTATACAAGGCCTTAGGTGAACGGAATAAGGGTACATCATGGTACATGACGTGTGTGTAAAATCGTTATCCACGTGGAATAATTTGTTTTCTGTATCGGTATTGTTGTTTCTTTCATACAGTTTTGTTAAGCAAAAATCTTTCGTGAAACTGTTTTAGCTGTCATGATCTTGCGGATATTTTATGTGTGGTTATTTTGGCTAAGAATCAATTTAGATTTGTTGAACATCTTGAAAAATCAACGTTTCCGATGAATGTTTGCAAGAAGCGGTCAGTTAGTTAACGAGAAGGTGGAAGAATCTAATTGTGCTAGGATATGTTCTGTCCGTATTGAGATAGGTCTTGCAGTGCACATAGTGTACATGTGGAACAGACGCCAATGAATTAGATGGTTGCCAGTGGAAGTTAGCAACTTTGAATTTAAATATGCCTTGTTTCGAGATTCCATAACCCAAAATGAAGGTTGTTGGATCTCAAAACCACAATGTAAACAAACGATTTAGTTGATGTTTATTCTCCAACACCGCTAGCTTACTCTAAATTGATCGTTCGAAAAAAAAAACTCGATCAAAAGAGCCTGTCGGAATAATATTATTTTGCTGCTAGATCATTCTTAATTGATCATTGCAAGGATTGTATTAACCTCAATTTTTTGACAAATCAGCGAGCTTGTTTACAAGGTGTTAGAATCTAAACCAAGAAGCAAAATCTTACATTGTCTTTGTCCAGATTGTATGCGATTCGTTTCAGAACATGGTGTAAAAAATTTCACTGGTGAATGTTTTCCGGCTATTTGACTTCAATGGTTAAAAAATTAGGCATGAGCATGAGCATGATTGACCGCCCGAGGTTGCTACTCCGTTGTTGCCAGATCAGCTGTTATTACACAGAAAACCAACAGATGATGCTTGGGACTAACATACATCCTCAATGTGTAAAAACTGGTGATCCCAAACTAAGGCAAGCGGGCGCCGGCCCCTCCCGAATGCAGGTCATGTAAGGAAAGGGTAGGAATATGTTGACGCGATACTCGCTTTTTTGGAAGCTACGGAATCCACTGCACTTCCACGAGAAATCACTGGGATTTTGGATAACAGGATTGGGTGGCAGCAGGGTTCGTTTTGGTTAACGATAAGCTGTCAAAAGGAATATTTAAAAGTAAGCACCGATTTCCGATTTGAACCGGATTAAACCAACAGTAAGGATGCTATTGGGGCCACTCACAAAGTGTGATTGTAGTTTTTCATTGGAAAAAACAAAATGATTTTTAATAATGCTGAAAAGTCTATTTGGAACATTTTTTTAAAATTAGTTCGTTTATTTGTTAGGCTCAGGCGTGTGTAACACTTTACGGAGCCAATATTCAATATTGTTATTTACAATGTATAATTTTTCAATTTTAGTAAAATGGAGTGCCAATTACTCGTAGCTAGCTCGAGGTTAATGGGTCACATTATCGATTGGAGGGTTCATTGAAGGTATTATTTGCTGCTCGTGGTTGCGACATCTACCAAATCCACGGTCTCTGTAGTCCGTTTCAGGAACTAAGCCGCAGATTGGTGACCACTGCTTGCTGGGCAGGTACAAGTAGCACGGAAACAAAAGGATAGTATAACTGGGACACAATGGCAGGGAATTTACTAGACTGGAGGAGAGGGGGTGATGACATTACACTCTTAGATCAGACAGACAAAGGAATTCGTAAATCGCTTGCATGTAGGGGAGATTACGCATTCCCAAAACATCTCTTACCTCGCGGGAGTGTTGTCTACCTCGGGAAACTAGGGTATCCAATAGTCGTGCTCTGGAGGCATCATTACCCGGGCAATGCCAAACTGCGTGATCGATGTCATCATAACCGGTTCCGCACCTACATACATTGCTATCGACGAGGTTAATTCTGTAGAGATGTGCGTCTAGCGAGTAGTGGTTGGACATAAGTCTTGACATCACACGAATGAAACCGCGACTTACATCCTGACCTTTGAACCACGATCTCGACGAAACATTTGGAATTATGAAATGTAACCACCGCCCAAGAGAATTACTTGTCCAATCTTTTTGCCAACTTTGAAGAGAACTCTGACGTACTAATGGCAAAAAATCATCATGTGAAATTCTTCTTTCAAAAATCTCGCCTTCTTTTGCGCCCACCTTTGCTAGAGAGTCCGCCTTCTCATTGCCTGGAATTGAGCAATGTGAGGGGACCCATACAAAGGTAATCCTAAATGATCTTTAGACCAACGCACACATCTGCTCCCTCATTTTTGAAGGAAAGTAAGATGAGTGCCTCACTGTTTTCATCGACTGGAGGACCTCAATAGAACTGAGACTATCCGAGAAGATGAAATAATGGTCTATGGGCATGTCGGAAATTTTCCCTAATGCGAAATTGATTGCTGCCAGCTCAGCAACATTTACGGAACAAGGTTCCTGAAGTTTCCGGAAAGCAGGTGAGTATAGTATAAAAATATGGGGAAATAAAATAGGTTGAAGTTCATCTGGAACTCCTTGAATAGCCTGTTTCATGGAGAGATCATAATCAATGGAGGAACTGTGATAAGTGAAGCGTACACTAGGAGGGTTATAGCATGGAAGACTAATGTCGGATGACATATAGTTAATACAGACATTTCTGTTTCAAATACGCAATGTGAGTACTCCAAGTGCATTTTGAATCAAACATGACTCCAAGGTATTTGAAGGTCATAGATTGGGTAATGTCTCTTCCCAACAGCTTGAAACGCAGTTGAGCAGGGAGCCGCTTTCTAGTAAACACTACCAATTCGGTTTTATGCGGTGAAAACTGGATCCCCAAATTTGTAGCCCCGATGGACAGATTATCTAGGGAATTTTGCAACGGTCTTTGCAAGACTTCCCCACGTGGACCTCTAAAGGAGATCACAGCATCGTCTGCATCTATTTTCCAAGCAGTTATCAATATCTTTAACATAAAAATTATAAAGTAAGGGACTTAAACATGAGCCTAGGGGTTAGCCCATGTAGCTAATTCTGGAAGTTGTCTGTTGGCCTAGATTGAAGGTCATTTGTTTTTCTGACAGTAAATTAAACAAAAAGTTATTTAAACTTCCTGGCAAACCACTACTGTGCAGACTATCTGCCAGTATATCTATGGAAACTGAATCAAATGCGCCCTTAATATCCAGAAATACTGAAGCCAATTGCTCCTTGTGTGCAAAGGCCAGTTGTATATCAGATGAAAGCAACGCTAAACAATCGTTTGTTCCTTTGCTCTTTCGGAAACCAAACTGCGTATTTGATAGAAGGTTGTTTGATTCAACCCAACGGTCAAGTCTTGATAGCGTCATTTTTTCTAACAATTTCCTTAAACATGATAGCATAGAGATCGGGCGGTAAGAATTGTAATCAGACGCTGGTTTCCCAGGCTTTTGAATAGCTATTACTTTAACCTGTCTCCATGTGGGTGGAACTATGTTTAATTCCATGAGAGTGTTATACAATTTAAGAAATCGTCGTTTAGCGATATCGGGGATATTTTTTAGAAGGCTGAATTTATTCATATCGCTTCCCGGAGCAGAGTTATTCGATGAAAGAAGTGCCATTGAAAATTCCAACATTGTGAATGGTTCGTCCAGAGAACCGTTACTTCGGGTAGTATCCCGTAAATTCGGTTGTGTTGGGACAGAGTCTGGACAAACCTTTTTAGCGAAGTCGAATATCCACTGCATGGAGTATTCTTCACTCTCATTGGAGGATGAGCGGTTTCGCATATAACGAGCCTTTCTCCAAAGCGTTGTCATCGAGGTTTCTCTAGATAGTCACTCTACAAACGAACGCCAGTAATTGCGTTTCTTTGCTTTGAGTAAGTGTTTAAGCTTTTTTTCAAGCTTGAGGTACTTATCAAAAAGCTCACATGTTTCATGTCTACGATAATCTTTAAACGCATCGGATTTCTCAAGATACAACTTAGTGCATTCGTCATTTCACCCAGGTGTGGCGGGTCCTCTTTTGAGGGATGGACTTGGAACACGTCGTTTCTGAGCTTTTAATGCACTTTTGTACATCAGTTCGTAAAGGAAACGATACTCTTCTAATGGTGGAAGAGGATCGGTAGAATCAATACCAAGGGTTACCGCCGATGCAAAATATTGCCAATCCATATGCCTCGTGAGGTCATAATGGACATGGATTGACTGGTCTATATTTTGAAAACTAGTTGTAATTGAGATTATAATTGGTAAGTGATCACTACCATGGGGATCATTGATAACCTTCCACAGACAATCTACTGATAGTGAATTAGAGCACAAATATATGTCATGTTGACTCTCCCTGGCAGGAGGTTTTGCTATTCGTGTCGCTTCGACAGTCTTCAAGATTGTCAAGTTGAAATCGTCGCATAAGTCATAGAAAATACCCGCTCTGTTGTCATCGTATTGTTCGCCCAAGCAGTACCGTGGGAGTTCAGATCGCGCAGAATAAGAACTGGAGATGGGAGTAATGTAATTGAACTCCAAAGCTGACGGCAGTTTATTGATGTCCTCGGAGGGACATAGACAGAAGCTATGCAAAGATCTCTATTCTTTACATTTATTTGGCAAGCTGAAACGGGCCTTCGTTCAACGTTTCATTTACAACCATATAGTTAGTGTACTAGCGCCTTGGAAGTAGGCAATATCGTGCTCGAATTAGTATGCCAAGTGGGGGGGGGATTTGGGCTTCAGTTGATCAAAAGGTCAGTTGGTCGACTTTAGAAAATTTGGAATATATAAATTTAAAATCAAGAAAGTGTGACCGGAAGAAAAACGGAAAATAGAAAAATTGAGACCTCTGGATCTCGAAAGAGCACTAGCTCGATCTTTCCTGTTCAGATCGCCGAACAGAATAGTTTAATTTCAGCAGAGTGGTTAAATTCGGAGAAGTAGTGGAAGCTACTGAAAAGTAATTTTAAAGTAAGAAATGTAGTGAAGTGATATGTTAATGGAAGTTTTGTGTATTTCCAGAGTTTATATTTGTAGAAAGCTAATTGAAAATAAAATCGTGAGTCAAGATTATCCGGAAGGTTGGAAAAGTATGCTAGTTAGTGATTTGGATAAAAGAATCTAAAATTAATGGTTAGTTTTTAATAGGGGAGAGACGTGAGTCCAGGATTTAACGGAACTAACAGTTTTAGGAAATAATTGAAACAACGTAAAGTAAATTGCTGGAAAATGGTATATTTCGTGTTTGAGGTACTAATCGAAATTCATCCACAGTCACCACACGTGAACACGTGCCTACTTGGGGGTTTTCATTACTAAGTGCGAGTGCGTCTCGAGAAGATTGTGCTTACAGGAACTATTTTCCTAGCTACGGCTAACGCAGCACCCACAAGTTATCTGCTGGCTATCGGAGAGACTGAGGGCGATCCCCTGGGGCTATTCTTCGCCTCGTGACTGCGTGCCGCTAAGAATAGTTTCAGAGAGCGTGGTCACTCTTAAATCTACTTCATGAAATAAACTAAGCAAAATCGAAGAACGAAGTTCGGCCTCGCGAGCACCACACGTCACCACGTGGTTGCGGCGAATGATCTGCCTGGGGAAAGTCTCCCACTGCCAGAGCGTAGCGCCCAGACTCACGTCCCGGGTAAAATAAATGTAAAACCAGTCCCGATAAGAGTCCAACAGCACAGCGCACAGCTCCAACCTAACCTACAGATGCATGGAGTCCTCGTACGGAGCGCCGTAACCTCACCACAACAGGTCGTATCAGTGAACCACGTCCATCTTCCGTGCATACTGGAAGATCCCTACAATCGGTAGTTCACCGACGAAACTCAGCACCCGACGTTTCGGTGCTAACCCACTTCGACGACAGCGAACGGTAAACGGCGAAGACGTCATATTCATCATCTCAGCTGCCCAGGGCGGGCAAGCCAGGTAACCAACAATCGGCGAAACCTGTAAGTACCTGAACCAGTTTCTAAGTAACCACACGAACACACCACCAGCATTAGAAGGGCCTAGACATTGGATTAGTAGGGGGAAAAGGGGAAAGGGAAACTGAGAGTAGAAGGACTCACGTACAGGGTACACACTGAGGGCATGACGTCACAAGATAGGAGAAGGTAGGGAGAGGGGAATGTTACTTTAAACGTTTAAATTAAAATTTTAGATTAAAAAGAGCTTGATAGAAGTTTAAATTATTCTTCAATAAATGCTTTATCCTTCTTTGAATTTGGTAAATCAACACGGAATTTGTGGGTAATGAATTTGGGGAATCTTTTGAGATAAGGAATTGGGAAAGGAAATTTTGGAAGCGTTGGATATCCTTGAAGGTGGATCCTGCTGTAGGGTTGGACAAAGAGCTAGCAGGGCAAACCGATCTTGAGTTCTGGCAGACGACTCTCGTCGTCTGGCGCATGAGTCAGAATTTGGAGGCCCTAACAGGATCCTCCTTACAAAGAATTTAAATCCCTAAATATTATGAGAAAAAATATTATAAAAAGGGGAAAAATTTTTTTCCCCCAAAAAAACCCCCCCCTATAAACCACCCCCCCCCCCGCAAAAAAATTAAAAATCGTGGAAGTTTAATTCATCTTCAAAAGAAAGCCATGTTTCACAGAGAGCAAATATATCACAATCAGAATTGTGAATCAAATACTTGAACGAGTCTTATTTAGGTATTAGACTGCGACAGTTCCATTGTAATACGGTGATCATATATTGATCCTCACTCGACGAATTATTCATCGAAAGATATGAATTCACCAATAAGGGGCCATGATACAGTCAATTGTTTGAAGTAGTTTCCAACTATAGGAATGAGCAGGTCAATAAGCAGCATTTCGGTGAAGCATCCGAAAGACCAACGGCATTTAAAATGTTATCCACAATGTCCCTAAATTAATCTTACCTCGCTTGGACGGAATATTATTCTTAGAATTGCGAGAAGACGTAGTACTTGCTTTTGGCAACCTCTTTCGGTTACTGTTATTAGGTAGCGGCGGGGTGGTATAGCTACAGCTAGGAACGGATGCATCAGCTGTTACCGGTTTATTCGGTTTTTAACTTGACCCCCGCTACCTCCATTTTTTTGCAAGCTTTTGAGAGTGGGTTTAATTAGTTTCCGGCCCACACCCGGGGAACTAGTGGGCTTCCTTTTACCGGGGGCGTGTACCTTTGGAAATTCACTCTCATCGGCTACGTCAGAGTCCAATTCGTCAGAAGACAAAATCAAAAAAGGATTTTCATTTTGAGCGGCTGATACAGACGATGCAGACGCTCCGTTTGGCGACTTTAACATTTCTGCATACGTTTGCTTGGAGCGTTCTTGTATGGAACGTTCATTTTGAGCTAGGAACGGATGCATCAGCTATTACCGGTTTATTCGGTTTTTAACATGACCCCCGCTACCTCCATTTTTTTGCAAGCTTTTGAGAGTGGGTTTAATTAGTTTCCGGCGCACACCCGGGGAACTAGTGGGCTTCCTTTTACCGGGGGCGTGTACCTTTGGAAATTCACTCTCATCGGCTACGTCAGAGTCCAATTCGTCAGAAGACAAAATCAAAAAAGGATTTTCATTTTGAGCGGCTGATACAGACGATGCAGACGCTCCGTTTGGCGACTTTAACATTTCTGCATACGTTTGCTTGGAGCGTTCTTGTATGGAACGTCTCACATTACCAGTGCGCTTCTTGTACACGGGGCAGTTCTGCAGATCGTGGAGAGGCACTTTGCCACAGTAAGCACACTTTGTTGCTTCCTGTTGGCAAGCATCCTCTAGATGCCTTTGGCCACATTTGCCAATACGGGGCTTGTTGTCGCAAAAAGAAGCCGTATGACCCAACTGTTTGCACTTGGTACAATTAAATACCCTTGGTACAAAAAGGCGCACTGGAAGAAAAAACCTTATTAATTTCAACAAATTTTGGGAGAACTGTTCCGGCGAAGGTCACTTGTAGTCCGAGTGTGAATATGTCTTTTTGCCATCTACCATTGATCCTGAATGCAATTGTTTGCATTCCAAAATTTCAATGGTAGACGAAGCAGAATTTTGAAGTCGCCCCTTACCTTACGTCTTCACACGTCAGGCTCGCTGCAGAAACCACACCGTCTATCTCCACATCTCGAGATGGGATGTAGACGTAGTACTCGGCATTATAACCTTCGTCACTAGCAATTTCATTTGCAATTTTATACGTAGGTGCAGTAACACGCAGTTTGTTTCGGTTGACCTGATGAAATTCGGTCCCCGGAGAACGACGCGTCAAATTTCTTTTAATGCCCAAAAAGTCTAGGGCTTTCACTTTCTGCCGGAAGTAGACAACCCAAGGAGAGGCAGAAGACGGCTGGTGACAGCGCGCCCTAGAAACATCTTTGGGAGGCAAGTCGCCCCCCTTAGAATCATCCATGCAAAATTAAATTGCATTAAAAAAAATTGAATAAAAAAAATAAATAAAAAATGAAATCATATATTTTTTTGAGCCCCCCTACAGACAACGATTTTACTATATGGAAGAAAAATACACAGTCAACTAACAGACGAGTGGAAACAACAACGAAAATGTGCTACTTGCCCTTCGCTGCTGTTGTGTTGGCTATTGTCTTTACCGATGTGGCTCCGTCTACTGTTGCTTATCGACAAAGCACCGGTTGCTGACCGGCTGTGAATAGGGCGATGACTGTCACTGCTGCGATTATGCTGATGGTGATGGTGGATACCGGCTGGTAGCTGGACAGAACATCCGTCGGACTCGGCCGGGAATGTCTGCTTCCCTTAAGGAACGCTCGGTTTGGTTTCGGCGGTTGAAAATAATCCACTATTTTTTCAATTAACTACCGCGTGGTTTGATGCGGGTTGAAAAAAAAAACGTAGTGCGGAGTGCAAAAAAAAAAACTCGACCGAAGCACTTCAGCGTTCGGTGCGGAATGAGCCTATTTGGACCTATTTAAACCAACAGTGAGAATGCTATTGAGGCAACTCACAGAGTGTGATAGTGGTATTTCATTAGGAAAACAAGGTAATTCAACTCAACGCTTGAGAGCCAACTTGGACCGATCTACACCAACAGTACGGATGCCGCTGGAGTCACTTACAAAATGGGACAGTGGTTTATTTGTTCCAAGATAGGGTGGTCCGACGAGCATGGCGAACGAATAATTTGGATCACAATTATGTACCTCGCCATCGACCCATCTTACCCGGCGAACCACGACTTCTCATGCTCACTCGCGCAACGAACAATTGGCAACCGAAACAATAGACAAAACGCTACGCCCGATAACAAAATATTGCGGAACAAAGTATCGACACAACCAATTCAACCGATTCAACCGATGGTTGATGCAAACCTATTAAAAATAAATTAAGTTAATATAGATAGGGTAACAAATACCTGTCTTGCTCCACGTCTTTGAGAGCACTTACCACCTCACGAGTCGCCTGTATCCAACTAGCACTCTCGGCTACGAAGACAACCCATACAAAAAGGAGATGAGAAAGAAGGCACCAGTATATGATTGCATGTTATCGTACACTAATAGCCCCCTCCCATCCCCCTCCATACAAACAATCCCCGCGGACGAAAGCGGATGCAAATTCAAGCCACTCTTGCTGCCTGCCACGCGGGATGCATAAGATACATTAATGGTGATACTCTCACAAAGACTAAGAATAAAAAATCACTCTGAATAGAACAAGAAACACCACTATATCTCCGCACCAACTGGTTGAATCTTATTCTCTTGCTTCTTCCGTTCACCCCGCAAAACTCCTGTCATAAACAACAACACAATAAAATAAACTCAATAAAATAATGATGATGATGATGATGTAATACTACCACTATTGTAGCAAAGTAACTTTCCATAGCAGTGGAATAATCTGACAAACTATTGGAACAGGATTTTATTTGAAAATTGGAAGTATCATTCTTATCAATATGCACCTCTAGGAGTGGACAGCAATTTTCTGCTAGAACCAAAGATGTGAAGAGAAAGCATTTATAGGTCCGTAAGAGCACGGCCGGTTGTGAAATTGAATAGAAGTAGTTGGATTTGAACGTAGGGCATGTTTGGAAGGCGGTATCTGATCGAGCAGCTAAACTTTTACCTAGCTACCACAATGCATGGTAGGCAAGAGGGAAGGGAGCCCCTATTGATAGGTAAAAGTTTATCTGCTCGATCAGATACCGCCTTCCAAACATGCCCTACGCTCAATTTCAACTACTTCTATTCAATTTCACAACCTGCCGTGCTCTTACGGACCTATCAATGCTTTCTCTTTACATCTTTGGTTCTAGCAGAAAATTGCTGTCCACTCCTAGAGGTGCTTATTGATTAGAATGATTTTTCCAATTTTCAAACATTATAATTAATTACGTGCTTCAAGCACCAACAAACAACATGATTAGTTTAAATTTATTTAGGATTCTATTGTTGTTTGAGACCATTGAGCTCCTGTATGAAGGGCCAAAAACGTTTGGGTGGGCCCGTAAGCAGAGACACTTACTCGAAACCCGCGAATATAGGGAAGAGAATCTCCTTCCAAAAACAAGTTCACAATGACAGCACTAGAATTGAGCTCTCGATTGACAGAATAAACTCAATAGATAGGGTCGAAGAGCCCGCCCTCGTTCCGCGAAATGTTAACAATAGGGAGGAGGCAGTCCCATGCTCCCTATCCAAATCGTTTCACTTGGGTGCCCTGATGGTCCCTCCCTTTCACCGTTATATGTTATTTAATGAAATGTTATATTTAGTATATTTTGTTGTGGTCATTTGATTGATTACCTTGTGTTAGAAAATTTGGCTGAAAGTAAAATTGGCTAGGGTTATATACCGCTCTTTACTTATTGCTTCAATTTGATGTAATGTCCAGGTTCTCTTGAGGTATGGTATTGCTCGTGGTCATGGGATAGTGAAGAAAACAGGAGAAAGTAGAGAAAGCATGTGTAATTGGTAACATGCTATGCGCATGTGAGATGTTCATGGTGATATTCTCACAACGGCCGTTCAGAATGGTTCAACAGATGCGAATGAGAGATAATTCCAGATTAATTTCCACTTGTTTACTCAACTCTATCACGTTTAGTTTTAAAAGACAAGACACATTTTGCAACGTCCTACATTTTGGAATATCAGTGTAATGATCCCCCATCGCATCTTCAAGTCCATTTGGTTCAGGCACTTTTGAACGTTGATGTGGCAGCCTATTCTCACATGAAATCTGCCGCGACCAACTCGGCAGAACGCACCCATACACCTTTCTGAGCCGAAGGGCAGGGAAACTCAATAAACTCAATAAAATAACGTAAACTTATATCACTATTTTCTTCCCGCTATCCTCCATGGTTGTAAATTTCTTCATCAGCAGCGCCGGTTACTCAGTTGCACCTTCATCACACAACACAAACGCAACGCACATACAAATATTTTCCGCGATGGCGTTTTTCAAGCTGACTCTCACTCATATACAACTTTGGGCAGTGCCAAACGAAAAACAATAAGCCGGCTCTGCTCAATTGACAGCTCCGCACGCGTACGTTCCGACTTGTGTCGTCATGAAACTCTTGCTAATAATCATCAACTCACTCACAACAAACCTTAAAACTACTATTCCCTATTGTCCGGGTGTCACAATCAGAGTCATACAATTTCAATTTCAATTGAAAATCGTCGGGTGACGATGAACTTAACATTCATCCCTTTCAATTGAAACACATTATCTTCTTTTGACAGCCACTTCTTAGTCAGCTTCAGCAAAATAATCTTCAAACAAAAATTTTCGACAAAGCCTTTCATTCATTGGTGTTTATTTTAGCTTTCGGTGTCAAACAGGTATGAAGCATGACAATTGAAATTCATGCAATACGTGCATGAATTTCATTTCTGAGGTATTCATTATTTTTAAGACTAGAATCAGTGCCATCAGATAAAGTAATTGTAGCATCGAAAGCAATAATCAACCATTTTATGAAATGATAAATGAAATCGCTGATATTTATGTTGCTTTCATGCTATCCCTGTTGTGTTCACAGCTCCAGCGCAAATGCAACAAATGTAATTTCAATATGTCTCCGCAGTATCAAACAGAAACGCGCTTGCCAGCTCGGGGAGTTTTTTGTCGACGAAAGTTACAGCAATGCGTGCATCGTCAAATGACAATACTTCTAACAACACTGGCACGCATGTTTTGTTCACCAACCACTGCTCGAGGGGGGATGAAATCAAATCAATTTCAACGAAGTTGATTCACGGTCGTTCACCACGTCGTTTGAAGCAAGCTTGAATTTCAATTGAAACGCTTTTGACGGTGGCACGATCGCAAATGAATTTAAGCTTACTCACGTTTGACAGGAAGTGAATTGGGAGTGAATCGGTGAAAATAAGATTCATTCACTGCACGAAAGCTAATCGAAGTGGAGTGAAATGAATACAAAAGCGATTCATTTTCATTTTAATGCGTCGACGATGTAGGACCCTGGTCACAATACAAGCACTAACAATAAAGCTGATAAAACTCTTCATCCGGGAGCGGGGAAGAAGCACAAAAGAAAATAACAAAAACTGAAAAATTTCACCGAACATCACACATTGTGGAAGGAAATCGATTACATTCACTACGTACTACACAAAACACGCAGATATTTTATCATTTCACCATTTGTTTAAGTTTAATATTAATTAATTAATTAATTCACTTTTTAAAAACAAAAAAAAAGCACTTTTGCGAGCGTCTTAGTAGAACGACTTTAATTAAAAAACTAGGAAAATTTAAATTTCTAAAAAAAATAAAAAACTGAAACACTTTTTTAAACTATCACTAGTAACCGCGAGAAAATTCCGTTAAATTCTACTACAGATAGCTTATCTTTTGACAGATAGGCCTATTTCGTCTGCGACTTACAGACTTCTTCAGTGTCGAGTGCTCGACTGGAAGAGAACATCGCAGTAGGTCTAGTATTTATAGTAGAATTTTGTGTATCTAAAATGTGTGTGGTGTTTTCGTTAGTTATACCTAAGAGTTGTGTCTGTTAAGTGAACTTGTTTTGTGTTTAGGTATCTTAAAAACTATAAATTTCTACTTGATCGGTAGGTTGTCTATTGTTGTTGTGTCGTGTAGTGTGTAGGGGAGGAGGATTCTAAAAACTATTATATGGGTTCCTACCGTGTGGTAGTTTGTCGTTTTTGTTATCTAAAAAATCCTTAATCTAAAAAATAACAAAAACGACGAACTACCACACGGTAGGAACCCATATAATAGTTTTTAGAATCCTCCTCCCCTACACACTACCCGACACAACAACAGTTGACAACCTACCGATCAAGTAGGAATTTATAGTTTTTAAGAAACCTAAACACAAAACAAGTTCACTTAACAGACACATCTCTTAGGTACAACGAACGAAAACACCACACAAATTTTAGGTACACCAAAATCAACTATTAATACGGCTTTGCGTAGGACGTTGTGAATGGAATCCCTCTCATAGTGTGTTATGGTCGTGTTTTTTTTTTAAATAGAATGTCGGTAGTTTTTTCCCATTTTTTTGTTTTTTAGTGCCCCGCTCCCGCATCCGGACAAGCTTTCCAGCTGGTGAGGTCAGATAAGGAACATTGGTGAGGTCGTTTTATATTATCAAAAATATACCTTAACTATATACACCCAAGGATCAAGCATTTCCATTTTTGATTCTGGAAGTGTGAAAACTCTTCACATATCCATTTGATATGTGAAGATTTTCCTGCGGGGCTTATTGTATATGAAGATGACCTCGAATGTACGTGTATGAACAGGCATTCTTGAAATGGGTCGTTGGATTTTCAATAGAGCTGTCACCTTCAATTTCCCGGGCTAAAAATGTTTGCACATAGTGATGACATATAAATTTCTGAAGAAATGCACACACACACACACACATATACACGCACACACACACGCACACACGCACACACACCACACACACACATACACACAAATCTACTATAAATACTAGACCTACTGCGATGTTCTCTTCCAGTCGAGCACTCGACACTGAAGAAGTCTGTAAGTCGCAGGCCTATCTGGAATTTAACGGAATTTGCTCGTGTTTACTAGTGATAGTTTAAAAAAGTGTTTCAGTTTTTTATTTTTTTAGAAAAAGTGATCAAGTGAAGTGTTATTTTAAATTTTCCTTGTTTTTCAACGAACTAATGTTTGATTTTTTCGCGAAACCGACGCAGCGAAAACAAGACACATCAGCTTCACAGCACGGCCTCATAAAGGTCCTCATTCTTTGAGACTCCTTGCGTGAATAAACTCATGACTGAATTTGGCAAGCTACCCAGGTAACCAATAAGCAGTTCCAAAGCGTCGTTACGGCAGCCTATCGTGCATAAAGTCACCTTAAATGCAACATAAATGCCGCTTTTGGCCCAATATACAGCTGCTTTACGGCAATGCTATGATAATGCTATTTTGCATTCGAAATGCTTATTACAGGCTACAAGCATTTAAATAGCATTCGAAATCCTACTTTACTACAGATAGCATTCAAGATGCTGATATAAATCTAAAATAATGCTTGAAGCATACGAAATGCAGATTTAGGGTTGATTTACTGCATATGCTTATGCTTATTGGTTACCTGTGTAATCTTGTGCTTAATATTCTCAGGTATTTTAACGGCACCTCAAGGTGCTAAAAAATCATTCCAACTTTTAACACGCACACTTAGAAAATAACACCGAACCCGGTTCAATTTTCTACGAAACCATATCGGTTACCAACAAGAACCGAATAAATCGTTTATATATACTCCCTTCAATGGTTAAAAAATAAGGCACAAAAACTCAAACCGATCTTACCGATTTGTTTTGAAGTCCGCGTAAACAAGCTACCTAAACTGTCAGAAATGCATGGATGACGCCATCGTGCAAAGATCTATTGGTCCCTTTTACAGAAACTAAGCGAGAGGTTAGCCTCTAGTGGTGGGTAGCAAAAGTAACAAAAGGGTGATCAGGGCTGACATTTCTGCTGATTTGTAAAAATTAGCATATGCTAAATAAGGGCAGCAATGTAGCAGGGTACGTTAGTTAAGAAATAATAAAAAATCATCCGCATCGTTTGTTTACATCATGCATCATACATTTTACAAAACCCCTGTACAGCCGCTATTCGCATAACATGCCCATGGCGATTTTTTGTGATTTTATTTTTCTAATGGAAATATGCTTAAAGTTGCTAAAGCTTTAAGAAAAATTACAAAATAGCAGACATTGTGCTAAGAACATAAAAAATAGAAACACATTTGTTCTGTCCCACTACGAATTTTAACACTTTGCAATACAAAAATTAACGTTTTTGTAATCCTTGAGATATGTTTTTACAGCGATGTGTCTAGATTCATAATAATGCGTAAAACTTTCGGAAAGTTTGCAGCTTTTTATGCAATTTATTAAATTTTCTGAAATTCTGTATGTAATCGCGCTTGAAAACTAGTTATTTCTTCATATGTGAAGAAATAGATGTTTTTTTTTTCTATTTTAATCGAGGTTTATATGGGTATGTTTTTTTTTTCTTATGAAACGTTTTTCGTTTTTGATAGTTCATATTCCGTCTTAAAATTAAATATACTTCTTTTTTTTCACATCATTCAAACAGGATTTCTCGTGAAGGAATACTTAAAGTTAAAGATAGTTTAGCGATTGCTCATAAACATTTCAATAAGAAAAAAATCGATCAACACGTATTTCCTGTAGTTCATCAAAGTGAATGTCAAAACATACGGAGAAGTTTTTCTCAACCTAACCTGTACAGAATATGGAAATGCTGCATTTGTAACCATGAGAACAATTCAATTACCTGGCATTGCATTAACTGCGATTCAATAAGCACATTAGCCCCTGTGTATAAAGGAAGCGCAAAGAAACAACCGAATCAAAATGCAAATCAAAAGTTCTGTGCACCTGTGGTTAAGGAAAGCTGCAATTCAAGTTTAATTCACAAGAAAGCTCGGAGTATGGAATTTATCGACAGAAGTAAGTGTCAACTGTGTCTGTATAATCGTTTCAACCTAAATAATATAATTTGTGTGCACAAAGAAATAGATGTGTTCAACTCAAACAATCAGGAACTACAGTCAAGTTCCAGTGATAAAATCATTCCTGAACAAAGTTATAGCAGGTGGAAGCAGAAAGTGAGTCCCAAAATTTCATCAAACCATCCAAGGAACTTCGAAGATACCCATAAGAGCGAAACAAATAAAAGTAATATTTGCTCAAACGATAGTAAAAAACTAGAACAATTTACTATTACCACGTTGTCTAAAAAAATACGTGTTGGGAGAGCTCATAATGCTACCGGTGAAAACCATCATGATTGTGGAATATTTGTAACTGTTAGGGATTGGATTGTTCGAGCAGCTCCAAACCAGACACGAGAGTCGGAATCTAAAAAACCATTCAACGAAATACTACAGGACAACAAAATCGCTACTAATCATACGATGGTTAATGAGAACGAAAAGGATACAGAAAATGCCACAGAACCAATATATGCTGTGATAAACAAACATAATAAACAAAAGAATCAGCAAAGACTCGCAAACCGACAACAGACGAGCATTTCTATGAACTTTGATAAATATTATGAAAACGTGGGGTGCATAAAAAAACCTGAACAACATGTTCCTAATAACTCCACGGGATCAGAAGGTTATTTGGAAGATACGGTGGCACATAAAACAGACAACTTGAATAATAACTCATCAACGGGCGATGCAGTTCCCGTTTATGCAGAGATACAGAAAAAAAATAAAATGAAAAAGTAAGCATTATTTCATTAAAAATAGATGTTTCTTATATCAAATGTATGTGTCGTTTTTCTCTTATTTGTGTCACAGTAGATTAAATAAGCATGGTTTTGTTTTTTTTTCTAATTCTAGACTTTTAATTTTTTAGTGCGTTTAGTTGCATCAATGCTTAAAAAGTTATAACATACAAAACTGCCGTGACTGCAAGTCAGTCCCATCTGCATTTTCATCATATTTGAGTTAATGCCGTTTTTAAGTCTTGTATTTAAATTCAAGTTATGAATATAAAAACTATGGTTTATTCGTTAAGGTCTGTATCCGAAATATTCCGAACAACCAGAATCGTTAATAAAACACGCATGAAGCATTTTATTTCTAATGTAACTGTTTATTTCATAAGTTTGAGATATGGTTTAAAAATTCACACGATCAAAACATCGTTATATTTCATTTATATGTAAATCTCAAACTTTGCGATTCTCTCGAGCCATAAGGGTTTGTACAGATTCCTTATTGACCTTGCTGGCAGGTCTAGTCCAGATTTGTTTCAAATGTTTAACATTTTTAACCTCCTTCTTCCGGAAAGCGCCCACTTCATCAGAGCCGCATATCTTTCGTTTGGGAGTAACTTAGGACTATTGGGAGGATTGGCATGTTATGGTACAGTATTAAATTCATTGGCTTCATTCCAGTCCATCACGGCTTAAGCATAGTGACACCGAGTGGATAGTCATGAAGAAAACTCGGTCCCATGCTTAATGCTTCGCCCCGAAGACCGTAACTCACACCAATACACTTTCAAATATTCTGTCAAAGTAACATAGCGAATCAAAACAAAAACAAAGATACTTGTACCAAAAGGTACTGAAAAGCGCAAGATTGCATGACAACGTGTACTGCGGAACTAGGGTTTCTACAACAGTGAACCAATTTCAAATCAAGTCAGTTTCGAGTCCAAGATAACTCCTAAATCCCTTGTTCTTTTACATTTTTCAACTGGCTGATTCCCTAGATTGAAAGTTATGTCTGGGGTGTTTCGTTTCCTACTAAAAACTATCGAATTACATTTCTTTACGTTCAGCTGTTAAAGACTTTTGTTGCACCAAATATAGAAATCATTTGTTTCTTTCTGGAATGTCATGATATCTTCTTTGTTTCTTATTTCTAAAAATAGTTTCATGTCATCAGCGTAAATAAGAAATTTAATGTTTTTGAGAATAAAGGAAATGTCATTTACATACAAAATGAATAAAAGGTGAGAGCCTTGGGGACTCCAGAAGTGACCTTAAAAGGATTTGATTTCTTCCCTTTGAATCTAACTATTTGTTGACGGTTAGTAAGATAGGATTCGAGCCATCTGAGAATTCCTGCCTCAATTCCCATTTTTCGCAATTTGAATAGAAGCATGGGTATGTCAATGCAATCGAAAGCCTTGCTGAAGTCTGTATAAAGAGCTTCTACATGGTTGCCATTGTCCATTGCTATCAGTGAGTAGTTGACGAATTCCAATAAATTTTTTGCTAGTTGATCGTCCTTTGAAGAATCCATGTTGCTTATTAGTCAGTCTGTTTTTGAATTGAGAAAACAATTTTTCATTGATAATTGCTCAAAAAGTTTAGGAATGCAGGAAATAATGGCAATTCCACGATAGTTACAAATGTCCGATTTTTTTTCCACTTTTAAAAATAGGTACTAGATAGGAACTTTTCCAAAGTTTGGGGAAGATCCCACATTCCAGTGACATATTAAAAAGCCAAAATAAAGGTGCTGTAAGTTCTAATGCTAAGTTCTTCATAAATATGGGTGGTATTCCATCGGGGCCAGAACCTTTGGAAACGTCTAATTTATTCAAACCTTCCAAGATGTCTTGAAATTTGACTTGACTAACTCCAATGTCCCTTGAAAATTCTAGGAAGAAATAGAAATATTCATAATCGCGATCTTCTTCATCAAACGTGGTATAGATTTCTTGGAAGAATGTTGCAAATAGATTGCAAATTTCTTCCGCGTTATCACCAACATTTGAGTTAAGATGCATTCTAGATGGGAAATTGTCAGATTTCAGCTTAGTTTTAACATAATTGAAGATTTTTTTTGGACAAGACTTAATTTCAAGTTTGGTTTTTGAATTATGCTCATCATATGCATTACTAATAGCTAGATTCAGTTCATCGCAAACCTTCAAATAGTATGTCAGAATATTACTGTTACCATCTCTTTTATACATTTTGTGGGCCTTTTGCTTCCGATTTTTTAAATTTTTTATTTCTTTATTATACCAAACTGGGTGGTTCAAATTACCTTGTCGCCTAATTTTTTGAGAGGTACTTGTTCAACTACTATTTCAAACAATAATTTATAGAAAACCTCAACAGAAGTTTCAACATTTGCTTCATTCTTAAAAATCATTTGCCAATCAATTCCGTTAAGTTTGTGTCTTATGATATCATAATTTGCTAAATGATATTGAAAGACCTCTTCATATTCATAGTCGTTGGGTTTTTCGTATTCATGAACAAATAAGGAAAACTCAATTGCTGTGTGAAAAGCTTCATTTTTCCATAATGGAAAAATAAGATTTACTTACACAGAAGTCTTCCTGAATATTTGTCAATAAAAAATCTAAATATCAATTTTTTTGGTTTTTTACATGGTTAATTTGATTGAGCCCCAAGCCTGCAGTTTTGTCGAAAATAAGCTGCAATGTTTCATTCTCCCCAACGACTGGTAGTAAGATGCACTCGTTTTCATTGTCTAGAATAAAGTCAGCACTACGTTGATTAAAATCACCGTATATGTGAACTTTCACTTCTGGGGAAAGTTCAGACATAATTTCATCAGCAATTTGAAAAAAATGGTCATATGCTTCTTTGCGAGCGTTATTTGGGGGAAAATACACTATGGCAAATACATGTATTTCACCTGCCATGTGTACTTTCACCCATACATGTTCGAATTCGTTAACTGTAGATGTATCAATGATTTCTGAATTAAATTTGGTAGAAATAGCAACTAGAACACCCCCACCGGACTTCTTCCCAGAAATTTCCAAATTGCGATCATTTCTAAAAACATTATAAGCATTTCCAAAAACTTCTTCACTCCTAACGCTTTGATCCCAACTGGTTTAAGTTCCCATTATTATTGGGAATGAGCAACCCAAAAATTTCTTGAATTTTTACCGCACTTTTCATACGGTTAAAATTTTGGCAATAAACTATAATTTCGGTACTTTATTGTGTTTTAGGTGGAAGCGTTTGCAGATTCGAGTTAGTCGATAAATTAAAATTATTAAAACTAATTACCCCTCTCTGATCTAGAGATGTCGTCAAGTTCTCGTCATCGTCGTGCGCTTCAAAATCATTATCCTCCTCTAAGGGTTTCGTCACTACCGATGAAAACTTGAATGCCCATGCGAGCATGAACATGACTCACATGGTGCAGCTGAAAAACTCCCCGGAGCCAGCCAGTTGGGTGAGTGTGCAGGAGCTATGCGTGAAGATTCATCAGATGCCGGGTAAGGGTGTAGGATTTCGCCTCGTTGAAATTGTATCGGTTGATAGTTAGGTGGCGGCCTAGAAAAACGATACTTCGCTGCCGCTAGTAGGTTTCGATCATGTGGTAGTGGATTGTGTGGATAGCCGATGGTGTTGAGATTATTGTTGTTGTTGTTGCATTTATTGTAGAAAACAGTTGAGTGTGTATGGTTGCTATTGTTGTTGTTGCTGTTGTTGTTGCTGTTGTTGTTGCTGTTGTTGTTGTTGTTGTTGTTACTGCTATTTTTTGCTATATTTTCTAGATACTGTTACTGCTTCTTTTTAGCCTTTTCAGCCAATTTCTGCTGATTCAAACGACGCAATTTTCGAGCATCATATTCACTCCAATCCGCTTTCCAAACCTTCCTCATTTCCAAAAGTCGCCAACCTGAGTCGTCGGTGTCGTGTTTGTTGTTATGATTCAATTCTTTTGCCAGGCTGGGATTTGAATTGAGTGACGGAGTTAAATGTGCATTGGTGTGTGCTTCCCCATGTCTTGGTATTGCGTTTATGTTCGCAGTCAGTGCTTTTAGCTCGTCCAAGATATCGAGCTCTAGCATAGAGTTGCTTTGCATATTAAAACTAGCTGCCGTTTCTATGCTCAGCTGATTGAGCTGACTTATCTCATTGTTGATATTTAGCAGCTCCTTTTTTAGATCACCTGCTAGAGTATGCATTGTTGAAGTCATTGCTGTGTCAACTAAAGAAGTTAAATGATTTTTCAGCATCGTAGTACTTCCGGTCAAACTACTGTTTCTGTGAATGGAAGACACCTCATTCTTTATGCTAGTGAGAATGACTTCCATACTCTTAATAGCTTCCGAAACTAAATTTAGCTTTTCCTGGTGTAGAGCAAGTCGATGCATAACCTCCGTGTTTTCGCTAATTTGCTTAGCCAGGACCTTTTGTTGTTGTGTGAGAACGTTGAACTCAAATGTTGCGGTTACCAGAGTTTGGCATGAGCCACAACATGGTAGCACAAATGACGACGGATCAACAACTTTTCTGTCTTTTTTTAGGTTCCGAAGTGAGCCTCGGGGAACCGTCACACCTACACAGGCGGCGTGAAACTTGCGTGTGCATCCAATACACGTCCACATAACGAAATCGACAGACGAGTCCAATAAGCACACTTCACAATTAATTTGACTCATGTTTGAAAGCGGCACCGGCAAAAAGCACTCAAGAATAAAACGAAATGTAAGCAAAAATTAATAAAACAAAACGCGCGTGGTCGCGAGCGATTTAAAAGTGCGTCCAAACTGATTAACGATCAACATTCAATAAAAAGAGTCAAACCTTCAGAAAATCCATGCACACTAAAGAAGTCAGCTTTCTGTAGTGGAATTTAACGGAATTTGATCGCGTTTACTAGTGACAGTTTAAAAAAGTGTTTAAGTTTTTTATTATTCTTTTTTTTAAGTGATCAAGTGAAGATTTAAATTTCCCTAGTATTCCAGAAACAATCGTTCTACTTATACGATCGTAAATGTGTTTTTTTAAAAAGTATTTTTTAAAAAGGGAAGCTTCAGAAAATGTTTGCAATACACTTGGTCTGTGGATTTGGGCCAGGGACCTGGCAGACAGCGATTTTCTTGTAGCCAATATCTCTAACAACCAAACGTCAAAAGATTCATTGTTTGTAAACAATGCTGGTGTTCCTACCCGTAGTAACAAACTTCAGACGGGCCTTATTCAAATAAGGCCCGTGATATGTTGCATACTGTCAAACGCTAGTAAATAGGATAGGGTTGCCAGGTCCCTGATTTGGGCAAACCGAGCTTTTTCGCGAGTTGACGTATCGAAACCTCACGATTTTCATTACGACTGTACAAGACCCGTTCGCACACGTTTTTGTTTTTGCTCATTCGTCGTTATTGAAATTCGTCGCCTGCTCATGAATTGTCAAAACCGATCATAATCTTCTTAGGTCTGTATTTCCCAGCGGGTTCTGTTTTAGTGAAATGTTTCAAAAAGTACAGTGTTTTGAATGGATTCAGTTTATCGCGGAAATGAATTTATAATTCTTGAGAATTTTATGAATTAATCATTTTTTTTCCATTCTACTTAACTACCACGGCGGGGGTTGTCACCTGTAGAAAAGAGCTGAACTGAAAGTTTGGTCTTGAGTTAATTATTGAAGAATAAATGTTGAATGCATATGTGGCTTGATGAAATGGGGACATTATTGTACCTAGTTGGCGTAATAAAAGCCCAATACTAACCAAATCGCTTAAAACGCAACAGTAAACGTCTAAGAATTTGTTACAATAAATAATACTTAAGGGATGTCCATCAAGTACGCCACGTGCTAGGTATTCAACTCCTCAACACCGTCACCGTCCATCCCATTCACGCTAAGATAATGTCACTTTGCTTCTAAAGAGCGAACTTAAAAAATATATCTCGAGTAATTTTTCAAACAGACGTATCTGATTTTGTAAACAAAGAGGGGAAGTAAGATTCAAACGTAAATTTCTCAAAACTCTCAGCACGGAATGTAGCAGCACCATCATGTTAGGGAAATGTTATTCCTTGTGTTGGTGGCCCTAGGTTGCATGCAATTGCTAAGGAATTCAAGAATTTAACGTTTGAATCCTTCTTCCCTATTTGTTTACAAAATCAGATACGTCGGTTAGGAAAAGTACTAGTGATCTTTCGATACTTTATATAATTTCAATTTTTTTAATCATATTTATTCATTATGATTTCTCGAACTTTCCCTGGAATACAACCCAACGAAGTTCATAGTTTGAAGATCTTATTCCAGCAAATTTTTATTTGAGTGATGTTATTGGTCACTCTGTTCTCTGTCTTCATTTTCCTCTAAACTACTAAACTAGACACTACCAATTAATTATCTTTTTATTGCGTAAAGTGCGCCAAATTTAAATTATTATGTTTTGAAATTGGAAATATCTTCTCAACATCATGGGATCCCAGTAGTGAACAGCAGTTTCTGCTAGAACCAAAGATGTGAAGAGAAAATGTCGATAGGTCCAATAGAGCTCGGCAGGTTATGAAATTGAACAAAAGTAGTTTGAAATTGAGCTTAGGGCTTTGTGTTGGCAGTATTTTCAAGCAAACATAGACATCTTTGCCAAACATCCCACTGCGGGGTAGGTCAAGGCAGGGACGGATCCGCCACCTTGACTGGCAAAAATGTCTATATCTGATCGCGCTCAAACACCGTCAAAGGCACAGAACGGTTCTAGCGATGTGAAATCTCTGTTTTTGCACTCCCTGAAGACCACACGTGATGGGGATCAATTTCCAATTAGAGGTTTTGAAAACACAACTTCTTATTTTTACCAGTAATGTTTTTCTCGTCGTTGTTTACTTAACAACCTTAGAGATAAACCTGATAAAGTGTTGTATGCTGATCCTACAGACAGCATGTTTTGAAATTGGAAATATCTTCTCAACATCATGAGATGTACGTATTTAGTGTAATGACAGTGAAAAAAAAAATTCCCGTTACTTCCCTACCAAATCGTGTATTTGCGTGCGAATTTATCAGCGGTAATAAACTCTCCTAATATTGACATAGTATGATATCACAATATCATGAATACCAAGATTAAACATGTCATACATGAAATTTTGAGTAAATTTGATTTTGAGATTTTGATCAAGCACAGCACGAGATGGTTACACTTTAATATTTAATAACGATATTAGACAGTTAATATTATTATACGCCATAGTATTATAATACTACAACATAGTTGATGATTATGTAATACTACCATCTATTATAGCAAGGTAACTTTCCATAGCAGTGGAATAATCTGAAAAACGGTTTGATCAGGATTCTATTATTCTTTGTGATCATCAAGCTCCTGTATGAAGGGCCAAAAACGTTTGGGCGGGCCTGTAAGCAGAGACACTTACGCGAAACCAGGAATATAGGGAAGAGAATCTCCTTCTAAAAGCAAGTTCACACTCACAGCACTAGAATCGAGCCCTCGATTGACAGAATAAACCCAATAGATGGGGTCGAAGAGCCCGCCCTCGTTCCGCGAAATGTTAACAATAGGGAGGAGGCAGTCCCATGCTCCCTATCCAAATCGTTTCACTTGGGTGCCCTAATGGTCCCTCCCTCTCCCCGTTATATGTTATTTAATATTTAATATATTTTGTACACAAAAATTGAGGTATCAAAATAAACAAAAAGGCAAATTTAATACTTGAATGATGTGCCTGGAATTACAAATTACTCAAATTAAATTACTTGACCATGTAAAAAGCGGCTAAAGTAAGTCAATAAGAGAACCTAACATGCGTATGTACAAAATATATCTGACATCCACTGGATTGTTACTGAAAAGAATATAAAAATTAGACATTGATTAATATCCTACTAGTCCTGGAAAAGCTCAAAACAGAATAGATCATTCCAAATATCAAAGATAAAATTTCAATAAAATATATTATTTTATAAGACATATTGATAAAAAAAATTCCTTATACTGTTCTAGTTCCATTTCAAAGATAGTAATTGGAGTGATCGAAGAGTCAGGTTTGATGATTTCTGAAATAAATGGCTTATCTCACCATAATACCACTAAACACAATATTTATATATAATCCTAAACTGCTTATAAGCACATGCCAGTCTTTTATAAATATAGTAGTTGAAGTTCAGAAGTGTAATTTTAAATTAAATGTTGTGTTGAAATCCTGAAAAAGAAATCGAGCCTTTGATGCTTGTCATGTTGCTCCAGGCTCTTATGCGAAGACGATTCCAAAGCATACTGAAATTAAATGAGAATGGAAAATAATATGATATGAATTACAGGTATGGATATACAACTTGATTTATATGTACACGATCCTCAGTCGCACCACCTACTTCGCTATTGTCAAAATTACAACATTGCCCAGGCTACGCCAACCAGGGTCTCCATGTTTTAGCTGGCAGTCTTTTGTGATCATATGACTCATGGAGGCGTGAGGTAGGAACATGTGAGGACTGGAGGTCGGTCGCACCCTCCTTAGAAGTTGTCAAATCACCATTTGAAGCCCTTTTAATACTACATCATAGTTACACTAAAATTAATAATACTGCTATTAAATTTAATGCTAGATTAAGATGTCTACCCTCTAGGTGAGGGGGGTAATGGAAACCGTGATGATACAAATATTATATGATGCTCATTCATAAAACGTGATGGGGGTGGGACATGGGAGGTTAAAATGGTTATTCCTCCGTGATTTTTTTTACTTATTTAGAGAACCCTAAGCCCTGAGGTGTATATGCCTGTGTTAAATCCCAGGAAATTAAACAACATACAGAGTCCATTATTTTTTTATAGCTTTGTCACACCAAAAGACTCAACTTTCACTCAGTAACAAAAAAAGCCGAGCAAAATTTTTCTTCCAAAAAACGCCATGTTCAACCTTCTGTAACGGCCGGCGTCGGTGGTGCAGTGGTGAGCGTGACTGCTACTTAGCACCCCAGTGGGTCTGGGTTCAATCCCAGTCGACGTCGGTGGTTTTTCTGAGGGGAAAAATCTGGTCACGTCTTCCTTCGGAAGGGAAGTAAAGCCGTTGGTCCCGGCTCATATTCATGAGTCGTTAGGTAGGGTCCAGGTGGTGGAGTCGTCTTCCTGGCGTCGGTGATTGTCACCATGTGAGGAAACAGGCCGACGTAAAATAAAGAAAAAAAAAACCTTCTGTAACTTTGTCAATTATCAATATTTCTGGCTGAATGTTTGACAACACTATAACCAATGTAGAACCAACCAAGAACATATGTGACCAAAATTTCATGTTGATAAAATTTATAAATTTGAAGTTTTTATAACATATGTGAAAAAAGTCGTTTTTTGACATACTAATTTTAAAAATCCGTATTTCTGTGAAAAATTTAGGTAGCATATTAAAAATTTCACCATATTCTAGAACAATAGAAATAATGTGGACAAAATTTGAACTGTTTCCATCAAGTGGTTTGGACTATAGATGGCGTCTAAGTTGACAAAGTTGATTTCCCTTTTTCTCCCGATATTGACCATGCTGAAATATCGTTGCAAAAAAAGCCTATCTGCTGCACAGTTGCTGAAAAATTTGTTAAATAATGATTTTCTCATACTACAAAATCTGCTTTACTACCACGGTTGCCATCTGCGAGAAAAATGCCTAAGAATTTTGGAATATTAACTGATTCCAAGCAAATCAAATGATATAGGACTATGCAACTGACAAAGACTCTTGTCACCGGCCTGATCTCCATGGAATGATTAGTTCATGATAATAAAGGTGAGAATGAAAATTGAACGGTTGAAATACTCTATTAAATTGCTTACTTGAAAAGTTGGATTGTGAAATGATATAGTTTTGGTAAATTTCTAAAACATAATTCAACCAATGTAGTGCAATCTATTACAACCATTCCTACTGTTTTTTTTTATCTAGCCATTCAATATATTTGCATGAAAGCTTTTTGTTTAGATTTATATATAGCTTGTTAGATACATATGTGGTCATTGATAGTTCAGAATAATTAATTGTTTAATTATTAATTTTCACGTAAAAACAACTTTTTTACAGACTTCACCAGCTACCTAAACGAATGTGGACCTGTGTCAAGTGTTCCTACGCCTATAATTCAGTGTTTGCCGAAGTATGTGACATCTGTTACTCGTCTAAATCTAATCCAGTCACCATCACGAAATGCGATAAAAACGTTTTTGGTGAGTTGCAATTTGAACTAATTTAAATATTTTTTTTTTTAAATGTGGGACGGACATCGTTAAAACATCATTTGATGACTTAAAACTTATAAATTCGCATCCATTTGATACATTTTATCTTCCTTCTTCCAAAGATATTTTCTTAAAGTCTTTATCAAAAAGATATAAGAGTGTTCTTAAATTGTCTGAATCGATATGCTGAATATATACTACCTTCATATGCTCTCCGCTCGTTTTCAACTTGTATCTTTCAAGTTTCAAAGCCTGCCGTTACGCCAAACGGAACTATCCATACTTTCTCTTAGTTCTAGCAATAAATTACTGTCCACTCAGAGCCTCTCATGTTGATGGGAAATTATTCCGCGCATTGGGAGAATACAACAAACAACAATCAAAGTATATTTAAAGTAAACTGAAAGCATGTTTCCCAAAAAAAAACAATATTTAAATTCTGATATTCTGGTAATAAATAAAATAAATTTAGACCGTTAAGTCCAATAAATTATAACTAAACAGATAGCGATGGTGCCGGTGGTGTAGTGAAAAGCGGGTTTGCCTCTCAAACCAGTCGGTTTTATCAATTCAAGGCTGCGCTGTTGGGATTTTCTGAGACGAAAAATCGTTGAACACATCTTTCTTCGGATGAGAAAGCCGTTGGTCCAGGTTCATGTTTTTTAAAGACGGGCTGAAAAATCTGCAAACAGACTCCTGAAGAACTCAGGATGTGGGGATGAGGGTGCCAACTCCTCGACCCATTAAAAACCCAACCGTGCTTCGAGCCTCGGCCCTCCCCGGAACCACTTTTCGATATTACTTAAGGGAGGGGGCTATTGTACTATTACGCACCCACTATGTCTAACTACATAGGTCTTTAGTAGTTAGCTTCGCCAACGCTGATTCGATTGAGATGATCCGGGATCCAAGCCGGGTTCGGGATGTCTATCGGAAGCCAGATCGTACGCATTCTCCCTTCCCGACCACTTACGGTACCTGTCGAACCTCGCGCCGTATGATCCTTCCTCCGATCGAGAAAACCTGGACCGGGGTCGGGGCATCTGGTGCTCTGGCTACCCCAGGATCGTCCCTGTTCCCCATGTCACGACCGCTTACGGCTGCTTGCCAGACCTCTCGCCGAATGGCGCTTCCTCCGTAGTTCGTTTCGCCGTTAAGGGGAGCTTAACGTGAAGCTTAAGGCCAGGTTCTCATTCAAAATGTTGGAAAAATCGATTTTTTATTGCATTTTTTTCATAGGTATATGTGTCTAAAATGTTGGGGCAAAAAGGTTTTTCGATCCGGGAAGTACAAAAGACTCTACAGCGCAAAGTTCGAAGCAGCGTCACGGCCGCCGTGCGACGCTCTCAAACTTTAAACGCGTTTTTCTCGAAACAATGTTTTTCAAAACTGCGTGCACGATTACAAAAAAAACGGCTCGACCAATCAACTTCTTCTTTTGACCCCGGAAAATGTAATCTTTTGATAATAAATATTTTTTATACAGTCTTCAACCTTGAAAATAACTCGTAAAAACGATACCCAAACTTCAACTTAGCACCAAATTTTCAATTTTAAAGCTATTCAATTTTCGCTACGTCAGACTCCGCCAAATTAAATGCAGAATCGACTAATGAAAAAATGGTTTTTTTTCTATAAAACAAGTGACAACAACACTGCACCCCGCGGCGGAACAACCACCCACCCCCACCCACCACCACGGGGCGAATTTTGTTTTTTTTTTTTTTAAAAAAAAAAAAAAAAAAAAAAAAAAAAATACCAAAACAAAAAACCAAAACAGATTTTTTGTATGTTTTTTTTTTCCCCAAAAAAAAAACTTTGCCAATTTTTACCTCATTTGAACCACAGGACTGAAGCGACTGTCATCCACGAACAACAATCGTGAAGCCGAAAACTTGGTGCTGCGAGTGGTGCTAATTTGACAACTCGGTTTTCTTGAAGGCTATATGCAGCAAACACAATATTCGCGGCGGAAGTTGTCGTGTTTTGTCGTTAATTTGATTCGAGAGAAAAATCTTCCGTGATGTACTTAGTGCAGTAGTTATCCCAACGATAGTTATTTTTCATTGTTTATCAACCAGGTATAATAATGTTTTATCTAAATTACTGATACTAGTAGTTTGGTAGAAGTAATATTGTAAAGAAATACAATACATTGTGAACCGAGCTTAAAATGTTAAAATCGTCACTAGCGCCATACCAAAAGTGGCAGGCTTCAAGAACTAACGCTCTCTTCAGTCCTCTGATCCCCCCCCCCCCCCCCCCCCCCCCCCCCCCCCCCCCCCCCCCACACACAAAAAAAAAAAAAAAAAAATTTTTTAAAAAATTTATAAAAAAAAAAAAAACCAAAAAAAAAAAAAAAAAATAAAAAAAAAAAAAAAAAAAAAAAAAAAAAATAAATAATATATATTTTTTTTTTTTTTTTTTTGAATTATTTTTTTTTTTTTTTTTTTTCCTCCTTTTTTCTTTGTTTTTTTAAACAAAAATAAAAAAAACCAATCATTAAAACAAAAAAAAAAAAATAATATAAAATTACCCATTTTTTTTTTTTTTTTTTAAAAAAAACATTCCGTTTGTTATTTTTTGGCCCGCCCGGAACAAAAAAAACACCAAACAACAAAATTTCTCCCCCCGCGGTGGTTTTAGAAACCCCACAACAAAAAAAAAAAAAAAAAAAAAAAATTTCCATTTTTTTTCCACTTTTTTTTTTTTTTTTTTTTACCACCCCTTTTCCCCCCCAACCAACCTTCTTTTCCTCCACCCCACCGCCACCACCCATATTATACACCAATACATGGATATTACTAATCTTTCTTCCCATTGCCTAGTAACAAGATTCAATATACAGTACTGGAAAAAATAAAGTGCTCACCAAAACGAATAATCTTGAAGAGTGACACCCTTTACACATTCAGAGAAAACCTTGAGCTGTATTCGACATAATTCATCTTATTCTTCCGTTTTATCGTTTCGTGCAAAGAAAATAATAAAAATCTAGGACTGGAAATTTATATCTTAATTTTTATTGAACCTTTTCTGTTATCGACTGGAAAAAATAAAGTGCTCACAAGAGAAATTGTAAAGAAAACACAGTATATAAAGCTTTTAGTACTTAGTATGTCCACCTTTTGCCTGGATCACTGCTTGTAGACGTCGTGGCATGCTTTCGACGAGGTTGTGCAGATATGTTTCATCGATGTTCTGCCACGCTTCATTTAAAGCTTTGAAAAGCTTGGTTTTGTTCGTCACTTCGCCTTTATCCACCTGTCTATCCAAAATCGACCACAAATTTTCAATCGGGTTGAGGTCAGGTGATTGTGGTGGCCATTCCAACAGTTTAATGCGATTTGCTTTGAAGAATGCAGTTGACTTTCGTGCTGTGTGCTTTGGGTCATTGTCCTGCTGGAAAATGAAGCTTTCCTCAAGCCCCATTTTAAGAAGCGATTCCTCCAGATTTTCATTGATTATATCAATGTAACGATCAGCAGTCATGATACCTTCGATTTCTACGAGATTTCCAACGCTGGACCACGAGAAGCACCCCCAAACCATAATACTTCCGCCACCATGTTTTACAGTTTTCTGCACGTTCTGATCCAATAAGCGTTCTCCCGACTTTATCCAAACACGAGGGCGCTGTTTCTTGCCAAACAGTTCAAATTTGCTCTCATCAGACCATACCACTCGTTTCCAGAATTCTACGGGCTGTTCCGCATACTTTTGAGCAAATTTCAATCGTTTGATTCTATTCACTTTTCTGATTAGAGGGCCTCGACTTGCATACTTGCTCTTCAATCCAGCTTCTTGCAGCCTGTAGCGAATAATTCTTTCGGATACCTTCAGATTCAAGTTCTCACGTATAGCACGGCTGGTTATTGATGAGCATCTTCTTGCTTCTCGTACGATTCTCGAATCTTCGCGTGGTGACGTAAGCCGCTTTCTCCCACGACCTGATTTGTCTGCCACACTTCCACATTGTTCGAATTTCTTCCATACCTTCCTTACACCAGAGTAGCTTAAAGCATACTTAGCAGCAATCTTCCGGAACGATTCATGGTTCTGGTGGTCTCGAACGATGAGTTTACGGATTTTTAGGGGGATTTGCTTACTTTCCATCTTAAAACACGAATAACGAACAAGTAAAACGGGGAAAAATTGTTCTTGAATATACCGCGCATAAACAACAATAAGAGGATATGTCAATATCAGCGACTGGGAACGAACAAAACACCGTAAAATATTATAAGGTAAAAGTGAGCACTTTTTTTCTTCCAGTTCAAAAACAACTCAATTTAAGTAAAAAAAGTTTTTTTTGATTTCAAGAGAATAGCAATTTTTTTTCTACAAAAACTGAAAGATAACGCAAATTAAGTCAACTTTGCAGAAGAAAGCTAAATAATATAATCAAATTTGATGAAGTTATGAAGCAATGATATAATTATTTCCTGGTGAGCACTTTATTTCTTCCAGTACTGTACCAAAAAAAGAAGAATTTTCCCCCAAAAAATAAAAAACCTCAAACCCAAAAAACCCCCCACCCCCCCAAAAATGTTTTTTAATTCTTTCAAAAATTCCCCGTTTTCAAATCTAAACTTTTTTCAGATGAAATGTCATAAATGTTATCCAAAAAAATATTCAACTAAATTTCATTCGATCATACATCATAGATTCCATGACAAAATGTCTTACTATATCCGGAAGAAAACTTCAGACTTATTGCACAGCGTAGCATAGAGCTTAAGCATAATTGAGATTTTCCAATCCTATGTAGCCGAGGAAGGAGGTATGGGAGCGACAGCCATTGTTGTCATCATTCCGCTACATAAATTTCTGTAATTCGACTCACCCTACCCGGGGTAACAGACCATTGGGAGTAACGGTTCATTCGGGGTAATGATATTTGGTCTAACTGCTGCCTTCCGCGTGGCTTCACTCAGTGCCTTCTCGGCAGTTTCAGCTCTCACCCTCAGCGCTTTTTGTTCACGTTCGCCAGCATACAGGACGAACTTGATATCCGTAACTAAGTCCTTGTTTGACCGTTATTGCCATGGTGAACCCTTTACGAAATCGTAGAGCTCGTCGACCTTCTTCTCGGCCTCAGCCAAGTTAGATATTCCAAGTTTGATGCCAGATTCCGGTGTTAACACCTGGGTCAGGAGCCTTTCCACAAACTCCTGGAATTCTTGTTGCTCTCCCTGGGCTTGTTTGTTTTATTATCGAGATTTTCAGCCTCGGGCTTGTTCATCTCCCATTGTAGTTAGGGGCTATTCATAAACCACGTAGACTTTTTTGGGGAAGGGGGGGGGGGTCTGGCCAAAATCTACGCTCCATACAAAATTTCAAAAAAATGTATGGAGAAAAGTCAACGGGGGAGGGGGGTCTGAGATTTTCAAAATTGACTCTACGTGGTTTATGAACAGTAACTTGTCCGGGGGTGATATTTGAACTCGTGACTTTGCGTGAGAGGTATGGATGTTAACAACTTCGCCGCCCCAGGCTACCCTGGGCTTGTTACTGTTGTGTTTTACTGCTGATACTCGCTGTGATCTCCAATTTCGGAACTGGTGGTCTCGGTACTTTCCTACTTTTCGCGAACGCGTTCGTACCTGCGTATCTGTTGTCGGGCGTTTTACCGTCGTGGTTTATATTTTTTTCCGTTGTTCTCCAATTTTGTTATCTATAGAGGCCATGCTAGGGTAGACATGATGCTTCATGGGGACCGTGTTCAGAGCCGGATCGGCGTAAGTCAGGAAAGTTACTTCTGATCATACAACTCACCAAATTTGCAGGCTGTTCCAATATCCGCAACCTGGGGACCCGCCCGATGGCTGCCAGCTAAACCCCTTCTAAAAAAACTCCCGTGCGGGCGCTTGTGTTTGTATGTGTGTGTGGCCCTGTTAAGCTAAAGGCGGTAAACTTTTATATGAATTTATTTCTACTACCATACCGGTTTTGATGAACAGGAAATATTTTGCTTCGTGTCATTTTTTTTATTCTGATCACATTATCGATCGGGAATTATTATAATACGAGTTGAACATTACAAAATCAGTCACAATTTACTCAGGAATGTAACTACTATGTAACATATATTTTCAGATTATCACAACGATACCGATTTTATGAGCATTAAAGACACGGATTTCGCACAATCATCACTGAAATCAATTTCCGGATTCAATGAAATACCAGCAATTGTGAAGGTACCAATAGCAACCATCGAGCAAGACTTGGACGATGATTATGTTGTGACATGTAAGTAGCTTAATGAATTCAATGAGTTAAAATATATCTCTTTTTTTTTCACTTTTGAAAAAAAAAACTTCTACAAGCGTATTACTTGTTTTTTTTAATTAGCTTGATAAATCGGAACATCCTGAAACATGTTTTTTTTTAACTTGGGTTGGCGTTGTCATTTCGATTTCTTCATCTATCCGTTTCCTAGCCATCGTTGTCCGAAGAAATACTGTCTGTCACTATACCAGCATACGTACAAATGCAGCTTCGTTTTCGTTTCAGATCATTCGCATTATTGTTTCTCTGATTCGTTCAGGGTTTTCCGCTTAAGGTACGCTGTTCTTATCGGTATAAAACATGAAACATTTGAAACATTTTTCCTTCTTATCGGTATGAAAATATGCCTCTTCTTATTCATGAAATGAGGCGAGGTGAGGATCCCCATCTTAACATTAATGTACACTTGTGAACGCGGTGAAGCATGTTTCCCGAATAACACGCATCACTTGCCCGTATTTCCTCAGCAGTAACACTAGCTTATTATCACAAAAATTCGATGGCAATTACACAGGCATACATAGAAAATATTAGGTCCATACAACATTCTGCTTTCTTCCATTAAATGTATATTTTCCACGAATTGTACACGAATTGTACACTCTTACCGAAGCTCGGTTTCTCGCTCGTATGGCTGAAGCTGAATTTGATTTTTACACATATCCTCGCAAAACCGATCTCCCGACCATGAACAAAAGGCAGCTATACAATAACAGTTGGGTCCTCCCTTAGCTCAGTCGGTTAAGGCGCAGCTACAAAGCATTACCATGCCGGAGGTGGCTGGGTTCGATTCCCGGTCTGGTCTAGGAATTTTTCATTAAGGAAAATTTCTCGACTCCCTGGGCATAGCGTATGATTGTACTTGCCACACAATCATACTAATGCAAAAATGGTACTTGGCATCGAAAGCTCTCAATTAATAACTGTTAAAGTGCATTTAGAACACTAAGTTGAGAGCAAGCAATAAGCTAATTGTGAAAGCAATAAGCTTTAAATGCAAAAGAAGAAGAAGACAATAACAGTTATCAAAACTGTTACACTGAATCCAAACATCCTCCTTTTATCGAATGAATCCTCCGTCGGTTGATATCGAGACATTGAAATCGCATTTTCGAATGATAGATGCAGGCGGAGGACGATTTTCAAGAAACCAGACGATTATCCTTCTAATGTTGAACAACTAATACGCGCAAAGTGAATTGGCCTCCGGTTCAAATTCGAATGCACGCTGTATGAAAAATCGTCATCCCAAAGTTGAATGCGTATTGCATTGGAAAAGCCCTATAACGCAAATCATTTGAAATGAGGATGACAAACATTCCATTTTACATCATTCGGAAAAACCTATCAATCGCTATCAGAACTGGTACCATCACGAATAAAGGATCAAAATACGCTCGCTTCCTACGGAGTCCCTGCCTTGATCTACCCCGCAGTGGGATGTTTGGCAAAGATGTCTATGTTTGCTTCGAAATACTGCCAAAACAAAGCCCGACGCTCAATTTCAAACTACTTCCATTCAATTTTCATAACCTGCCGACCTCTATCGGACCTATCAATACTTTCTCTTCACTTCTTTGGTTCTAGCAGACACTGCTGTTCACTACTGGGATCCCATGATGTTGAGAAGATATTTCCAATTTCAAAACGTTATAATTTCAATTGGCGCACTGTACGCAATAAAAACATAATTAATTAGTAGTGTATTGAAATCTACAAATGATGCAAAATAGATCCGGTATAAAACAAAATTTACAACACCGGTGCAGCGGTGTTTTTGCGTTTGGTCTAAAAAACTGAATCCCATCCACGATTTGGACCACCGTTGATGATGCCCTTATCTCAATTATTTTTCGTTGGCAACTGTCGTACAGGGCTGCAAATTTCACTAAATTTTGTGTTGTTTTTGACTCACTTTCGTTAAAAGTTAAGTAACTCAAATTCGAGTAATTGTAACTGATTAACAAATCAACAAATCAAAATACTCATCTGATTCGAGCTGATGTCGATGACTCAAAATTGAGTAAAGTTTATGGTCAAGTGAAAGGGATATACTAAGGGCCTGTTTATAAACCACGTAGACTCATTTGTGAAAATCTCAGACAACCCTCCCCCCTTGTAGACTTTGGTCAGAATACCCCCCAGAAAAGTCTACGAGGTTTATGAATAGCCCCTAAGTGATATTTCTGATTGCTGAGAGACATGCGCATGAACAAGTTCACCTTCAAGATTTACCATATCAAGGATCACCTATTGAAAACAACTAATTGCCATAACATGTTTCCTCTTTGCATCTATAGTGGTTAGGATCAAAAACGTGGTGGGTACTATACGAAATCGAAGAATTACGCTACTAAACGAATTTACGTTAAATTTAACCTCCGCTTTAGGAAATATGTAGCTATTATTGGAGCAAAGGTTTTTTAAATGCTACATTGTTTCAACAGCGGTTTGTTTTATTTTCATTCAAAAGCGCAGGCTTTAATCTATGAAGTGACATATTCCAAACACATATTATACAGGGTGAGTGGGAATTCCTGCCAGTAAAGTATATGGTCATAAAAGGAGAAGCTTGCATGAATTTTAATTTTCAATGTATCTCCTGTTTGGTATATCTTTAACAATTGTCTTATTAATTTAGTTCAGTTCAAATCTTTCTCCCTTTGTCTTAATTGCCAGCCGCATGCGTTGTTGGAAAGCGTCACAACTGGTACGCACGATATCTTGAGACATTGAATTCCATATTTTCGCCAAACATTTCTTAAAAGCTTCCACGGTTAATCCATTGGTATTCCCCAGTTTGCTCAGCATGTAGGCCCATGCATAGTAGTCGAGAGGATTGAAGAGGCAGGCCATTCTTTCGACGAAATAAAGTCCGGAAACTTGTCCTCTCACCAAGCCTGTGTAGCTTTTGCCTGGTGGGACTGTGCATAGTCTTGTTGGAAGCAGTGTGGTGCATTCTTGTTTCTTGACTAAAGGAAGCAAATTGTTCTTCAAAACATTCTCGCTGTAATTGTTGATTTAATACCAGGTTTAATGAACGGCAACGGAACCTTCACAGAAACATCCCCCAACGATCATTCTTGAAACGTTCTGGAACCTTTGAACAGCTAGTTTATTTCGATGAATATCAAAAATATGTGCTGCATACACCCGGTCATTTTGCTGGTTCTGGTGATCCTGTAGCAGGAACATTTGTTCGTCCGAAAACAGAATTTTACAATTACCGTGCGGTGAGCAGCTTCCTACATCTTTCGACTCTTGCAATCGTCTGCTTCCAGTCGAGCCTTGTACCCGTTGTTTTCTGTATGGATTCAGTCCAAGGTCGTCTTCCAAAATACTCCTGATCGATGACTGAAATATTCCCGGTTCTTTGGCCATCTTTTAGTCCGACTTACCAGGATTCCACGTATTAGCTCTTTCACTCGTTTGATGGCTTCCGGACACCTGGCAGTGCGTTTACGGCCAAACAGATGGGCAAACCACAGGCCTGAAGCGGCTGTCATCCACGAACAATAATCGTGAAGCCGAAAACATTGTGCTAATTTGACAGCTCGGTTTTCTTGAAGGCTATATGCAGTAAACACAATATTTGCGGCGGAAGTTGTCTTGTTTTGTCGTTATTTTGATTTGAGAGAAAAATCTTCCGTGTTGTACTTAGTGCAGTAGTTATCACAACGATAGTATTTTTCTATTGTTTATAAGCCAGGTATTATAATGTTTTATCTAAATTACTGATACTAGTAGTTTGCTAGAATAAATATTGTAAAGAAATATAATCCATTGTAAACCGAGCTTAGAATGTTAAAATCGTCACTAGCACCACACCAAAAGTGGCAGGCTTCAAGAACTAACGCTTTCTTCAGTCCTCTGATGTAAACATGTCAGTGATTCACCAATCCAAAGTGACACATGCTTAAAAAACACTGACAGGATTTAACACTCACCCTGTAAGGTGTTATCAATTGTACATCCATCCTATCCTTTTAAAAATAATCAAAAAATGCGCTGGTTTTTTTTTTTTTCAAAAATAGTGTTTAAAAATCAAACAAAAATGTACATTTTATGCAAGGTGACTGTAATATCTATAATTATTATATTAGAGATATTAGAGTCACCTTGCTTTTTATGCACATGTTTTTTTCCGAAACTCGTAAAAAAAATCAGTAACAGATATGTTAAAAAAAAAACATTGTTTTTATTTTTCAGCAGCCACAATGCAGGACAAAGACTGGACATGTAAAAAATGTACATTAGTAAACGCGCCAGCCATGTTAGCATGTGCGGCTTGCGGTGGCTCTAAACTGCGCAGTATTTCTAGTATAGAGGAAACAACGCTTAAGAAAGGAGAATTTTGGTCTTGCGTGAAATGCACATTGAAAAATTCTTTATCTGACAATATTTGCGGAGCCTGCAAATCGCCTAGGAATATGACAAATCCAGGTAATAATCTTGTAAATATCTTCTTATGTTTAAGGCTAGACTTTCTCTTGTATGCTAAAAACCTCCATTCCTTCTTCGGGTCGTAACCAATTCTCAGAATGAATATATTAAACAAATTTTACCGTGTCAAGTGTGGCGGACTGTATTTTTGAGGGTGCTAGCACAAGGTGGCCTAGTGACCCCTGGTAAAAACCTATCCATCGCTATCAGAACTGGTACCAGTACGAATAAAGGATGGATTGCTTCACATGAAGTTACACTGATAGGCAAAATAAAGTGCCCACCTCATCGTTTTTTCAATTTCTCTCATTTACTTGGTTCAAATTAAAGTAAACACACTGTATTTTTTTTTTATTATCTTATTTTTTTTTTTAATTAGTTCGTTTATTTTTTAGGCTCAGGCGTGTGTAACACTTTACGGAGCCGATATTCAATATTGTTATTTACAATGTATAATTTTTCAATTTTAGTAAAATGGGGTGCCAATTACTCGTGGCTAGCTCGAGGTTAATAGGTCACAATATCGTTTGGAAGGGGCTAGGTAGGTAACTTATTGCAGGTATTATTTGCTGCTCATGGTTGCGACATCTACCAAATCCTTGGTCCCTGTAGTCCCTTTCAGGAACTAAGCTGCAGATGGGTGACCACTGCTTGCTGGGCAGGTACAAGTAGCACGGAAACAAAAGGATAATATAACTGGGACACAATGGCAGGGAATTTACTAGACTGGAGGGAAGGGGGTGATGACATTACACTCTTAGATCAGACAAACAAAGGAATTCGTAAATCGCTTGCATGTAGGGGAGATCACGCATTCCCAAAACATCTCTTACCTCCCGGGAGGGTTGTCTACCTCGGGCCACTAGGGTATCCAATAGTCGTGCTCTGGAGGCATCATTACCCGGGCCGTTATCTTATTTTTTATATTCTTTTTAAGTTTCACTTATGGAATACTGAAAAAAAAAGGAGTTTTGCCTAAAGAAAAAAAAATCAATTTGTGTTGAAAAAAAAAACAGTGACAAAATAAAGTGCCCACTTCATTTAGGCTACAGAAAACATAAATTAAAGTAAAATAAAAGCATTTCAATAATTGATGTGTCCTCCTTTGGCCTTCAGGACCTCCTGCAGGCGCTTCCACATGCTCTCGACCAGGTTCTTTAGGTGCTGTGGATCTAGCTCTTCCCAGGCGCGCTCCAGGGCTTCAAAATAGTTATTTTTATTGGTAACACCAGTTTTGTCAACCCTGTCATCGAGAATCGCCCACAAATCCTAGATGGGATTGAGGTCCGGGCTTTGTGGAGGCCATTCCAGCGGTTTGATCCGACAAGACCGGAAGAAAGACTTGGTCTTCTTGGCAGTATGCTTCGGGTCGTTGTCCTGCTGGAATACGAACTTCTCTTCAAGGCCCGTCTGGACCAGCGAAACCTCCAGATTTTCTCGCAGGATCATGCGCGAAGTCAAGAAGAACCCGAAGGTAACTGTCCGCGAGATCCATGAAACCCTTCAGTTATCAGTTTCCGGTCGAACTGTTCGTCGCCGTCTCGTAGCACAGGGGTTGAATAGCAAACTTGCCCGGAAGCGCCCATTTATCAGCAAGGCAAACAAAGCCAAACGGCTTAAGTTTGCTAAGGAGCATGCTGATAAGCCCCTAGAGTTCTGAAAAACGGTTCTCTGGACGGACGAATCAAAATTCGAGCTGTTTAACCGAAAGCGGCGGGTTCGTGTTTGGTGCAGATCGGGAGAGGAGCTTCAGGAGCGCCACATCCAAGGCACGATGAAGCATGGAGGAGGAAATGTGATGGTCTGGGGGTGTTTTTCGTGGGGTGGAGTGGGAAGCATTGTGAAAATCGACGGGATAATGACGGCAGATTCTTACATCAACATCCTGCGAGAAAATCTGGAGGTTTCGCTGATCCAGACGGGCCTTGAAGAGAAGTTCGTATTCCAGCAGGACAACGACCCGAAGCATACTGCCAAGAAGACCAAGTCTTTCTTCCGGTCTTGTCGGATCAAACCGCTGGAATGGCCTCCACAAAGCCCGGACCTCAATCCCATCGAGAATTTGTGGGCGATTCTCGATGCCAGGGTTGACAAAACTGGTGTTACCAATAAAAATAACTATTTTGAAGCCCTGGAGCGCGCCTGGGAAGAGCTAGATCCACAGCACCTAAAGAACCTGGTCGAGAGCATGTGGAAGCGCCTGCAGGAGGTCCTGAAGGCCAAAGGAGGACACATCAATTATTGAAATCCTTTTATTTTACTTTAATTTATGTTTTCTGTAGCCTAAATGAAGTGGGCACTTTATTTTGTCACTGTTTTTTTTTTTTCAACACAAATTGATTTTTTTTTCTTTAAGTAAAACTCCTTTTTTTGCAGTATTCCATAAGTGAAACTTAAAAATAATATAAAAAACAAGATAATAAAAAAAAAATACAGTGTGTTTACTTTAATTTGAACCAAGTAAATGAGAGAAATTGAAAAAACGATGAGGTGGGCACTTTATTTTGCCTATCAGTGTATAAGAAAATGACTCCTGACTTCTCCATTTTTTGGACACATTTAATGCCGTTGAATTTTTTTTTCAAACGATTATTAAATCGCTAATGGTGTACACAGTTTTGAAACAAGCATCATATTGGATTTGGGTGATTGTCATACGAAACATGGATGAAAGTCATACGAATCTAACCATAAGACAATCATCCGGTTTCCGAATGCTTTTCGTTTAAGGGCGCAATCGATTTACTTTTCAGACGATCTTGGGATGAATATTGGGTTCAGCCCAAGTAACCACGAAGCTATACTAGCATGCATATATAGGGCATATGCATTACGTCAAGTGCATCATTGAAGTTGAATTAAAGTTGAAAAGAGCCCCACTAAGATCGAACTACTGCCATATCTGTTGTTATGCAATAAGACATTGCTAAAATAGCATTATTGCATTGGTAATGCATCATTGCATTCTGAAAGCTAATCTTATGCTTCATTACTTGACAACTTTTGAATTAATATGATTCCGAATTAATGATGTTGATACTGGGTTATATAAGTGCAATAATATCATGCTTGTAGTTACTTGAGAGTGTATCTATCAGTGCATCTATCGTCGATAGCGTCGACTTTGGAATTATACTGATCAAGCATCGATGTGTAGTCGCATAAATAGATGTTAGTAGAAAGGCAACTTGAAATGCGTTACTTGCGTTACACTGACGCAGATTTTTGGGTTCAGCAATACGCAAAATAGAATAGAAAAAAAAACGCGAAATCCGTCGCCGTAGCTCGGGAGGATATTTTCAGGCCACCGTGAATGTTATTTTTCTGGAACAATAACCGGTAGAGCGGTGGTGCTGTGTTCTACTACACGCGCAAATTGGAAATTCAGTGTTTTATCAACGAAAATAGTTATCGAGTGAATCGAATTAAGCGTCGAGTGAAAAATTGAATTACAACTCAGGCATACAGGCCAGAAAAAAAGAGCGAAATAATCGACTCGATCGTTTGTGTTTGTTTCTGCAAGAGAATCCACCTGTCGTCGAGGTCGAACGGCGAGCGTTGGTTAATAAATTATTACTCCGGAGCCAGCTGGAACAATTATCAAAATGTCAGGATTAATCGGTGTGAGCGAGTTCCTCGAGCAAACCCGAGAGGATTACAACTCGCCGACGACGTCGACCTTCGTGTCGCGGATGGCTCAATGTCGGTAGACCATTGCCGCCCTGGAAGAGGCAACAAATAATTTATTTCTACCAAGTTTTGAAGACAATATCTAATATCTCTCTATTTCTCAAAACTTTTAAAGTAATAATACTTCAGTTAGGCATAAAGATACATGAATGTACCCGAAACTGGATAGACACATGCGGAGTTGGGTACAGCCGACTCGTGAGGTAGTAAGTGCTCTCAAGGACGTGAAACAAGATAAGTAATCGTTACCCATTGTATCTATATTAATGAAATTTATTTTTAATAGGTTTGCGTCGACCAACGGTTGAATCGGTTGAATTGGTTGTGTCAATACTTTGTTCCGCAATATTTTGTTATCGGGCGTAGCGTTCTGTCTTGTGTCGGTTGCCTATTGTTCGTTGCGCGAGTGATCGAGTGCGCATCAGAAGTCGTGGTTCGCCGGGTTAGATCGGTCGGTGCTGGGGTATTATTATAAATTATTCGTTCGACATGCTCGTCGGGCCACCCTATCTTGGAACAAATAAACCACTGTCCCATTTTGTGAGTGAATCCAGCGGCATCCGTACTGTTGGTGTAGATCGGTCCAAGTTGGCTCTCAAGCGTTGAGATGAATTACCTTGTTTTCCTAATGTAATACCACTATCACACTCTGTGAGTGGCCCCAATAGCATCCTTACTGTTGGTTTAAATCGGTCCAAATCGGCTTTCCAGCATTATAAAACATCTCCTAGTTTCCCAATGAAAAACCACTATCGCATTTTGTGAGTGGCCCCAATAGCATCCTTACTGTTGGTTTAAACCGGTCAAAATCGACTTTTCAGCATTGTAATAAATCAGTTTGTTTTCCCAATGAAAAACCACAATCACAGTTTGTGAGTGGCCCCAATAGCATCCTTACTGTTGGTTTAATCCGGTTCAAATCGGAAATCGGTGCTTACTTTTAAATATTCCTTTTGACAGCTTATCGTTAACCAAAACGAACCCTGCTGCCACCCAATCCTGTTATCCAAAATCCCAGTGATTTCTCGTGAAAGTGCAATGGATTCCGCGGCTTCCAATAAAGCGAATATCACGTCAATATATTCCTACCCATTCCCTATATGACCTGCATTCGGGCGAGGCCGACGCCGGTATTGCCTTAGTTTGGGATCACCAGTTTTTACAAATTGAAGATGTATGTTAGTCTCAAGCATCATCTGTTGGTTCTCTGTGTAATAACAGCTGATCTGGCAACAACGGAGTAGCAATCTCGGGCGGTCACTCATGCTCATGCTTAGCTCGTGCTCAGCTATACGCAAAATAGAATAAGTCGAAACGACTCCCTCTCACTTGACGAGTCCCCACAGTTGTCGAATAGGCAGTGCCTCAAGAAAAAAACAGGGGTGCCATGGCATTACGTAGCTCGAAACGAACGACTTTTTATACGAACGCTTGTGAGAAAAAGTTCCCTCTCGTAGGTCAAATTTGTCACCTTGTCGACGGTGAGAGGGCTTATCTCATGCTAAAAACATGCATGTGAGACCAAGAATTTGACCAGTAGTGAAAGTATCACATATTATGCACATTTATTTCACTGTCACGTCGTAGAACGTTTATATAAAGGCACTAACATCAGGTGTGATACTAGCGGGCTATGCCGCAATTCACTCTTAGACTTCTTACTACCAATCTAAGGGAAACGACTAAAAGTACACTTTTCATTTTATTGACAACTTATGTTGTTACTCATCCATTTTTTTTATGGAATGAATAACCGAAATACCTGTTTGCTAACTAAATGTAATTGCAACATTTTCGAAAGGGGTGAATGTTTTGATCAGGGTAATTATCTGACTGTTCGAAATGAAGCACATAGTCATAGAAAAGTGTTACTTGAGACTGACGATGACAAGCATGTATATTAGAGATAGGACGCGGAGGGCCCGGAAACAATAGAATAAACCTTTCCATGTATGAACCCTGGAAAGTGTGAGCTTTTTAGTGGAATACCTGTAACTGGAAAATTGGAGAAGGAATTGGTAGTTTCCGTTTGATCCCGGCTACATTTGTTGCTTGTCTTGGCGGATACGCGATGGGGGTTGCTAGTCCTTCTTCTTATGTTATCGTTACCTTTCCATGTAGTTTATAGCATGTATCCTCCATACCAGACAATAAATAAATAGAAAAAAAAACTAGATATGAAATAGAACTGTTCTTTTCCAAGTGTCAGATTAGTTCGTCAGTGATTTGAAACATTGTTAAATTTGGGATGGGGATGGCAACTAGATCCAAAGCTAGAGAGTAGGCTACAATTTAAAATGTTGTTGTCTAAATTTAATCCAGTATTTTTTTTTTTTTTTAATCCTTTTCGATTCAAACATCATTACTTCTGGTTCATGCTGTTCAAGTTTTGTTAGGTTAGAAATTCGGAATTCTTAGTCAGAGAAACGAAAATATCGTCGTGAAAATATCACCAATAATCTCTCACCTACGCCCTGCATACCATGAAACACTAACACCCTCTTCTCTCTTCTTTTCTTATTGATTTCATGATCGAGAACGGCTGTGAAATGGATCGATTGAAGTGCGAAGGACCTGCTCAGCCCTAGGCTACATGCGGTTTTGACAAGGAAGTGATCATATCAATTTCAAGAAAAAGTACCTGTAAAGCATCCTCGAAAAAATCAAAGACAGCACAAAGATAAGTATATGCGAAATCAAAACTGTTAAACTATCAAAAACATTCATCTTACTTAAGATCAAAAAGTTATATTACAGTCACTACTAGTTTCAAATCACAAACAAATTAAACATTTCAGGTCATTTTGTAGCAACGCGGCCATCTCAATCCAAAAAAACACTACAAACCCCTTACCCCAACCTAATCCTTATCACCTCCCATGGCGTTCAAGTAGTCCGCATAGACCAGTTCGCCATTACCCCTCCCTAACCCTCGGCTTTGGATTGACTTGCGCTCTCATTGCCCCACCAAACGCTGCAAAATGAAAATGAAAAAATCGGCGGAAAAAAAAATTTTTTTTTTTCCCCCCCCCCCCCCCCCCCCCCCCAACCAATTTTTTAATAAAAAACAAACATATTTTATAAAAATATTTTTATTTTTTTTTTTTTTTTTCTTTTTATAAAAAATTTTATCCCCCGGGGGGGGCTTCCCCCCCGCGGCCCCCCAATGTCTTTTTTGAGTATTTTCGTAACTTGTCCGGGGGAGAGATTCGAACTCGTGACTTTGGTGTGAAAGGTATGGATGTTAACCACTACGCCGGGGTTGCCCCCTCCCCCAAATAACTTTTTTCACAAGCGTTGGATCGCTTTGCGTTATTAAAAAAATAGTTTCCTTGGAAAATTTCCCAGGGAGTGATTGGATTGGTTTATTTTTCGAGGACAACGGGTCACGTCGCCAGATTTGTCTATGTAAAAGTTAGTTTCCCCATGGAAAATTCTATGTAAAATTAAAACCGCGGGCGCTAAAATATTGTTTCACCGATCTAGATGAAATTTTGCACAGTTATTATAGGACCCAAAAGGGCTCCCAAAAATTAAAGTGGAACGGAAATTTATTTTTGACGTAGGACTACGTCTGTGTTTTCAATACTGGGGTACACGTTCGAATTGCGAGAATTTGGAGCGTCACGAAAAATATATAGGTTTTGAACGTTAATAACTAAGTCATTCCACGATTGATTTCCAAAATGTTTGCACCAATCGATCGGAACATTTTCTACGCTTCGATTTAAATATTTCAAACTATTGATTTTTAACATGCAACTAATAAAATTAACGCAAATATAAGGTGATGTCTTATAATATCGATTTTACATAGTAAATTTACCAAATGCACAGTACTTTCCGCGCACAGACTTTAAGTATATTTAAGTAAGGAACGTCTCCTAGGCAATGTTATATAAGGGGTACACCTTCGCATTTTGATTTAGTATTCCGGCGGTCGTGGAGCTGTGCAGAGTAGGATCTGCAGTTAGACGAGCAGTCGCTGCCCAGAAAGGCATTGGTTGGCTGTTGCCGATGCTCCCGTCAACTTCGCTGCGAGAAACATGGCTGCTGAAGCCTACAAGTTGGCGGGAAAAAGCCGCCCGTGACAACGAGACAAGAATCAATCATCCCACGTCACCTGCAGATTGCCACCCGCAATGAAGAGGAGATGAACCAAGTAAGAAAGTCCAAGTTCAATCGCGAACTGTTTCTCCCCCGTCAACTAAATCCGTCCTTTTCAGGACGACCAAATTAGTTTGCCAACTGAAGAGTTCGTTTGGATGATTTTTTTCTCTTGTGCTGTTTGAAATTTCCATTACCGCGCCCCGGCTGAACATGGCATTGCTTTAAACGCCGCGTCCCGGAGTAAATGGCAAAGCGCGTTGAACAACCAATGAACCAACAGATCCATAACTATCTTCTACGCGATAGAGATAGTGGTCATCGCGAACTACAACCGGGGCCGTATCATAATTAAGAGCCACCAAATGCTTTCTAAAGAGTGTCCAAAGAATTTTCTTGACCCTTTTCAGGACTGACTTAAATCAGTTAGCTGATGGCCCTGACGTGTATGGGAATTCGATTGCTGCGTAGTCCTACGTCAACTTTGCGTACAACCCCATTGGGCTGTCCCTTATAGTTTTTCATACATCCGTGTCCCAGGCTCACGGGCATCGATACTGTTCATCGGTATAGTCTAAGTACACTATCGTATACCGATATTGTACTACGATAACGATGGTTGGTTTCGCTTTCCGTTTCTTCTCTGTAGTAGCATTGTTTTTTTGTTTTTTTTTTTCAAGTGTTCCGATGAAAGTTGAGGACTGCGCTGGAAAAAAAACGAAATGTATGCCTTCGTCTTCTGCTAAACGGAATGCTGGAATTACTGATCTGCAAGCTCCTCACTGGCGTCAATCAATTTAGTGGCAGTATCGAACATCACCACTTATGACACGATCTCCAGATGGAATGTCTTTGTCACCAGACAAATGAAAATTGACACGTAGCTTGAAACTGCAGGGCTACGATGGATCGGCTACTTGATGTAAAACAGGCCACACAAATCTATTCCCACTTTCCCGAAGACTGTTGCCGGACTAACACAAGCCGCTGGTATATCTGACATCCGTTGGCCGGGAACTTTTGATTCACTACGGAAACAATTTACGCATCGCTGACACATTTTGCGGGCCAATTTTCTAAAATTGGTAGGCTAGAACTTCTCCCTCACTGATGTTATTAGAAACTCCTTACCAGCGTGGAAAAGATTCAGATGATAATGCTGCAATACCAACTTGTAACTTGAAACCAACGAATTCTGTTAGTTCCAGAAGTTTAGCCACTTGCGCCTTACTCTCATCTACACTGCCTGTTGCATCCAAGCCGCAAGAAAGAACGAGAACAAAATATGTCCCGCCTCAATAACAACGAACATCACTCACAACAGCCGACCGATGAATGAAGAAGACCGCAACGAAGAAGGAAGAACAACTATAAAAAAAAACAAACGCAAAAAAAAGCAAGAATTCAATTCAGTTTTGTACGAGCATTCGATTAGGAAGAAAATAATTTCGACTCGACCCGACCCGAAAGCAGCAGCAGCAGCAAAACGAAATAGCTGCGCCGACCCCGATAGCAGCAGAACGACTGCAGTTGTACCAACCGACGACGAGTAGCAGAGCAGCGGCGCTGCTTGCTACCTACCGTGTACACCCGTGCGACCCATTATCAATCAATTCGACAAAGATTTTTCATTAGGGCCTAATTGACAAACGAAAACAATCAATGGGTTCTTCCGTAAATTTCTCGTATTATAAAATCTACCCATACAAGCTTCCAATTCTATTGAATAGAAGGACTCTTGTTCTTCGAAATGGCTGCGGTAGATTAGAAGAAAAGTACAGCGCTGTCAGTGCAACGAATCCCTGTCAAGGATGACATCGGAACCATTCGAGGGATCTTCTGATGAGTCCATCCTGAAAACCGAGAAGACCGAGCAGACAGTCGCTGCATCCGACGATGAAGCAAGCGAGCACCTGAAATCACTTTCACGTCAGCGAGCGCAGGTGATGTCGAAACTGATTCGCATCTACAATTGTGTGAAGGACGCCGAACTTGGCCTACCACAGTTGAAGGTAGAAGTCAACAAACTGGAAGCAGCGTATAGCGAGTTTATGGATCAACGTAAGCAACTACAGCCATGCCGCGTTCTCCTAGACTCTGGGTCCCAGGTGAACTTCATCACCGAAAAGATGATAAACATCATTGGTATCAAGCGAAAGCCCGCTAACGTAGCGATTGCGGGAATCAACATCCTACGAACGACCGCCCGTGAGAAGGTAAATATCGAAATTCGATCTCCTTGCAGTGATTTTCGAGCCAAGTTGGAGTGCTTGATAACGATGTAGGTTATGGGTATCATCCCATCTCGAAGCATCGACATCACAAGCTGGAACATTCCATGTTACGTTCAACTTGCTGATCCATCATTCTTCCTCGCCGGTATCATAGACATGCTGATCGGAGCAGGAATCTTTTTCCAACTCATAAAGCCAAACTACATCACAGTCGACGACAGATTGCCTGAGCTACGAGAGTCACAGCTGGGTTGGCTGGATGCAGGCGCAATGCAGTCAGACAATTCGACCGAGATTCTACGGTACTCCCAAGTGGCATCGATCCAAACCGTGGAGGATTGGATGCACAAGTTTTGGGAAATTGAAGAGGTTCCGAATGCATCATCGACCCAACTGACGAACAACGATGTGAAGACCATTTTGCGGCAACGCACTTCCGTGACGATGCCGGGAGGTTCGTTGTCAGACTTCCGTTAAAGGACAATGTACACCAATTGTATAGCTATAAGTCGCTAGCCTTGAAGCGATTTTACATGCTTGAGAACCGACTTCAACGCAACCCTGAAATGAAGGTCCAATACGTGGATTTTATTCCGAAATACCAGAAGCATGATCATTGCCGAGAAATCAATGAGACGAACGACGATCTGAAGTTGCAAAACTACTATTTGCCTCATCATGCCGCGCTCCGACCAAACAGTTCTACAACCAAGTGTAGAGTTGTTTTCGACGCCAGTGCAAAATCATCGACGGTAATCTTTCCCTCAACGACGTACTACTGGTGGGACCGGTGGTGCAGAGCGAGTTGTATATGATTCTTTTACGATTCCGGATCCACAAGTACGTCTTCACGGCGGACTTAACAAAAATGTACCGTCAAATACGACTACATCCGGACGACACACACTACCTGAGAATATTCTGGATAGAATCACGGAGCAACCGACTGAAAGTCCTAGAGTTGACAACCGTCACCTACGGGACCGCATCAGCCCCTTATCAAGCTACCCGGAGTTTAGTACAACTCGCCGACGATGAAGCCGGAAAGTTTCCAATGGCAGCCAGGATCATCAAAAAGGACGCAAAAAGTAGGCAGCGTGACCCCGGTAAAGAAGCATGCTGAAATCTTACCCTACCACGAAAAATCGAAGTATTCTTTATACGGTATATAATTTCAGATCATCCATGGAATTCCCAAGTATTGTATAATAATTTTGAATTGTTTTCTTCCCCCGTGGCTATGATAATGCAAGTCCATCTACAATTACAGCAGGATCAGCAGACATGCAGACATTACAAATATAATTGTTATTATCATTTTATATTATAACATCCCTTCACAATAGTTTTTTATACTATTTTCAGCTTCGCATTTGCATCGTTGTAAGTTTTGGCCCACCTAACTCACGTTATGTATTTGAAAAGATAGGATGGTTTTTACATTTTTTTTTTAGAGAGAGAGAGGATTATATACGACAAATTCAAAAAAAAAATTCTTAGTTCAAAATAATTAATTCAAAAACTAACATTGTTTATCATCCTACATTTTCTATTTTACAGACATAAAGAATCATTTATGGGTCCAGTAGGCAAAAAGATTTTTTTCGTTTTGGATTTATTGAGTTTCCGTTTTTGGGCAGCAATCATACCCATATGAAATTTTTTTTGCCCATTTATCTTTAACCCCCTTCCAGTTAAATCTTCCCATTTCTAACTCGGTAGCAATAACTATTAGGTCAGCAAAAATAAAAGCGGATTGCTGTTATAAATCAGCATCAAGTAGAAAATTGTGACCATGACAACAGTAAATTAAAATGTATAAATGTTAGTTTTGTAAAATTTCAATAGATTTAATAAACTTTTTCAGGATACCTAAAATCAAGATTTTGGTGAAGTGCTGCTATCGCTGAAAACGAACGAAAACGTGCTTAAGCGTGAACCACAGAACGCTACACTTTAATATTTTACAACATTTCTTGCATTTCAGGATCAACCGAATGAAGATATATTACAGATACGAATGCTTGTAGTATTTTTCATTTACATATATATATACACCATTATATAAATATTTCATGGGAATGGGAGGGACCATCAGGGCACCCGATTGAAGCACTCTGGATGGGGAGAGTGGGAATGCCAACATTGCTAACAGTTTGAGAATAGAGGGCGGGCTATTCTCCCCGCCCATTGGGGCATCCTCATGTTAGATAGCTTGCTCTTTTGACCAATTGTTCAGTCTTGTTGTTGGAAGGAGATTCTCTATATCCCTGTGGATACGTATAAGTGATGTTGCATATCGATCCACCCAACCCCTTTTTGGCCCTGCATACAACGGCATGATTAGGATAATCAGTGGTTATTAAAGCTTGATCAAGTCTAACAGAGGGGAGAGCCCATTGCTGTCGGACTTAGTTTCCGTGCTACAATGGGTACATATCATACATCATACGAAGGCTTCGTGAGCATCGGAATGATAACACGGTGGACACGTTCTACTTGTCCGTTACCACGGGGAACACCGGTTACAATCGTGTGCAAATCGATTCCTTCGTCTGACATAAACTTTGTAAACAGCCCTGATGTAAATGCTGAACCACGGTTACTGATAATTCTTCTAGGATTACCAAACGTATCGAATATAATCCTTATCTTCTTCAATGTTTCTTCAGCTCCGGTTGACTTGGTTGGAAACAACCACACAAACGTTGTGAACCCGTCAATCACCGTCAGAATATAATTATACGATTTTCGGGGTTGATGGCATTGGTCCAAGATGATCCACATGCAGGGTATCCAAAGGTACGTCACCTTTCGGAATCGGTTGTAGATTTCCTTCTAGTTTTCCTCGCTTTTTTTCGCTGATGATGCATAGAACACAAGTAGCAATGCAACGTTTAATTTTATCTTCTATTCCAGAGATGAAGTATTCCTTATCAATCCGTTCTTTCGTCTTTTTTACTCCAAAGTGACCCTTTTCGTGAGCCGCTCGTATAATCGTCGCTTCCATGGTTTCCGGAACATACAGCCGTCGTTTTTCTCCAGCCACTTCATATAAAACAACATTACTTGTACTGTACCCATCGTAATTACCGTTTCTCAAAGCTGCCATGATTGCTTTAGCCTTCTCATCATTTCGTTGACCTTCAGATATTTGTGCGCTGACAGATGCGGAAATTACCAGAACATTCGCTCGAGTCATTGCATCAACATGCGGCAGTTTTTCTCCTGGACGGTGTTCAACGTCAAATTCAAATTCAGCCATATCAACGATCCATCGAGCGATACGAGCGTTCATCTTCTTCTTGGTAATCGAATCTTTAAAAGCTCTACAGTCCGTAACAACTCGAAATTTACAACCCAAAAGATAGCATCTAAACTTCTTGATCGATTCCACTACTGCTAACGTTTCCAGTTCGTATGAACGGTAATTCTTTTCTGTCCAACTTGTCAGACGACTGACAAAGGTGGAATTTACCATCGTCGTCTGAGCGCTGCATCAAAATGCCAGCTAAAGCGTGTTTACGGGTGTCGGTATGGACTTCGGTCTCCGCATCAGAACGATATGTTCGCAACACAGGAAAACTTGCGAGAATCTCCTTAATGCGATTGAAGGCATCAATCGCTTTGTCGTCAAAAAGAAATTTATTACCTGATAGAGGACGGGCAACGTCGGCAAACGAGGATACAAATTTTCGAAAGTAACTTGCCAAACCTTAGAATCTCTGGAGCTGCTTCATCGTAGTCGGTATCGGGAACTGCAGGATCTTTTCTATTTTCGCAGGCGCTGGTTCAACTCGACCACCGTATATCGTATAACCGAGATACTCTACACGACGTTGCAGGAACACACATTTCTTTCAATTTATCTTTAGTCCTGCCTTTTCCGCCACACCTAACACCTTTTGCAACGCTTTTAATCCTTCTTCTTCGGACTGCGATGGAATAATTATATCATCCACGAACGCTACAACTGTCCCATCGTTAATCAGGTTTTTCAACACAGAGTTTATGTATCGTCCGAAAGCGTTCCCACTTGTACACAATCCAAACGGAACACGCAAAAACTAAAATTGTCCATCATTTGTCACGAACGACGTGTATTTTCGGCTTTCTTCATCAACAGGCACTTGAAAATACAAATTTTCTAAGTCCAATGTAGTATACACTCGCGCACTAGACAGTTGATCGGTTTGTTCTAATACGTTTGGCATAGGAAAATGATCACGCATCATATCCACGGTCCCTGTAGTCCCTTTCAGGAACTAAGCCGCAGATGGGTGACCACTGCTGGCTGGGCAGGTACAAGTAGCACGGAAACAAGAGGAAAGTATAGCTGGGACACAATGGCAGGGAATTTACTAGACTGGAGGAGAGGGGGTGATGACATTACACTCTTAGATCAGACAAACAAAGGAATTCATAAATCGCTTGCATGTAGGCGAGATCACGCATTCCCAAAACATCTCTTACCTCGCGGGAAGGTTGTCTACCTCGGGCCACTAGGCTATCCAATAGTCGTGCTCTGGAGGCATCATTACCCGGGCAATGCCAAACTGCGTGATCGATGTCATCATAACCGGTTCCGCACCTACATATGTTGCTATCGACGAGGTTAATTCTGTAGAGATGTGCGTCTAGCGAGTAGTGGTTGGACATAAGTCTTGACATCACACGTATGAAACCGCGACTTACATCCAGACCTTTGAACCACGATCTCGACGAAACATTTGGAATTATGAAATGTAACCACCGCCCAAGAGAATTACTTGTCCAATCTTTTTGCCAACTTTGAAGAGAACTCTGACGTACTAATGGGAAAAATTCATCATGTGAAATTCTTCTTTAAAAAATCTCGCCTTCTTTTGCGCCCACCTTTGCTAGAGAGTCCGCCTTCTCATTGCCTGGAGCAATGCCTGGAATTCCCATGCAAAGGTAATTCTTTCGACCAACGCACACATCTGCTCCCTTATTTTTGAAAGAAAGTAAGATGAGTGCCTCACTGTTTTCATCGACCTGAGGGCCTCAATAGAACTGACACTATCCGAGAAGATGAAATAATGGTCTATGGGCACGTCGGAAATTTTCCCCAATGCGAAATTGATTGCTGCCAGCTCAGCAACATATACGGAACAAGGGTCCTGAAGTTTCCGGAAGGCAGATGAGTATTCATTTTAAACACCGAAACCAGTGGATCCATCAATGCGCGACCCACCAGTGAAAATTCTTCTATTGCAATTGACATGTTGGTACTTTTCAATAAAAACATGGGGAATTAAAATAAGTCGAAGTTGATCTGGAACTCCTTGAATAGCCCGTTTCATGGAGAGATCATAGTCAATGGAGGAACTGTGATGAGGGAAGCGAACACTAGGAAAACAACTAATATTACATGTTGAGCTATAAAAAGCTCTCTGCTATAACGAAGCTTACTGATATTCGGTCGTGAATTTTTAACTTTTTTTCTTGTGTCGTCTATGTTGTAAAATCATTATTCGGTTGTTTTGTACTCAGTTTATGCGTCATCAATTTATATCGGGTGTATTTGTTCCGTTCTACGTCGCCACCGTGATAATATTTCATATAAATTTTCGACGGACAATCGGAGTGTTTGTGTTTTTGTTTAGTGCTATTGTGCCTAACTTCCCCATACGTCGCTGATAACTTCCTCACACGTCGATTTTGTTTTTCTGAAGCGACATCTGACGGAATTCACATCTGTCACATTGCTGAACTTTCCATTTGCACGAATCTGCTCATTCTGACATTTTTACAGTATACACGTAGGCGCATTACAATGGTAAAACACTGTGCAAAGTGCACCGAGGCAATTACGGGTATCGATTATGTAGTCTGCCGTGGCTACTACGGGGCTACTTTTCACATGAATACCTGTTCAGGTGTTACACGTGCGCTGCTATCGTACTTCTCATCCCATCGAAAAAAATCTCTTTTGGATGTGTGATGGGTGCGCGGAGATGTTTGAGAATTCGCACTTCCGTACGATTCGAACAAAGCTGATGAGAATTCACCTCTTTGCTCACTTACGACGGCAATAACCGAGGCTGAGGAGTGAAATAAAGCAACTAAACTCTAAGCCTGTCGCTCTATTAACTCCTGCTGAGACTACACACTGGCCTACAATTGAGCATGTAGGAACTATAAAACGTCCTCGTCGCGTTTTTGATGCAGAAAAACCAGCCTCTGACTGCCGCATGGGTAGCAAAAAGCCACAGGAGAATGATGTCACTATTCCCATATGCACCCAAGATCTGGCCAAAAAGTTTTGGTTGTATCTGTCGAGAATCCGACCCGACGTCAGCATTGAAGCAGTAGCTGCTTTAGTTAAAGCCAATCTTGAGATCGATGATAACCCACCCGTGGTGAAACTTATTGCTAAAGGAAAGGAAACCAACACGCTTTCCTTCGTGTCCTTCAAAATCGGACTCGATCCGTCACTTAAGGATAAAGCTCTTGATCCTTCAACATGGTATGAGGGTTTGGTTTTCCGTGAATTCGAGGATTACGGTTCCCAGGATTTTCGGGTTCCGTCAAAAATCAGGAGAGTTGTGACACCATTACTGGTACCCCAAGCTTCGCCATCGCCAGCTACCACCGCCAACTAAAAAATGTTATCCCGGGACGCAACACATCTCGCATTTTGGAAGCCCCTTACCCACCCAACACAGTCGAGCCTTTCCTGCCAGCGCTCAACAGACGTCCCGGCCCTGTGTTTGGGATTGGAGACGGGGTCTTCCACACTACCACTCCGGGCAAGTACTACTCCGATGAATACATTCCTGCTTTTTTCGTTCCTGATACTCCAAATGTTTCCAGTCAACTGAACGATAGACCAACCGATCCTTTGATGCTCGTCGTACCTCCGGGATGTATGCCTGCAAGCCTCATGGAAGCCTCCAATCCTCTCATCACAGTCGAGCCATTCCAGCCAGCGACCAACAGTCATCCCGGTCCTGTGTTTGAGTATGGAGAGGGGGTCTTCCAAGCCGTCCACACAGGCAAGTATAATTGTGATTCGCGCAACTTCCTTCCGGTAACGTCTGTCGCTTCTAGTGATCAACCCACGTGTGCACCTGGCGCCTTATCCAACTCTGAGTCGCCATCGCCTGGAAACTTCATCTCTGACGCTTCTGGCGGTTGCTCCACTGATGTTATTGTGATCAATGACGTAGTACCTGTATCTGCTTTGCGGATTTATTACCAAAACGTGCGTGGACTCCGAACTAAGGTAGATTCGTTTTTCTTGGCTGTCAGCGAATGCGATTATGATGTCATTGTATTGACGGAGACTTGGCTGGATGAGCGATTCCACAATGCGCAGCTATTTGGCCCCAAGTTTGCTGTATACCGCACCGATCGCAATGCAACGAACAGTTCAAAGGTCCGTGGTGGTGGTGTTTTGATTGCGGTCTCCAAGTATTGGAACAGCTTTATCGATCCCACATCGACGAGTATAACTCTTGAGCAGTTATGGATTAAAATCTCGACGCCTAGTCGAATCATCAGCGTTGGAGTTATCTATCTACCCCCTGACCGACGTGACAATATGAGTTGCATACTTGATCATCTGGATTCCATTGGTTCAATTATCTCCAACCTGGCTTTAAATGACTTCGTGTTGCAGTTTGGGGATTACAATCAACCGTATTTGCAGTGGAAAGCAACGGATAACGGATTTCTAGAAGTCAACCCTCAATCTGTTCTTTCAAACTCCGGTTGTGCGTTAGTCGACGGTCTTTCCTTCCATGGCTTGACTCAGCTTAATGGAGTACCGAACAGAAATTCACGGTTTTTGGATCTCGTCCTTGGAAACGACGCAGTTAGCAATGCATGTAAAGTTGCAGAAGCTATTAAACCGCTTATCTCCCTTGACGCCGACCATCCAGCACCGGACGTGGTGGTAGACCTCCCAGATTCGATAACGTTTGACGATTACGCCGATGGTTCGCAGATGTACAACTACCGCCGTGCTAATCATGCCGATATTTGTGCCGCTATTTCCCCTATCGATTGGCACCCTATCGATGATTTCGATTGAATTGACGACGCTGTGATCTACTTCAGCCACATTGTTCGCGATATAATTGCTGAACATGTCTCTTCGTGTCGCCCGAAGCCAAAGCCCCGTCCCCATGGTCCCATAGCCATTTGCGTCAACTTGTCAACAAACTTGTCAGAGCGAAAACATTGCGACATCACTGCCGAAATCGCTCACAGTTTAGTAAGCAACAGTTCAACTGTGCTAGCAATGCCTAACGTGTTTAAAACCGTTCCCTATATCGTCGATAGGTTATTGTCATCTCTTCATAGAAATCCTAAAGGATTTTGGTCGTTTGTGAATTCCAAGCGCAAAGAAGTTGGTTTGCCTATATCAGTCCATCTCGGCGAACAACTTGCAAACTCTGAGCTGGTTAAATGTCAGCTATTTGCTAAGCATTTTAAAAGTACCTTCAATGACATCCCTGCCACTTCCGTTCAAATAGCATCCGCGACTCAATACACAATACGCTTTTGATTTTCATGCATTTATTATTGACGAACACGCCGTCCTGTCGGCCCTCAGAAAGCTGAAAATTGTGTATATTGCTGGTCCGGATGAGATTCCGTCGTCCATTCTAAAAAAAACTGCTCCAATTCGCTTGCTATACCATTGGCTTAACTGTTCTAACGGTCATTGCACGAAAGTAAGTTTCCCGGTGAGTGGATACTTTATCACATGTTTCCTGTCTACAAAAAGGGTGATAAACGGAATGTAGAAAACTACAGAGGGATCACATCTCTATGTTCGTGCTCTAAGGTGTTTGAAATCATCATAAACGATGCTTTATTCAATTCCTGCAAAACATACATTTCAACGGCTCAGCACGGTTTCTACCCGAAACGATCTGTTGCTACGAATTTAACCGAGTTCGTTTCACTTTGTGTTCGCACCATGGACGCTGGTGGTCAAATCGATGCTGTTTATACAGATTTGAAAGCAGCATTTGACCGTGTGGACCATGGCATTTTGCTGGCAAAGCTAAAAAAAACTTGGTGTTTCTTCCCCTTTGGCGTGCTGGTTTGAATCATACCTGACGAATCGGCTGCTCTGCGTGAAAATCGGATCATCGCTCTCAGAAAGTTTCACCAATTCCTCCGGTGTTCCACAAGGCAGCAACCTCGGACCCCTCCTGTTTACGCTGTTTATCAATGAACTCTCTCATCTTCTACCTCCAGGGTGTAGATTATTTTATGCGGATGACGTAAAAATGTTCATGACCATCAACTGTTTTGAGGACTGTGAAAACCTGCAATCACGTGTAGATGATATGGCGACGTGGTGCTCTTTAAATTTCCTGACACTTTGCATCAATAAATGCATGGTTATTTCATTCCACCGAAAGCGCAAGCCGATTAAATTCGATTATCATATTTCTGATAATGTACTTCAACGAGTAAGGCAGGTCAAAGACTTAGGAGTGACTCTCGATCAAGAGATAACGTTCAGGCCACACTACCATGATGTAATAGCGAAGGCAAACCGGCAACTTGGATTTATTTTCAAAATATCTGAAGACTTCCGGGACCCTCTGTGTCTGAAATCATTGTACTGTTCGTTGGTGCGCTCAATACTGGAAAATAGTGTCGTTGTCTGGAGTCCTTATCAACGCTGTTGGATTGCGAGGCTGGAGTCTGTTCAGCGTAGGTTTGTTCGTTACGCACTACGCCACCTACCATGGTGGGACGCATCAAACCTTCCTGCCTATGAAGATCGGTGTCGGTTGCTTAGAATCAATACGTTAGATCGAAGGAGTGTAAGCTGTTTTTGCGGCTAAGGTGATCACCGGTGAAATTGACTCTCCGGAACTTATCAATCAATTGAGCTTACGAGCGATACGACAACGAAACTTTGTGCACCTGCCTCGTAACCATCTTTGAACGAACCCCTGCGTGCTGCTGCCCATGCGTTTAATAGTGTTTATTACTTGTTTGATTTTAAAATGCCATTGACTACCTTTATGAGAAGACTATTTTAATGCTAGCGTTAACTGATTTATTCATTAAGACAAACATATGTCAGATGAAATTTACAACAACAAATAAACAAAAAAAAAAAAAAAAAATAAAAAAAAAAAAAAAAAAAAAAAACCGGGACCCCAATCCAAACTTTTTTTTAAATTTTTAATTCCCAAGCTTTTTTTTTTTTCCCCCCACACATATTTAAAATAAGCCCCCACAAGCGGTTTTTAAGGGTTTTACTCCCCCAGAACCTCCAGGCTCATATTATGCGTTGAATGCATACAGCCAAGGGCAATACGTAAACAACGATATTGAATGCGTTCCAATTTAATGAGGTGGCTGTTTCTTGCCGAGAGGAAACAAAAAGAGCCATATTCGAGAACTGAAAGAATAGTTGTTTTATAGAGTTTAATGAGGTCTTCCGGGTGGGCACCCCACCATGTCCTGGAAATTGATCTTAGAAAATTGATCCTCTGTTGACATTTTTGTTTCAAATACGCAATGTGAGTACTCCAAGTGCATTTCGAATCAAACATGACTCCAAGGTATTTGAAGGTCAAAGATTGGGTAATGTCTCTTCTCAACAGCTTGAGACGCAGTTGAGCAGGGAATTACGGACTACCTCTACACCCTGGAAATTAGACGTCGCAGAAAGCTTAGAAGAATTCATTTGTCAAGTACTGTAGAGCAAATAATAAGTCATTCATCATTGGCTGTGACGCCAACGCACATCATTCCGTATGGGGTAGTACGGATATCAACAGTCGAGGGGAGTGCTTATTGGAATATCTCTCATCAAATAATATAGACATATGCAATAAGGGAAACGTACCTACCTTTTTAAATGCTATTAGACAAGAAGTCTTAGATCTAACATTGTGCAATAGTGCAATTTATGAAAGAATTGCAAATTGGGAAGTTTCTGAAGAAACGTCATTGTCAGATCATAGACACATTATGTTTGAATGGAGTGAGGGGAATCGGTCAACTACTACGTTTAGAAATCCTAGGAAAACTAACTGGGATCAATATGTACAGTGTTTGAATTCGGAGTTATTTACAGAAGGTGGAAAGATCGATTCTGTTCAGAAATTGGAATCGTTTTCCCAAAAGGTAAATGATAAGATTTTAAATTCTTTCACCACTAGTTGTCCTATCAAAAAATCGTCCTCTAACAGGGATGTTCCATGGTGGAACTCTAAATTGGAACGTCTGCGTAAAACGTCTCGTAGATTGTTTAATAAAGCGAAAAGAACCTCAGATTGGACCCCCTATAGGAGTGCACTTACTGAGTACAATAGAGAAATAAGAAAATCCAAACGAAGATCCTGGGTTCTAACGTGTGAAAACATAAGCAATAGTCCGGAAGTCGCAAGACTTCAGAGGGCTCTTGCAAAGGATCACACGATTGAACTTGGGCATCTGAAAAATGAGGATGGAGTTTTTACAAAAACTCCTAGTGAAACGTTAAAGTTGATTATGGAAACACATTTTCCTGGATCAGTTTTGTGTGTAGATCCAATCAGAGATGGATCACTTGAAGATGGAAGAAGTTCTACAAGGACATCTCAAATGTCTGTTAGAACAAAAATCGCCGCAAATGACTTGGCTGATAAAATCTTTAAAAAAGCCAGGGTAGAAAATGCGTTGAGATCTTTTCAGCCTTACAAATCTGCAGGAATGGACGGGATATTTCCAGCATTACTTCAAAACGGCGAAGAAGTGTTGATCTCGCCATTAATTGAGATTTTTAAGGCAAGTTTAAGACTCAACCATATTCCAACTTCATGGACACAAGTAAAAGTTATCTTCATACCTAAAGTAGGAAAGCGAGACAAGGCGCATCCTAAATCATACAGACCCATTAGTCTTTCATCAGTCCTATTAAAGACTATGGAAAAAGTGTTGAATGATTATATCAATTCAAATTACATGAACAAGCATCCACTATCTGAGTTCCAGTTTGCTTACCAGTCTGGTAAGTCAACAGTTACGGCACTGCATAGTGTGGTTTCAAAGGTAGAAAAAGCTCTATCGGTAAAAGAAATAGCACTTTGCTCTTTCTTAGATATTGAAGGAGCTTTCGACAACGCTTCCTATTCGTCTATGGCTCGTGCCATGAACAAAGGGAACTTTGACATGAACATAATTAACTGGGTTCATACCATGCTCGCAAAAAGAGAAATCACTTCAGAGCTGGGAAGTACGTCTATTACAGTACGGGCATCGAAAGGTTGTCCCCAAGGAGGAGTCCTCTCACCACTAATGTGGTCCTTAGTTGTAGACGATCTTCTAAGAAGCTTAGAGGAAAAAGGTTTCGAGGTTGTAGGTTTTGCAGACGATATAGTCATTATAGTGAGGGGAAAATTTGACAACATCATTTCAGAAAGAATGCAATGGGCCCTAAAATTTACCCAGTCCTGGTGTATCAAGGAGGGCCTTAGCATAAATCCATCAAAAGTAGTAATTGTACCTTTCACTAGGAAAAGGAAGTTTAGTCTAAAAGCGTTTCAGCTAGGAGGATTAAAGATTCATCTTAGTGAACAGGTTAAATACTTAGGAGTGATAATGGATGCCAAACTGAACTGGAATGCTCATCTTGAGTGTGTGATCGGTAAGGCAACCAGTGCTTTCTGGATATGCTCAAAAACATTTGGCAGAAAATGGGGTCTAAGACCAAAAATGATAATGTGGATTTATACATCCATAATACGTCCAAAAGTAACGTATGCTTCTCTTGTGTGGTGGCCAAAAACAAAAGAGGCTACTGCACAGAAAAAGCTTACAAAACTTCAACGGCTAGTATCCATTGCTATAACGGGAGCGATGCGTAGCACTCCATCAAATGCGTTGAATGCAATTCTAAATCTGCTGCCTTTGCACGAATACGTGCAACTAGAAGCGGAAAAGAGTATGCTTAGACTTAAACGGCTGAAAACTTTCCTGTCTGGTGACTTAGTCGGTCACCTGAGCATTTCACAAAGCTTTCAAAATGGGCCAGTGATGTATATGAATGGAGACTGGATGAAACCTGTGGAAAACCATGGCATCCCTTACAACATATGTGAAACGTCACGTATAGATTGGGAAGTCGGAGGTCCCACTGTTCGCCATGGCTCCATAAAATTCTTCACAGATGGCTCAAAAATTGGAACAAAAACGGGAGCAGGAATCTTCGGCCCTGGGGTAGAAATCTCAGTGGCGATGGGAAACTATCCAACGGTTTTCCAAGCGGAGATCTTTGCCAGAATAAAATGTGTTAACGTTTGTCTGAAGAGGAAATATAGACATGCAAATATTTGTATTTTTACAGACAGCCAAGCGGCACTCAAAGCGTTAAATAATTATAACTGCACATCCAAACTTGTCTGGGAATGCATTCTTTCATTGCGAAAGGTGTGCCAAGAGAACTCGGTAAATTTATTCTGGGTTCCTGGACAATGTGGCATTGAAGGCAATGAAAGGGCAGACGAGCTTGCTAAACAAGGTTCAAATGCACAGTTTATTGGCCCAGAACCATTCTGCGGTATATCATACTGTGCCATAAAAATGGAATTAAAATCTTGGGAAGTGCAAAGGGTGATTACCAATTGATTGGTCACCACAAAGTGTGTTCAAGCGAAAAGGTTTATAATTCCAAATGTTACAATCAGTAAAAAGCTTCTGGAGCTCAATAAGAGAGTTCTTTGTACCTATACTGGCCTAGTAACCGGACATTGCCCGAGTAGATATCATTTGAAAAACATTGGCCAGGTTCAGAATGATATCTGTCGTTTCTGTAACATGGAACGTGAAACCTCGGAACATCTGCTTTGCAGTTGTGATGCTTTGTACAAGAGCAGACTTAAATTTCTGTACAGTGGCTATATGCAACCTAAAGAAATTTGAACTGCAAATCCTGGAAAGGTGGTGGGTTTTATAAACTCAATTTTGCCTGACTGGGAGACGCGTCTTGGGCTGGTCACTTGACAAATGGTGATCTAGCTTTAAGATGCGAATTAGAATAGTAAACAGGGGTATACCACAAAAGTTCAACTCAGTGGACGCAGTGGTTCTACGCCCCAACAAAAAAAAAAAAAAAAGCTTAGAAATCAACAAACAACAAAACACAAATCTACTAAACAAAGACCAAGGTAACGGGTACACATGGCTCTTTAACTTAATACCTAAACGACATCAAAACCGACGCAGTGGAACACCCGCTGCTACGGAATAATCAGGTTAGGTATAAGGAAAAGGCGAGGTAGATATCAAGCATAATATTTGTTTTGGACTCAGGATAGGTTAGGTACAAGAAATGTTAGCTGTAGGTACAAGTGTTTGTATTTAGAAAATAAGATAAATACGGCAGGTGGCGAAGGTTTTCCTTCAGTCGAGTATTAGTACACGACACTGAAGAAGTCTGCATATTGTAGACGAAATACGCGTATCTGTCAAGATTAGCAATAAAGGTAGTTGGAATTAAATGGAAATTACTAATCATTCTTCTTATTTTCTAGTTAATTCTGAAAGTTGTCAGTTGGCCTAGATTGAAGGTCATTTGTTTTTCTGACAGTAAATTAAACAAAAAGTTATTTTAAAATCATGGTAAACTACTACTGTGGAGACTATCTGCCAGTATATCTATGGAAACTGAATCAAATGCGCCCTTGATATCCAGAAATACTGAAGCCAATTGCTCCTTGTGTGCAAAGGCCAGTTGTATATCAGATGAAAGCAACGCTAAACAATCGTTTGTTCCTTTGCTCTTTCGGAAACCAAACTGCGTATTTGATAGAAGGTTGTTTGATTCAACCCAACGGTCAAGTCTTGATAGCGTCATTTTTTCTAACAATTTCCTTAAACATGATAGCATAGAGATCGGGCGGTAAGAATTGTAATCAGACGCTGGTTTCCCAGGCTTTTGAATAGCTATTACTTTAACCTGTCTCCATGTGGGTGGAACTATGTTTAATTCCATGAGAGTGTTATACAATTTAAGAAATCGTCGTTTAGCGATATCGGGGATATTTTTTAGAAGGCTGAATTTATTCATATCGCTTCCCGGAGCAGAGTTATTCGATGAAAGAAGTGCCATTGAAAATTCCAACATTGTGAATGGTTCGTCCAGAGAACCGTTACTTCGGGTAGTATCCCGTAAATTCGGTTGTGTTGGGACAGAGTCTGGACAAACCTTTTTAGCGAAGTCGAATATCCACTGCATGGAGTATTCTTCACTCTCATTGGAGGATGAGCGGTTTCGCATATAACGAGCCTTTCTCCAAAGCGTTGTCATCGAGGTTTCTCTAGATAGTCCCTCTACAAACGAACGCCAGTAATTGCGTTTCTTTGCTTTGAGTAAGTGTTTAAGCTTTTTTTCAAGCTTGAGGTACTTATCAAAAAGCTCACATGTTTCATGTCTACGATAATCTTTAAACGCATCGGATTTCTCAAGATACAACTTAGTGCATTCGTCATTTCACCCAGGGGTGGCGGGTCCTCTTTTGAGGGATGGACTTGGAACACGTCGTTTCTGAGCTTTTAATGCACTTTTGTACATCAGTTCGTAAAGGAAACGATACTCTTCTAATGGTGGAAGAGGATCGGTAGAATCAATACCAAGGGTTACCGCCGATGCAAAATATTGCCAATCCATATGCCTCGTGAGGTCATAATGGACATGGATTGACTGGTTTATATTTTGAAAACTAGTTGTAATTGAGATTATAATTGGTAAGTGATCACTACCATGGGGATCATTGATAACCTTCCACAGACAATCTACTGATAGTGAATTAGAGCACAAATATATGTCATGTTGACTCTCCCTGGCAGGAGGTTTTGCTATTCGTGTCGCTTCGACAGTCTTCAAGATAGTCAAGTTGAAATCGTCGCATAAGTCATAGAAAATACCCGCTCTGTTGTCATCGTATTGTTCGCCCCAAGCAGTACCGTGAGAGTTCAGATCGCCCAGAATAAAAACTGGAAATGGAACTAATGTAATTGAACTCCAAAGTTGACGGCGGTTTATTGATGGAGGGACATAGACGGAAGCTGTGCAAAGATCTTTATTCTTTACATTTATTTGGCAAGCAACGATTTCAATGCCTGAGATTATTGGGAATGAGATTTTATAGAAGGGGTAGCACTTTTTGATCCCCAAAAGTACGCCACCATATGAATCATCTCAGTCCAGGCGAATAATGTTAAAATCGTCGAAGTTTAATTCATCTTCATATGAAAGCCACAATCAGAATTGTGAATCAAATACTTGAACGAGTCTTATTTAGGTATTAGACTACGACAGTTTCATTGTAATACGGTGATCATATCTTGATCCTCACTCGAAAAATTATTCATCGAAAGATATGAATTCACCAATGAGGGGCCATGATACAGTCAATTGCTTAAAGTAGTTTCCAATTATAGGAACAAGCGGGTCAATAAGTCCTCAGAGCGGTGAAACATCCGAAAGACCTAGAGTATTTAAAATATTATCTACAATGTTCCTAAAATTAATCTTACCTCGCTTGGACGGGATATTCTTAGCATTGCGAGAAGACGTAGTTTTTGTTTTTGGCAACCTCTTACGGTTACTGTCATCAGTTAGCGGCGGGTTGATATAGCTACAGTAGGAACGGATGCATCAGCTATTACCGGTTCATTCGGTTTTTTTAATTTTAATTGGTTTTAATAATTTTGCAAGCTTTTGAGAGTAGATTTCATTTGTTTTCGGCGCACACCGGGGGCGTGTAACTCCGAAAATCCACTCTCATAGGCTACGTTAGAGTCCAGTTCGTCGGAAGCCAAAATCAAAAAAGGATTTTCATTTTGAGCGGCTGATACAGACGATGCAGACGCTCCGTTTTGCGACTGTAACATTTCTGCATACGTCTGTTTGGAGCGTTCTTGTATGGAACGTACACGGGGCATTTCTGCAAACCGTGGAGAGGCTCTTTGCCACAGTAAGCACACTTTGTTGCTTCCTGTTGGCAAGCATCCTCTAGATGCCTTTGGCCGCATTTGCCACAACGGGGCTTGTTGTCACAAAAAGTAGCCGTATGACCCAACTGTTTGCACTTGGTACAATTAAATACCCTTGGTACAAAAAGGCGCACTAGGAAGAAAAAACTTTATCAATTTCAACAAATTTTGGGAGAATTGATCCGGCGAAGGTCACTTGTAGCGAGTCCGACGTTGAATACGTCTTTTTTTCCATTTACCATTGATCCTGTATGCAATTGTTTGCATTCCAGAATTTCAATGGTAGACGAAGCAGAATCTGGAAGTCGCTCCTTACCTTCCATAACGTCAGTCACACGTCAGGCTCGCTGCAGAAACCACACCATCTATCTCCACATCTCGAGATGGGATGTAGACGTAGTACTTAACATTATAACCTTCGTCACTAGCAATTTCATTTGCAATTTTATACGTAGGTGCAGTGACACGCAGTTTGTTTCGGTTGACCTGATGAAATTCGGTCCCCGGATAACGACGGGTCAAATTTCTTTTTATGCCCAACAAGTCTAGGGCTTTCACTTTCTGCCGAAAGTAGACAACCCAAGGAGAGGCGGAAGACGGCTCATAACAGCGCGCCCAAAAAACATCTTTGGGAGGCAAGTCGCCCCCCCTTAGAATCATCCATGAAAAAACAATTTCTGGGACAAAAAACAAAAATTAAATAAAACAAAATAAAAATCAGCTGATTTTTTTTTGAACCACCCTATGCAGAACGATATTTTTTTGAACCACCCTATGCAGAACGATTCACTACATGGGAAAGAGATCACAGTTTGCATTGTGCTCTCATGCCGTGCGGTTCTATTTTCTATTTGCTGAAGGAAGTGCTATTGCTACCTAACGATACACCAAATCTTAAACAGCACTTTTCAGTGCTAAATAATACCTACAATTTTTAGATTTCCCCTTATTCCTTTTCGATCCTTGTTAGGCCCTTCGGGTAACCCGGCTTGGAAATCGCATTGGAAAATTCCTCTTCGGTCCCTCAGATTCTTATAGTTATCTGCTTCGACGTCGATTTGGAGCAAATTACTCTGCCACTATGGCAAATAAGCGCAAACAAAAAGGGCAATCTATTGATCCGCCTGCAAATCAAATTAATGTAAGTAATAAATTTGATATGCTCACAGATGATGAGAGTGATCCATCATCTAATCAAAATTTGAAAAAACTTTCTCGATTGAGAAAGGAAAAAGTTCCCCCTATTGTGGTGACAATTTCGGATTTCCATGCTTTTCGCAAGGAAATCTTAACATTTGTTGAAGGTGTGAAATATTCCCTTCAAATTGCCAGACGAGGTGAATGCCGTTTGCATGCAGAAACCTTGGACGGATTCAAACGTCTTCTTGAGTATCTTACTCAGAAGAACCACAATTTCTTCACTTACGACACCAAAGCTGAGCGTCTTTTCAAGGTTGTCTTGAAAGGACTGCCCAGTTGTGAATCTCTCGATGAAATAAAAAACGAGTTAATAGAATTACTTGGAATTAGCCCAGTCCAAGTAATTAAGATGAAAATGAAATCCCGGCCTGGCGATTCTCGCAAAGGGATTTCAAACGATCTCTACTTAGTTCACTTCAAGTCAATTGAACTTAATAACCTTAAGGCTTTAGAAAAAGCAAGCCTTTTGCTCCATGTCCGAGTGAAGTGGGGACATTTCAGGAAGACTGGAGCAAATTTTCAAAGCCTCACCCAGTGCCGTAAGTGCCAGGGATGGGGTCACGGAACAAAGCATTTCCATATGATTGGTAAATGCATGAATTGTGGGGATACCTCGCACGCTAAGGACGACTGTCCTGTGAAGGAAGATCCTCAAAAATTGAAATGCTCAAATTGTGGTGAAAATCATAAATCAAATTTTTGGGAGTGCAAGACTCGCAAAGCAATTTTGCAGTCGCGCACTAAACGCCAGGTAGGAAACAATATACGTTCTCGACCAGCTACTACCCATTCTGCAGTTGTTAACAACGATCAGCGAAGAACAAATTCCTACCAAACCGTCGGTAGAAACAGCGGACCGGTTTTTCCATCCGCAACTGTAACTTCAAACGCTCAACGAGGAGTAAATACGATTTCGATACCTGCAGGTACCAACAGGGTTCAATCTTCAAACCCTACATTCTTACCCAACCGTGTTGTTAACAATGTTCAAATGTAAATGGACCTACCTACGCTGCCGTTGCAGCGGGTAGAAACCAAAACCAAAATTCCCACGGGACTTTGAATTTGATTTAGGTAACATATCCGCTCCTAAATTAGAATTTTTACATCAATCGTTAATCGACATGATAACCGATATGCTAAAAACTAATTCCATGTTTGAAGCTATCCAAACTGGTATTAAATTTGCCAATAATATTGTCACGACATTGAAGTTCAGTAATGGATTTTAAGTCATTAAACCTTTTGAATTGGAATGCTCGATCCATCAGAGATAACGAGGATGAGCTATTTAATTTTTTAAGAGTTCATAACGTGCATATTGCTGTTATAACTGAGACTTATCTCAAACCTGCCCATAAGGTCAAAAGAGATCCAAATTATTTTGTCTACCCAAATGATCGCATTAATGGAGCTGGTGGTGGCGTTGCCATCATTGTCCATAGGCGTATCAAACTTCACATTCTTTCTTCATTTGAAACCAAAGTTTTTGAAACTTTGGGGGTTTCAGTTGAAACAAAATTTGGCCAATTTACTTTTATAGCTGCCTATTTGCCTTTCAAATGCACTGGTCAGCAAAAGAACTGGCTCAAGGGTGACCTCCAGAAACTTACCCGTCATAGGTCTAAATTCTTCGTTATTGGTGATTTCAATGCAAAACACCGCTCATGGAATAATTCGCAAAGCAATGCCAATGGTAATATACTTTTTGATCATTGTTCCGCAGGCTGCTACACTATTCAATACCCAAACAGCCCAACTTGCTTTTCTTCAGCCAGAAATCCCTCAACTCTTGATTTGGTCCTAACTGATTCATGTCAACTTTGTAGTCAATTGATTACCCATGCTGACTTTGGTTCTGATCACCTTCCAGTTACATTTGAAATATCTCAAGAAATCATTTCTAATTCCATCAGTTCTACTTTCAACTACCATAGAGCTAATTGGGATCAATATCGAACATTTATGGAATACAACTTTGATCCTAATGTTCCATTGCAAACAAAAAATGAAATTAATAATGCTCTTGAATCTCTGGCTTTCTCAATAAATAGAGCAAGAGCTGCTTCAGTGCCAAAATGCGAGGTTAAATTCGATTCAGATATAGTTGATGACGATCTTCAGCTCTTGATTCGTCTGAAAAATGTACGTAGGCGTCAATATCAAAGAACACGTGATCCCGCTATGAAAGTCATATGGCGAGATTTACAAAAACAAATTAAAAAACGCTTCTCTGCCCTGAGGAACAAACATTTTGAAAATAATGTGTCAAAATTAGATCCGAGTTCCAAACCTTTCTGGAAACTCTCTAAAATATTGAAAAAACCTCAAAAGCCTATGCCAGCACTTAAGGAAGGTGATAAAATGTTGCTCACAAATGCGGAAAAAGCTCAAAAACATGTTAAGCAGTTTGAGAGCTCCCATAATTTCAGTTTGGGTCTTACAAGTCCTATTGAGGATCAAGTTTCCAGGGAGTATCTGAATATTTTCTCACAAGAAAATATTTTTGATGATTCTTGGGGAACTGATTTGGATGAAGTAAAAACTATAACAAAAAAAAAATCAAAATATGAAAGCACCAGGTGATGATGGAATTTTCTATATCCTAATCAAAAAACTCCCCGAAAGTACTTTGTCTTTCTTGGTAAAACCATTTAACAGATGTTTTCATCTGGCATACTTTCCAGATAAATGGAAAAATGCAAAACTCGTACCTATCCGGCTACTGAAAATCCGGCTGAAACTTCTAGCTACCGACCAATCAGTTTGCTTTCTTCAATAAGTAAGCTTTTTGAAAAAATAATTTTGAATAGAATGATGCTTCACATCAATACAAACTCAATTTTTGCTGATGAACAGTTTGGATTTCGCCATGGGCATTCAACTACGCATCAACTTTTGAGAGTTACAAATTTAATTCGTTCAAACAAAGCAGAAGGCTGCTCCACTGGAGTTGCTCTTCTAGACATAGAAAAAGCATTCGACAGTGTTTGGCATGAAGGTTTGATTGCGAAACTGAAAAAGTTCAATTTTCCGCTTTATATCATGAAATTAGTTCAAAACTACTTAACTGATAGTGTTCCGTACGGAAAATATTTTTTTTAACTAACCCTATTCCAGAACGCAAAGAGTATGCGTTCCAAGGAAAAATGCTACCTGCAGCAAACACGGCGCGAACGCAAAGCACACCAAAAAGAGGAAAAAAAGGCGCCATCAGTGACTCAACCACCGAAGAGGAACGCCGCGACGCGCTAGTTAGGTTTAGGGAAAATAAAGTTATTTTGTTTGAACCGATTCCGACCGATACTATTATTTCCGACCAAGTGACCCGAAATTGTCCGCCCGATAAGAACCGTGCTTGGGAGTCCCGAGTTTATACAGTCCACCTCGTATCCACCGATTTCGCTTTCGCTGACCGAACATATGGTCCAAACGAACCGGATTGGACTTCCGAGTGCGCGCGACCGCGACCGCGAGTGAAAAAGTGAAAGTTATATGAACTTCCTGCTGAGGCAGAACAGTGCGAAAAAGTGAAAAAACGAAGAATTTTCCTGCGGAAGCAGAACAGTGTTAAAAAAAGAAACTAAAAAGAAGAACTTTCCTGCCGAGGCAGAACAGTGCAAATACAAAATGGCGTTGCAACATACGCCGATAAGAGTACCAGAACGTCGTGATACTTCAGATTTTTTAGGATTCGAGGACGTTCATGACACGGCCCCCGGAAGAAAGTCACCTGCCACGAATGAAAGTGATGAAAACTCGACACCCGCCGCAACCGATCAAACAACATCCGCTCAAATCAAATCGCTAAGACGCCAGAGGAATCAAGTGTTGAACAAGATTCTTCGTATCTACGAGATCGTCAGGGTTCAACTTCCGATCGAGTTAGCACAACTGAAGGTGTATGCTTCAAAGTTGCAGTAGGCGTACACCGAGTACTCGAAATACCACAGTGAGATCGTCGCGATAGTTCCGGACGATAAATTGGAGGCCGAAGAAAATGAATACATTCGCTTTGAGAATTACTTCGACCATACCTCTGCCGCAGTTGAAGACCGCATCCTAAGGCAGCCGGTAATACAGATGGCTCCTCCAGCGCAGGTCGTCATCCATCAGCAACCATTAAAGGCACCGATCCCCACATTCGACGGTGAGTACACGAAATGGCCAAAGTTTAAAGCCATGTTCCAGGATGTAATGGCGCAGTCCCGCGATTCTGATGCGATTAAGCTCTACCACTTGGACAAGGCTTTGGTAGGGGCAGCGGCAGGAGTCCTAGATGCCAATACGATAAACGAAGGCAACTACGCGCAGGCCTGGACTATCATCTCCGAACGCTATGCAAATCAAAGGGTGATCGTGGAGACGCACATCCGTGGTCTTCCATCATTGAAGAGAATAGCAACCGAATCGCATAGCGAGCTGCGATCCCTTCTCGATGAATGCACTAACCACGTCGAGACTCTCGAGTACTTGAAGCAACCAGTAACTGGTGTGTCTGAGCTGATGATTGTTTATTTGTTTACAGCAGCTCTAGACAAGTCGACTCGCAAACAATGGGAGCAGACTCTGTCGCCAAGTAAGTTGCCACAATATCGCCCCACAATAGCCTTTCTCAAATCCCAGTGCCAAGTGCTTGAGAGGTGCGAGGCTGCTTACACGCAGACAGCAGTAAAACCAGCTCCAAAACAGCAGGGACCGACACTAAAGGTCGCTAGCCAGCGATCGCACGCAGTGACAACGAGATCCGAAAGTTTTAACGAAAAATGCGACTTCTGTGAAGCACCACATCGGAACTATCAGTGCAATAAACTGAACGCTCTTACCAGTTCCGAGAAGTTCGAGAAGGTACGATCGGCAGGCATTTGTTTTAATTGCCTCCGAAAAGGTCATCGCTCCAACACTTGTCCCTCATCGAAGACCTGCCAGAAATGCCACAAGCGACACCACACACAATTGCACGACGACTCGAATCCGAAACAAGATTCCAAGACAAACATCGCAACGACTGAATCGACTCCAGAAGACCCAGTTCAAGGTCCGTCATCCCCAGTGGTAGTTCCGCTGGCACCCAACACACCAGAATCCAACGTAGCGACAACTTGTCGCTTGGAAAAGACTCACGCTCCGAGAACAGTGCTCTTGCTAACCGCGGTCGTCTTGGCTATCGACCGAAACAACCAAACCCACCAGTGCCGAGCCCTTCTGGATAGTGGGTCCCAAGCAAACTTCATTACCGAAGACATGGCCAACACTCTTGGAATCGAGAAGAAGCGAGCTAACGTTCCAATTTCTGGAATAAATAATGTCAGAAGTCTGGCGCGGGAAAAAGTAGAAGTGCAATTCCACTCCCGATGTAGTGACTACCGTGCATCAATTGACTGTCTGGTCAGTCCCAAGGTTACTGGAATGATTCCGACAACTGACATCGACATCACTGGTTGGATGCTTCCAGACGGCATTCAGCTAGCCGATCCATCGTTCTTCAAAACTAGCAAGGTAGATATGCTTATTGGCGCTGAGTTATTTTTTTCCCTGTTGAAACCAGGACACATCACCGTCGATGACGATTTGCCGGAACTTCGGAACTCTCATCTGGAATGGCTGGTTACTGGTGCGTACTGGCCGAAAGGGCACGATGAAGCGGTTCAATATTCACACGCTACAACTCTCGATTCTGTTGAAGAGATGATTCGTCAATTCTGGGAGGTCGAGGAAGTTCCACAAGCTGCCAACATGTCATCCGAAGAACAACGAAGCGAAGACCATTTTGTTTCCACCTACTCGAGGGACCACACTGGACGATTTGTGGTTCGATTACCGCTAAAAGAGAACGCCGACCAGATAGACAGCTGCCGAAATGTAGCCCTGCGACGCTTCTTCATGCTAGAAAACAGATTACAGCGAAACCCCGAACTGAAAACGCAATATGTGAACTTCATACGGGAGTATCAGCAGCTCGGCCATTGCCGAGAAGTGGATATTACCGACGACGACCCAAACATGAAGCCATATTTTTTGCCGCATCATGCCGTACTCCGTCCAGGCAGTTCGTCCACCAAGTGTCGAGTTGTCTTCGACGCAAGTGCCAAATCTTCTGCGACGAACCTCTCTCTTAACGACGTACTGCTGGTAGGTCCAGTAGTCCAGAGTGACATAATCTTTATCATACGTTACGTTACCGATACGTTTTCTCGGCGGATATGACGAAGATGTACCGCCAGATCGGCGTCCATTTCTACGATACACACAAACAGCGCATCTATTGGAGGGAGCAACCGAACGAACCGCTGAAGATCTTCGAGCTAATGACCGTCACCTACGGTACCGCTTCAGCACCTTTTCAAGCCACACGATGTCTAGTGCAACTTGCAAACGACGAAGCAGAAAACTTTCCTCTAGCAGCAAAAATAATAAGGAACGACTGTTACGTTGACGATGTTTTGTCAGGGGCTACTACGATCGACAAAGCCATCGAAGCACAACGCCAGCTAAAAGAGATGCTAGGCCGAGGTGGTTTTCCAATCCATAAATTGTGCTCCAACTCGCCCGAGCTCCTAGCAGGCATCCCTGAGGACGAAAGGGAAACACTGAAGCCACTTGCAGATCGATAGGTTAACGACGTGATCAAAATTCTCGGCCTTCTATGGGACCCGATTAGCGATGTACTTCTAATTGCTGAATGCACAAATCCGGCAACTGAACGCGACCAAACCGCGACGAAGCGAATAATATACTCGGAGGTAGCCAAAAACTTCGATCCGCTAGGACTATTCGCACCCTCTATTCTATTGGCAAAGCTGCTGATACAACGCCTGTGGAAAAGTAAACTGGACTGGGACGAACCTGTAGACGAAAAAACTCAAATGGAGTGGACCGAGCTCAGGAATGCGCTGCCAACGCTGCTGCTGATAAAAATTCCTCGCCAAGTTACGGTTTGTGGCGCAATCTGTTATGAACTACACGGGTTTGCCGATGTCTCCAACGCAGCGTACGGCGCGTGCGTTTATATCCAAAGTATTATGGAGGATGGAACCGTTCTATCCCGCCTATTGATCAGCAAATCGAAAGTGGCACCTCTCCACGCACTCACGATTCCGCGCAAGGAATTGTGCGCAGCGCTGTTGTTAACCAGATTGGTATGCAAAGTACTGCCCGCTCTCACCATCTCGATCCGGAACGTAGTACTCTACTCCGATAGCGAGATCGTTTTATCGTGGCTCAAGAAGCACCCTTACCAGCTGCAAACGTTTGTATGTAACCGCATAAATGAAATCCAAGCAAACTCGAAAGATTTCTCATGGAATTAAGTTCGCTCACAACACAACCCGGCGGACATCGTAACTCGTGGGCTGTTTCCAGGTGAGCTTATGATCAGCGAACTGTTCTGGACTGGTGGCGAGCATATCAACTCACCGGTCGTCAACTTCGAGGCGGCAAATGAAATCCCTGACGATGACCTTCCTGAATTGAAAGCCAACGTAGTAGCGATGCCGGCGCTCATAACAGAGCTGCTGGAAATCTTCGAAACTTGCAGTTCCTTCCGACGACTCCAACCAATAATTGCCTGGATACTACGGTTCAGGAACACTACTAGCAAACCGAAAAGGGACCGCATTACCAGCAAACATCTGACGGTAGAAGAACTTCGGCGCGCGACGACGGTTATCGTACGAGTTATTCAGCATGTTGAGCTTGGAGACGAAATTCATCGAGTGAAAACTGGAACGCCTTGCAAACGAATTGGAGACCTCAATCCGATTTTATCCGACGATGGCGTGCTAAGGGTCGGAGGACGACTCAAGCACTCCAAATTGCCTGACGAGTCGAAGCACCAGCTGATTCTTCCGAACACGAGTCCGGTTACACATCGTTTGATCCGGGAAATGCACCACGAACTTCTTCACGTTGGACCAGCTGGACTACTTTCTGCAATCAGAGGACGTTTTTGGTTGCTACGCGCCAGATCGACCATTCGACAGGTAACTAGATCATGCATAAAATGCTTTCGTGTGAATCCCACAGGAATTTCGCAACTCATGGGGGATTTGCCCAGGCAACGAGTTACACCGTCACCCATCTTCAGCATCACTAGTGTGGACTATGCGGGTCCGATTCTGGTGAAGCAGGGCACTCATAAGCCAAAGGTGGTCAAAGCCTACATCGCCTACATCGCTTCACCGATTGTTCAAGATGTTTCGAAATCAGCCCGATGTCGACAAGATTATGCAATTTTGCCGTTTGAAGGAAATCAAGTGGTACTTCATTCCGCCAGATTCGCCCGAGTTCGGTGGCCTTTGGGAGGCGGCCGTGAAGTGTACCAAGACGCACCTGAAAAGAGTAATCGGTAATAATACGCTGAACTTTGAAGAAATGACGACGATACTGTGTGAGATTGAGGCCGTTCTCAATTCGAGACCGCTTTTTGCCATATCTGGAGATCCGGCTGATTTTGGAGTTATTACTCCAGCCCACTTTCTGATTGGTCGCCCAATGGTTGCAGTACCCGAACCAACATACCAGGACCTCAATATCGGCCGGCTAGGTCAATGGCAACATCTGCAACTGTTACGCGAGCAGTTCTGGAGAGCTTGGTCCCGCGACTACTTATGCAGCTTGCAACCGAGAAAGAAGAACTGGAACATTTCCGCCAACGTGCAACCGGGAATGATTGTACTGCTTCAGGACAAGAATCGACCTCCTCTGCAGTGGAAGCTCGGTCGTATCACCGCTGTTCATCCCGGTCCCGATGATCTTGTGCGAGTCGTGGATGTTTTCAGTGAAGGTAAAAAATTTTCGCGATCCATCATCAAACTGTCACTTTTGCCAATCGAGAAAAATCAAGGCTAACCCGATTAAAACTGATAAATCATGATACCAGGCCGGGAGGATGTTCCGTACGGAAAATATTTTATTTCATTACCAGCGATGTTTTAGATATGATAATTACATGAGTTTCATTACACGGCCTTATGAAACACATTATTATTGATTATGTTAATTGAACGTGTGCGTTATGCATTTTAAAATTAATTTTTAGGTAGTTTTCATTTTTATATGTATTATTTTCAGAAGGATGACTTGATTTTTTAGAATAATTAAATTAGTGAGGCCGACAAATCTTTATTTGTATAGAAAAAGTACCTTCTTACAATCCTTGAAGTATGCATGTAACATTGGAATAATCAAATGGAATTTTAATGGCCGATTTGTGCTCCAGAATCAACGGAAAAATTCCTAACGTAATAATGAAGTCCAAGTGTTTCGATATACTGCATGATCCGTCGTTCAGAAAAAGTTTTGTTGGTGCTAACAAACATGGTGGTCTCTGTAGGGATAAAAAAAAAACGCTTAGATAACAACCGGGTTGGAAAATGAATTAACCTTGATTATTTTAACGGCACTAGCAAGAGCATTGCTAACAAGTAGTTCGGGCTTTCTTGATAACATTTTCTTATAATGGACATATGTAAAAGATCCACCACTTTGGATAAATGTTGGTGATTAAAATAAGCGTAAATAGGCTTACCTCGTGTGCAAGATTATTTTTTGCAGATAATCTCCAACATTCAAAAAAAATCAACCAATCATTCTCTGGAAAATCTTTCAAGGAAACTTTTCTTCGAAAACCGCAAAGCGATTCGACGCTTGTGGAAAAAATTATCTTAGCTAATACTGATTGCTATCCAAACGAACGGCTCATTGGATTGTTTTTTCTAACAACACTGCCGCCTGCAGCATGACCTGCAGCATGCTGCTGACTTCGCAAGCAACCACGTGGTATGGGGCGTTCACTCAGCATGGAGGAAAGCCGATATCATGCGCATTAGCCTGGGACAAAATTTAAATTCCAGTTCCCTAATGATTTTCGGAAGCCTTTTGGACCCTGTAATAACTGTGCAAAATTTCAGCTCGATTGGTGAAACTATATTTTAGCGCTAGTGGTTTTAATTTTACATAGGATTTTCCATGGGAAAACTTACTTTTACAGATAAAAATCTGGCAAGGTGATCCATTGTCCTTGAAAAATAAATCAGTACAACCACTTCCTGGGAAATTATTCAAGGAAACTTTTCTTTGAAGACCGCAAAGCGATCCGACGCTTGTGGTAAAAGTTATTAAGCTGAAACTGATTGCTATCCAATCGAACGGTTCATTGAACTGTTTTCTCTTGCAGCACTGCCACCTGCAACCTGCTGCTGGCTGCGCGAAGCAACCACTGTGTTTTGTTTATGTTCACTCAGCAAGGAGAAACTGTGCTGCTAGAAAAAACAGTCCAATGAGCCGTTCAATTGGATAGCAATCAGTTTCAGCTTAATAACTTTTTCCACAAGCGTCGGATCGCTTTGCGGTCTTCTAAGAAAATTTTTTTGAAAAATTTCCCAGCAAGTTAAGGGATTGATTTATTTTTAGAGGACAACGGGTCACCTCGCCAGATATTTCTTTGAAAAGGTAAGTTTTCCCATATAAAATACTATGGAAAATTAAAACTGCGAGCGCTAAAATATAGTTTCACCGATCGAGTTGAAATTTTGTACGGTTATTATAGGAACCAAAAGGCTCCCAAAAATCAATAGGGAACGAACATAATTTTGTTTCATATATCCGTGTCCCAGGCTAATGCGCATAGAAAAGTTTGACAGTTGACACCGTTTGAACAAAATTACACAAGTTCGAATTGTAAACTGTTGTTTGAAGAATATGGAAGAGTTAACAGCAAAACAATGTTTGCGACCAAAAGCGTCGATTTGGTTGGCCCAGTTTTGAACGCATTCAGAGCAAATAGAATGCCAACAAAGAGGGAAGTGCTTCGAGTGATGTTTTATTATAATTAATTTAAGCATTATGCCATCCCAGAGTGCATCAAAGAAGTGGCTAAGATGGTTATAAAGTTAAACATTATTGGTTACACGACTAAATGCGTCGATAAGGTGCAAATGAGTCTGTAGAAGTTTGTATGAAAAATGGCGGAGCAAAGCGAAGACTTTTTGAAAACAGTCCGCTCCTTGTGCTGTGCCATGCGGGGAAAGTGGGAATCAGAATGAAATGTGGCCCTTGCTTTTTTCGAAGTTGGAATCGACGAAAAAGTAAAGATGGTTGCCGCTTTGAATAAGCAATGATCAACGATGATATAGTTTCCGCTAGAACTAGTAAGATCAGTGACGACCATTCGACTCTTTCGGACTTTGTTACTAAGGCTTAAAGGAGTTTTTTGTGATTAACATTTCCACCGATTTAATCGGTGAAACCCCAGAAAATTGGGAATCTAATTAAGAATATTTAAGAGATAAGCAAGTTATGGTGTACTACCGAACAATCAAGCCGATAAAGTATTGGATTCTGAGTAGCGGCACATACATACGATTTTTTTGACATACGATTTTTTTCTAAGTCAGATTTGTATTACCAACCAATATTTTGCATTATAATGTTTAGAGTAAATTGTCTGAAACAGAGTTTTCTTCGTTATTTTTCGAGCATATCTCATTTTGCAGAGCTTCAGGTCCAGCCTACATTTCTTTTTTAGGCGGTCTTACTCTACTCTCGGTGTTTTCCATTGACATGTTTCAATGTTTAATTGTTTAGATGAATTTAGTACAAAAACATATCCATTGCGTATAAATGACCCATGCGGCCGTTAAAAATGTTTCGTCCACTTTACCGGAAACGTGTGCCAAGTATCATCCAAATCGAAGACTCTATGCGCAAGATATCGGCTTTCCTCCATGCTGAGTGAACGCCCCATACCACGTGGTTGCTTTGCGCAAACAGCAGCATGCTGCAGGTCATGCTGCAGGCGGCAGTGTTGTTAGAAAAAACAATCCAATGAGCCGTTCGTTTGGATAGCAATCAGTATTAGCTAAATAACTTTTTCCACAAGCGTCGAATCGCTTTGCGGTTTTCGAAGAAAAGTTTCCTTGAAAGATTTTCCAGAGATTGATTGGATTGAATTATTTTTAGAGGACAACGGGTCACCTCACCAGATTTTTCTTTGAAAAGGTAAGTTTCCCCATAGAAAATCCTATGGAAAATTAAAACCGCGAGCGCTAAAATATAGTTTCACCGATCGAGCTGAAATTTTGCACAGTTATTATAGGACCTTAAAGGCTCCCAAAAATCAAAGGGGAGCGGAATTTTTTTTCTTTCATATGTCCGTGTCCCAGGCTAATGAACATCATAAGGTACTTTTGTGGAAATGATACACATAGAAAAATCATTATGAATAAGTAAGAAAGTCATTAGAGTCCTTATGATTAACATTATAATCTTATGAAGTCTAAACAACCAGCATTTGCGATACTTCATAAGGCGTAATTTATGAAATTCAAATTTTTTTTTTCATCAGTGTACCTCAGGGCTGTCAAAAATATTGCTTTGCTGATGACACAGGCATTTCCGCTGAAGGAAAAAGTCTTCGTGTTATATCCAGGAGGCTACAAAAAAGCTTGGACATTTTTACAGATTATTTTCAAAAATGGAAGATTTCTCCTAATGCTTCCAAAACTCAACTTATAATATTCCCACACAAGCCTAGAGCTGCATTTTTGAAACCAAGTAATAGTCATATGGTCACTATGAACGGAGTTCCAATTTCTTGGTCAAATCATGTAAAATATCTTGGACTGATACTTGATCAAAAATTAACTTTTAAAGATCACATTTAGAGCATTCAAGCCAAATGTAATAAATATATAAAATGTTTATATCCTCTTATAAACAGAAAATCCAAACTTTGTTTGAAGAATAAACTTCTAATATTCAAACAAATCTTTAGACCGGCCATGCTTTATGCTGTGCCAATATGGTCTAGTTGTTGTGCTAATAGGAAAAAAGCACTTCAAAGGATTCAGAACAAAGTTCTGAAAATGATTTTGAAGCTGCCACCCTGATTCAGTACTACTGAATTACATAGAATTTCAAACGTTGAGACTCTAGAAGAAATGTCCAACAAAATAATTCATAATTTTAGACAAAAATCATTGCAATCTTCAATTGCAATGATCAGTTCTCTCTATAGATAAGAACTAGTTTTAAGAAATCAATAATTATTCTTACACGCAGGCAAAAGGAACCATGTTAAAAATACTGAATAGACAAGGTAAAAATAATATTAACACAATTAGATATAAATGATAGCATATAAGGTTGAAATGTTAATTACTTAGCAGGATCACCTAGGTTAATATATGAATGTAAAATAATGTAAAATTTGGAATAAATAAAGAGTTAAAAAAAAATATGGGAAAGAGATACACAAAAAAACACTCACATGGGAAAAAAAAAAAAAAATAATTTTTTTTTTCCCTTCCCCTCCCCCTTTCCCCTTTGGCGTTTTTCCTTTTGTTCCCCCCCACAAAACCCCCCCCCCCCCCCCCGGGGGGGGGGCGGCCCCCTCCCCCCCGCCGATGTTTTTTTGGGGGTACCTTTTTCCCCTCGGGTGTTACGAGGGTACTGGCTGGACAGATCATCTGTCGGACTCGGTCGGGAATGTCTGCTTCCCTACACGGTAAGTCTGGAAAACTAATTTTATGACTATATTTTGCACATTTTCAAGATTATAGTTGATACGTCAAAAAGTGACTAATTTTTACACACGAATGAAGAGTACTTTTTACGCCTTTTCAAGTATGTCAACGGCGACAAAAAAAATGCGTAAAAAGTAGGCACCGCTGAGAAAAGAAAAATAACTCTGCCCGTGACTTGATGGTGACGCCATTTTCAAATAAGCATTTATTTGTTAAGCAGTTTAAGTTCCGGAACTGTTTGAGGCTGTCGAAGTATATAAAATGGAGCAATTATCTAATACGTTGAATTTAGACGCATCCATGAAATTGACAGGTAAGTTAAATATTTGCTATTGTCAGAAATCACAAATATTTTATTCTGTATGAAACAAAACAGGTCTCCCATGCCCTGTGGCCGGATGCGGTTATTAAGGATACATTATTAGGGCCGAATCATTAAGCTTGGGACCGAGCTTGAGACCGTTTTAGTGGTAGTTCCTGGGCAAAAACAATATCCATTTTCTTCTCGACTATCCAGCCGCTGCCAGAAGGTTAAAACAATTTGTTCCAGATCGTTTGTTAATCAACTCTGTAACAAAATGCGTGAGTCAATTTCTTCGCAAAATCTTATCAGGTTTTTATTATTATTTTTCTTCCAGTTAATAAACATGGCTGTGTAATTTATTGATGTCTATTTCACTTCCGAATTTAAATAACGAAATTGAGCCGTTTTCAGCAATCCTCGAGCAAAATTGATATTCCAAAATGCGTAAAAAGTATACATCTCTTATGTTTGAAAAGGAGTAAAAAGTATGTATCTTTTACTTTTCAAAAGGAGTAAAAAGTATGCATATTTTACTTTTTAAAAGGAGTAAAAAGTATGCATGTTTTACTTTTTTGCTAGGAGTAAAAAGTAAGCACATTTTGACGTATATTCGGTTTACGCAAAAGAGAGTAAAAGTAATATACTCCTTTTTGGCGTAGTCCCAGTTTTCCTCGAAAGAGCATACTTTATAGTCATAATAGCGTAAATTGAGATTACAGTGTACCGCCCCGCCGCCGGCCCCCCACACACTACTTTACTCCCCCCCCGCGCGCTGGAGAGAGGGAAAAAAAAAAAAAAAAGGAGGGAGGGGAAAAAAAAAACAAACCCAAAGCTCTCCCCCGTCCCCCGCGGAATCCTTGTCATTTTCATTGTCATCCTCCTTTTCGTCATCATTGCCGTCGTGTTCGTCGTCGGCATCGTCGGTAACTTCGTAAACACTGTTGCCATCGTTTTGCTCTTCGATTTTCTCGTCGTCTTTTCTATCACCATTCTGTTGCTCATCATCCCGTACCTCGTTGTTGGAACGCAGATGACCGTCGTTTGCATACGATGCATGTCGTAGTATACGATTCTTTGTGCCATCTCTCTTTTACATCCATCCTTATCCAAGCAACGCTTTTCACACTCACGCATCAATCCAGCTTTTGTTAAAAACTTCCTCTATTTGCTCCGCCATTTTGAATTCGAAGTGGCGTTATTCTCAATAAACTTTTAATCACATTTTCGCGATCTTAACGCGTCGGCTGAATAATTTCCGATAAGTCCTTCCCGGACGAGCCCCCATGTAAGAAAAAGGAGAAAGGAATTGATGGAAAAAACGGGAAATAATTTGATTAAAACTGATATTTTGTACACATGAAGATGCGTGTGCATCGGTCGATGGTAGACACTGAACTGCTTTTTTCTTCTATTTTAACGGGGGGTACACCGATCGTCCCACATTAATAATGTTTATTTATTTCCATATTTTTATATATAATTTTTAATTTTCCGAAAAAATTCCAGATATAAAAGCTCTATACTGAAAGTAAAAAAAGAAACTAATTAATGACGACACTTGACAAACCTTTGCCTAGTCCCTCTATCTTGGATAGGGTTACATTCTGGGGAATGGGATTTTGGGTAATGGAATTCTGGGGATTGATTTTCTGAGGAATGTTATGGAGCTGTTATAACATGTTATAATAATTGTTCAGTCTAGCAGTTGTTCCGATTGATGTTAAATAATCTTTACACATTAAATGTCTTTTAAGGTCAAACGCAAAATCATCTGGCAACTCCAAGCGTCACAAGATTGTCTCGTTGCCCATCACCCAAGGCAGACAAGGCATCTAATTCAGGAGCGATACCAAAGCGACATAGTACTGGAAGTTTAATGACTAAAACATGTAATAATAGTGTAGAAAGTGATAAGAACCGATCAAACGAGAAAACCTGGCAATGTCCAGCTTGTACATTTGAAAATTCATCTGCCAGCGTAGTTTGTGATATATGTTCTAGTCATCGATTAATTACCAAGGATATTGTGTGTTCAATCAATGTAAATAGTAATATTTTAAAACATGAGAGCAAACTAATGGAAAATCTAAGGCAAATTGAGGAGTCAGAAGCACTCAGCAAATGGATAAATATTATTCAGTATTGTAGAGAAAACAGCGAGCTATTCGTGGACGATTCATTCCCACCTGCAACAAAAAGTCTGTATTATAACCCTTCATCCAATGTAGAAGCTAATCCAGTTGTACAATGGTTGCGACCTCATGAAATCAATTGTGATGGAGGTAACTTTCCTCCTTGGGCTGTTTTTCGAACGCCTCTACCGTCGGACATATGCCAAGGTGTTTTAGGAAATTGCTGGCTACTCAGTGCTTTGGCCGTGCTTGCTGAAAGAGAAGATTTGGTACGTGAAGTCTTAGTAACCAAGGACATGTGTCCACAAGGGGCGTATCAAGTAAGGCTTTGCAAGGATGGAAAATGGACAACGGTTCTAGTAGATGACCTATTACCATGTGATAAAAAAGGACATTTAGTGTACTCTCAAGCAAAACGGAAACAACTGTGGGTTCCTATTATTGAAAAAGCAGTTGCTAAAATCCATGGCTGCTATGAAGCCCTTGTATCCGGCAGAGCAATTGAAGGTTTAGCAACACTAACAGGCGCTCCATGCGAAAGTATACCTCTTCAGCCAAGTTCCATTCCACTACCCAGTGAAGATGATCTCGACAGGGACTTGATATGGGCTCAATTACTAAGTTCAAGACTAGTGAAATTTTTGATGGGTGCCAGCTGCGGTGGAGGCAATATGAAAGTAGATGAAGATGAATATCAAAGGAAAGGTCTTCGACCACGTCATGCATACTCAGTGTTGGATGTAAGAGATATTCAAGGGAATCGACTACTGAAGCTACGTAATCCATGGGGTCATTACTCCTGGCAAGGTACGTATTTCACAATGGTGAATATCTCGAATAGTCCATTTCCACGAATATTATTAACCTTTTTACCGCGAAAAAGTGTGTGCACTGTGAAAACACTGTTTTTTTTGTTTGCGATGAAAAAAAAAACGGTTTGATCTTATTAGCCGAATAGACTGTTATTCTTATTTAAAGTTTTTTATACTCTCTTTTTATCAACTTTTTATCAAGTACTTATCTTTTAATTAATCAAAAAACATTATCCAATAGTCCATTATGCTAATAAAAATAATAATTTATTTAAGAGAACGAATTATTAGTATTATTGGTATTATTATTATAATTATGTCTATTTTTCCACTTTTCACTGCCATCAAATTGGCCTTTTCCTGTTCTATTTGAAAACCTTTTAATAAATGTTCATGCTGTCGTACTCTAACTGAACTATGAAGATAGTTTCCTCTAGATAAATTTTCAACTAAGAATACTTTAGATCCTTAGGTACAATTTTTTCTCGAGAATTGGTAAGAAAAATAGACTAGTCAGATTTATGTCATTCGGTCTTCTGAAACTCAGATTACTAATATTCGAAGTAAAACATTACCAGAAGTGTTTATATTATCGTATCATATGATTGAATATCCTTAGGTGACTGGTCCGACGAGTCTCCGCTTTGGACTGACGAGTTGCGTGACATTCTCATGCCACATGGAGGGTCTGAAGGAGTTTTCTGGATTTCATTCGAAGATGTGCTCAAGTAAGTTGTTTAATTTAAAGTGACTCACTACAACAATATCAAAAATGCTCTTTTCTAGATATTTTGACTGCATTGACATATGCAAGGTACGAAGTAACTGGAATGAGGTGCGGCTACTTGGAACATTGCAACCACTCTGTGCATTATCGTGCGTTCTTTTGACAGTTTTAGAACCAACTGAGGCAGAATTCACTTTATTCCAAGAAGGTCAAAGGTACGTATATGAAATAACTTCTGAAAATAAACAAAGAACTTTGTTCGATGTCAACTGGCTTGAGAATAAATTGTCCTTATTCTATTATATTGCCTATTATAGCAAACTAGTTCAGTTGCCTAATCTAACTTTTCATGATCCCTTGATAAATAACGATTTTAATAACTAAAAGCTTAGCTAATGGCAATGTATTTGTTCATTTTTTACCAAGACTTGTTCGAAAAGCACAATCTAGGAAATGTACCAGAAAATTCGAAATTGCTGTAGCATTTTGGTTTTCGGCTTGTGAATGTTTTATCAACAAAAAAAACAAATAGGGTAACTGCCCCCGTATTAATCTCATTGTTCCTATATTCATCCTACGATGAATCAAACAATTGGGCAGTTGAAGGATCGGTTTCGTTTTCTAATAATGTTTGCTTACGTTAAATAACTACAACAAACATTACTAACTCATCCTGCCACGTGTATATCGTTTTATTTCATGTAGGATGAATTGCAAAGTGATGAGATTAATATAGGTACATCTTCCCTAGTGGTAATTATTTGAACATAAAAATATTCTTCGTTTACTTTTAAGATTATTTTTTGACTAAAATTTCGAGACACTCCGCGAAAACACCTATTATATTTGGTGATACCTACCGAGCATGCTTTAATTGCTCAGATAGTGCAGCGAAATACCACATTTATGAATAAAGATTCCTTACGTTTGAATGTGTGAAAATTAAATCCCACAGGTAGAGGCATTATTTTTAGGGTATTCTGAGCATATAAAATAACAATTAGGGAAACTGCCCCCATATTAATCTCATTGTTCCTATATTCATCCTACGATGAATCAAAGAATTGGGCAGTTGAAGGATCGGTTTCGTTTTCTAATAATGTTTGCTTACGTTAAATAACTACAACAAACATTACTAACTAATCCTTCAACTGCCCAATTGTTTGATTCATCGTAGGATGAATATAGGAAAAATGAGATTAATATGGGGACAGTTCCCCTATATTACATTTTGCGCATTGTGAGGCTGCTGCAGCACAAATTTCTCTAGCATTACATTGCTTGAACTCTACACGGTGTTCAATAAGTTCGGATACACTTTCAAAACATGTCCAAAAAATGAAAATATCATATATTTTATTCTGTGTACATTTTATTGAAAGTACTGTTTATAGATATAGAGACTCAGACAACCAAAATCCACGTATATGGAAAGTTGTTTTATTTTTTATTTTTTTATTTTTATTTTATTGTTTTTCGTCTTCGACTAAAAATCGTACAGACTACTCTACCTACTATTCTTAATCCTATTTTAAAAACGTTTTTGCTGATGTTAAAGTCAAAATGTTCATTGGCATCGTTGAAGGCTCGCAGACAGGCGTCAAGTGGATTGTTGAAACCGTAACTGGTCCGGTGAGCAGGTACAGCGACTAGTTGTGCGCTTCTCAATTGTCGGGGTGGAACGTGAAGGGGAACATCGCGTAAGAGTTCCGGACAGTCTATATTGCCGCGTAACAGGTCGTAGACAACCAGTTGCTGAATGATTGTGCGCCTGGCCCGCAAGGTTTGCAAACCAATCAGCATACATCGTGCGGTATAGTCGGGCAGATTTAACGGGTCGTTCCATGGAAGATTCCGTAGCGCGAATCGGATGAAGAGCTTTTGAGTTCGTTCGACTCTGATGATCAGTGATGCGTGATATGGGGACCAGACAGCGGCCGCGTATTCCAGTATATTACGGACTTAGGTACAGAATAATGTCTTTTGTGCGTAGATATATGTGAAGTTCCAAGTGTGATGTCGAATGAATCCAAGAACCATGGAGGCTTTAGCCGTTAAATTTTAACTTGGAGTCAATTGTAACACCTAGATCACAAATACATGTGACTCGCTCTATTGGAACCGCACCAACTGTGTATTGATGCGTGATGGTCTCTGTACGACGGGAGAACGAAATCACGTTACATTTGGCTATGTTGACCCTCATACCGTTATCGTTACACCACAGCAGTAGTTCGTTAATATCGTTTTGAAGGACAAGGCAGTTAAGTGCAGACATAATGACTCTAAAAATCTTCAGGTCATCGGCAAACATTTGCTTGAACGATGAAATACGAGGGCACAGATCATTAACGAAAAGCACAAAGAGCATTGGGCCGAGCACACTACCTTGTGGTACTCCTGAAGTAATTGCGAAAGTTCTCGAGCGTGCGGAATTTACCGTTACGAAGGACTGACGGTCGGTCAAGTAAGAGAGAATCCACTCAACGAACCAAATTGGGAATCCTACAGCCTTTAGTTTTTCGGCTGCGTACAGGTGTGGTACTGTGTCGAAAGCTTTAGAAAAATCGACATAGATAGAGTCAACCTGCCTTCGGGATTCGACCTCTCGAAACAACGTGTTGGTATAGCACAGCAAATTCGTAGTTGTAGAGCGATGCTGAACGAATCCATGCTGGTACTCCGATATTGAAGGATGGACAACATTGTACACAGCGTTGTGAACTAACGTTTCAAGGACCTTGCTAATTCAACAGAGAAGCGATATTCCACGATAGTTTTCAACAAGGTTCCGATTTCCTGCTTTATGGATTGGCACAATTGACACAGTCTTCCAAATTTCAGGGAACTTTCTCTCTCTTAACGAACGGTTAAATATGCTGCATATCGGGAAAGCAAGAGAGCGTGAGCAAAACTTGAGAAGAGACGGAGGAATTCCATCTACACCAGGGCCTTTTGAAACATCAGGGTCGTTCAAGGCTTTCATGACGTCATCCGGCGAGAAACAAAGCGCTGAGAAGTTCATATTGAACTTCCGTATGTTGTCGAAGCTATTTGGGTGCAGAGGTGGCGCATTTGTGCTATAGACTGACTGGAAGAAGCACGCAAACAAGTTCGCAGCATCGACAGGGGTGCTAGCGGCGACCCCGTGGAATTCAACTGTGTTAGGAATTTTATTGCAAGCACGTTGTGACTTCACGAACTTCCAAAATACCGCTGGGTTTTGCTTCAGGTTCGCTTGCAATTGCTGGACGTGTTCCTCATAAACTGGATTTTAGGAGTACGTTGTACCTCGTTTCGATTAAACGGAGATTATTTTTAGTTTCGTTGGTTCTGGCAACGAGATGTCGTTTTCGCGACTTGCGTAGCATATTTCGCAGATTGCGTAACGTTGGATTCCACCAGGGTTGCACAGAAGTTGGCCTAGTAATCCGCCGTCGAAGAGGAACTCGCGCATAGAGAGTTTCATACAGTTTGTCGTAAAATTGGTCAGAAATAGCATCGACGGAATCACCCTCTAAAGTCTGTTGTTACTTAATAGTAGCCAATACATTATTCATGGGGTCGAAATCGCAGAGCCTGAAGTTCAATTCAGGTGGATACGAACCATTATCGGGTAGAATGGGCGAATTGCAGTGAGCGTCTAGTTTCAAGATGAACGGATTGTGATGCTGATCGATGTCCAAGAGAGGAACAGGAGGCTCAAGTAGGTTGAAAGCATCCGGTTCGGTGGTAAAGGCTAAGTCCAGGAGTCTTCTATTTGAATTTACAAGTTAATTAACTTGGACTAGTCCACTGGTGAGCATCGGTTCCGTAAGTGCCAGTTCCGGCTCCGTAGAAGCATTCGATGGTAAATAACCGTTCACATCCTCGTCGAAATTCCAGTTCAAAAACGGGAGATTGTAGTCGCCCAGTGCCAGGATGATATCGCGAGACGAAGATCTTTCGATGATGGTTTGTAGAGCATCGGTGTGAGACTTGTATAAATCCGGGCTGGAGAGAGGGCGGAGATAGATTCCGGTGATGAATAGCGACCGGTGTTCCAGGTTAATGCACACTGTTACTTGCTCCAGATGGTCGCAATCCTCAAGCGTGACAGATTAGCATAAATGGTCAAACTTTACCGCAATAAGTACACCACCACCACTGGAGAGCTGACTGGTGGATTGATTGCGATCGCAGCGGAAGATATGGTAACCCGTAGATAGCTCACAGTCCTGAATGTCCGCTCTAAGCGAAGTTTCTGTTAGAACCAGGACGTCGTAATCACACGATGAAAGTATTAAACGGAGTTGAGAAGTCTTCGTGCGTAGTCCTCTCACGTTTTGGTAGTAAACGACGAAGACAGAATCCATAGGACTGTCTTGGCGTGTGCACATACTTACTTCACCGGGCAACTTGCTGGAAATCAGGGAACTATCAGGTAGCGGATGAGTTGTTGAATTAATGTACTGGCCTGCTAATGCCGCTTGGAATACCCCCTCGCCATTTCCGACCGCAGGGCCGAGACGACTTGGATGGCAGGATACGTCGGATAACGCGAATGATGAAGTTGTAGTTGCAGGCGCGACTGGGTCATACAAAAATATCTGGAGCAGTTTGCGATTAGGGCGAATATGCAGAATGTAAACAAAAGGGAAATGATTATTGTAATATTGCAAGTAGAATTTCAAACCGTTATTTACAAATTAACGAATAAATTCAAATACAATCTAGCATACAGACAGAGAACAAAGCTAGCTTCTGATTAATATATAATACTGATTCAATATTCGCTTGTCAAATGCTAGTATGTTTCATTACGCCATTTTCAATGTTGGCCCACAAGTACTGAAAATAAAAGTATCGCCCTATACTATTCGCCTATTTTTGACGTTTTGTTTATATTTTGAATGTACGCCCTTATCGCAAATTACTCCGGATATATGTTATTGTTACTGTTATTGTTAGGTGGCCATAAGAATATGAAAACTCTATACCGAATTATTCAAAATATTGTAAACATTATAAACTTTTCAGAATGGGACCGATTAACATGTCCATATTTATACCGTTTGGATTCTGAGTTTTAGTAACATTCCATAAACCCATTTATTCCAACAACCAAATGAAAACGTAGAAGGTGCCAACAATAGATTCTCTCTCAAGCATTTCTCTTAACCATCCAAACTCAACACTTCATCATACCCAAACGTTTTTGCTGAAAAGAAATAAAACATATTATTGTTATTGATCAGCCCCCACCTTGGCAGGCAACTACCCGCCGATCTTCACCTTAGAGTGAGAACCTACTCAGCCTAAGCATTCGTGTGGATACTAGGTATTGTCTTCAAAATTTGGTAGAAATAAATTATTTGCTGCCTGAAAAGAAACAAAATTAAGAACATAAGTAGAATCCTTGTGGTCCCCCGGATGTTTGAAGAGCTTAGCCATTTCTCTGAAAAGATACTAAGAGTTATTGATGCGGGCTGTCGATGGTTGATTATAACTATGTGTTGGACACTATTGGCTGAAATGAGCATTGAATGAGAATAGCGAGAACATTTCATTGATTATAGTCATTTATAATACTGTTTATTAAGCTGAAGCCAGTTCGAGCTATATCTGTTGAACTCAGTCGGCTGTTCTACTTTATAGCCCCTTAATCTTGAAATGTCACTGGTCTATACTGCTACTGTCACCCTTTATTGTTAGTAAGTACACATAATGTTTGAAGGCTAATTATTGGTTTGATCTGTAAAAACAAATCATCTGAAAGCTCATTTCTATTTATCTCTTCCGCTCAGCTAATCTCAATGTATGCTTCCCTAAGCAGTCCCTCCGCATCCTGAAATAACCTAACTATAAACTCACAATCCACCGATTCCAAATCACGAAAGAAATTTTCACCGCCTAACATACAGGTGTGCGGAATGTTACAATTTAGAAAAAATGTAAAAGAAATCGATGAATCAACCCTCTCGGATTTAACGCTAATATGCTATTATGATAAATTTACAACCTCATAACTGCATACTAGTTTGTGATTTGAAAAGTGTCCAGATTCATGAATAAAAAGTCCGGGCACTGATGCAGCACGGTATCCGAAATTTGGATTTGGAAATTTCAATTCAATTGTTCTCTTAATCAAGTTGATTTGACATCGAATGCGATTTAATCTACAATAACAAATTCGATTTAAAAAATCTGACGATGTGAATCCGATTTAGTTTGTGTCGCAGTACGATGGATAAATGACACATCGTATATAAGTCAAAAATTTGCGCTCTTTACGATTTGACTTAAAAATATAGGCCACAATTATATGCGATTTCGAAGGAATATACGATACTATTTTAACATTGTTATACGACTTCTGGTTGTCTGGGTAACGATTACAGAATTTGATTTGAAATGACCCCAACCCCGTTTGAATTTCTTCACCAGCTTCAATCGTTTTTCGATCCCGTCACAAGAGGCACGCACGGACTTCATGGGAATTTCGACCCAGCTTTTGAGGATGATTTTCTTGGACTGGTCCAAGTTGCTGATTTTGTAATCATTCAGTTTTGACACCATATAAGACCAGCCAAAAAATTCCAATCGATTTAAACCTGGGGAGCTGGATGCACAAATGCAAAAACACTGGAAGTACATTTTGAGTTAAGAAGCATACTAAAAGTTTATTGTTATGAGCAATAAGCATGAAATGTCATGAAAGAATGAGATAGATCATTTCAGATCCCTGAATTTACAATTTACAAATTTACAATATTAACAATTGAACTCCAACATGTGTGTTTTCCAGAAACTCTGAAAAATCTCAAAGATCCCAACTTGATCTATGTGTAGTAGTATTCAGAACTCGTAATCCAGCGAAACCTGAAGTAGGACGACTGGTAGAGCATAGTAAAAGACAGGTATACGATAGCTTCTTGCATTTACCATACATTTACCATATTAACATAATTAACCAATATTTTCTCATCACAGGTTCGCGGTTTTGTAGGCTGCCATAAGATGCTAGAAAGAGACCTCTATCTTCTCGTATGTCTTGCATTTAATCATTGGCACACGGGTATCGAGGATCCCTCCTTGTATCCCCAATGCGTATTAGCAATCCATAGCTCAAAAAAGTTATTAGTTGAACAGATAACACCTCCTCCGTATCTTCTGGCCGATGCCATAATTAGCCTAACGTTAACCAAAGGTCAGAGACACGAGGGTCGCGAAGGCATGACAGCGTATTATCTAACGAAGGTAAGACCGACAAGTATACTATAAACATATAAACAAAAATTTGCTTTGGTCAATATTTTTTGGCAATATATTTTTAGGGTTGGGCAGGTCTAGTCGTGATGGTAGAAAATAGACACGAAAATAAGTGGATTCACGTGAAATGTGACTGCCAAGAAAGCTACAATGTAGTTTCAACTAGAGGTGAACTAAAAACGATTGACTCGGTTCCTCCTTTGCAGCGACAGGTAATGTTCTCTCTGATCTCTCAAATAATCGCCAATATTCTCGTTTTCCCTGGAACTGTATTCGTCATACATGTAAAGTTTTTATTGTGCTAAGTTATTCCCTTAAATTTCCGTTATTATTGCTTATCCTTCAGTAGATACGCGTATTTTGTCTACTTCTTACAGACTTCCTTAGTGATTCATTCTCGATTCCTTTAGGATTCTATGAAAAGATTCGAACGAACTAAATGATATAAAAAATGTTTCTGTATGGAAAATACAGTTCAAACAAAGATATTATGGATTAATATCTACGGTGACAGCACGATAGTTGACGCAGTTAAGGACTTACACGACCGAGTCCTTTACCGATATAAATTCTAGGTTAGAATAATTTTCACTTCAATTGTTAGAAACTAAAAATCACAGCTATATCGAAACAAAAAGCTTTCAAATCAAAGGATGCTCAAAACGAGCAAGCATTTGCTGAAAACATCATGCATGCAGTCTTTATAGTATTTGAGATTTGCAAAATGAGAGGGACTCGATCGTGTATGTCCTTAGAGAAATCAAAAATCCAATCTTGCCTTAAAAAATAAAATACTGAAATAATTTCTATAAAATGCTACATAAGGATAGTTCAAATATAGTTAGTTATAGATAGTTTAAACAGAAGAAATATGAGTAAAGAAGAAAAGAGTTTAAATTGTCTGGAAAAAAAATTAGAGGTAGGCTATATCAGGGATATAACCGCGAGGTTAACGTAGGACCGCGTTAGTGTATAGTAATAATGGTATAATCTAATTTATACATATCATAACACATATGGTTGGTTGATATTAAAATGTTTTTATTATTTTGCTTTGGCCCGTCCCTTCTTATAAAATTTTCTACATACTTATCCATTGCTTACGTTTTTCGGTTCAGGTTTAATGAAAAATCTCTGTCGAATTTACCACTCTCGACTGAATGCCTCGAACAATCCAAAATATCCTAAATATTAAACACAAACTCTTTTATTGTAAAATTTAATTGGTCGTCCTGAAAAGGACAGTGGCTATGATACGCGTTAGAAATTAATTGATATATTCGGTTTATTTGATCAGCAGGACACCATCATATGCTGTGCTCAATACAGCATCGTAGTTTATTAAACTCCTATTCACTGTGAATGGCCGATAGTAGTTTATTTAACTCGGATAGTAGTTTATTAAACTGTGAATGGCCGAAGGCAAGATACTTGGCATGATTCTAGTAATCTATTGTAATTGTAATTGTAAATTCTCAGTCCCCGCCCTGGCAGACCACTGTCCGCCCATCTGCGTTTGGGCTAGGCGAGAACCTACCAAGCCTGCCCGTTGATATGCCCAGACCATATAGCACACCACAAGCAGGCGCCGGTTATTAACTAACCAGTCCCAACAAGTGTTAGATTCATTACATAGAGGATAGTAGGGGGCAGAAAGTGAAGCAAGATTGATAGAGGCGTTTGATTGCTGGAACGAAAACGGAATAATGATTTAGTGATCAGTACTTTATTGTAATTGATTAATTCAAGTATGAATAGTTCTCATCTTCTCCTATTGGTTGTTGTTGCACTGTTACTGCAAGTTTTTGACATCCAACTTGCTCTTTGATTTCATCCACTACCACTTTATTTATTGTGCGGGACGCATTTGAATACATGTAAAGATAGTAAACATAACAGAGATATTCATTAGTGGTAACATATATAGGTAATACGCTTTCTTATCATGTGAAGCTTAAATATGGATTAGACGTCAAGTGAAATATTTTAATATTAGTACCGATTTCCGATTTGAACCGGTTTATACCAATAGTAAAGATGCTATTGGGGCCACTCATAAAGTGTGATGGTGGTTTATAATAAGGAAAACAAGGCAATCTATATTAAAGCATGAGAGCCAACTTATATCGGTTAACACCAACAGAATGAACGCTGTTGGAGCCACTCACAAAATGCAATAGTAGTTTACTTGTTCCAAGATATGTGGCCCAGCGAGTATGGCGAACGAATAATATGGATCACAATTAATTATGATCCCCACCACTACCCGGTGAACCACTACATCTCACCGGAACAGGGCTGGCAAATGTCATTTTCAATGAAAAATGACCTACGATTTTTATCGAACTACGACTGAAAATCTCTTCGGGCGAGAAAACGACGATGGAGATTTTTTTCTAAATCTCATCGAATTTTTCGTCATGACAGCTCGTGACAGTGTTTTGGTCATCGCTATTACAAGGACATTTATTGATATAATTTTAAGTCTCATAACAAAACTTGAAATAAAACGTCCATTCTGTCGATTACATATTATTGCTTGGCTAGTTTGAATTAGACTAGTTAGAAATTTGTAAAACAAAAACTCATAAGACAAAATCTCATGACTACATGATGGTGTGAGAATGACAAAAAATCTCATGATAGTTCATTTCTTCTCGTGATAGTGAGATGGCCTGTTTTTTCATTGTCACATGATGGCCGTGAGATTTACCAGCTCTGCACCGGAAAGTAGCTGTATTGTTCTACTTTGTTCACTCGATCACTCGCGCTACCGAACAATAGGTAACCGAAATAATAGAAAACGCAATATGCCCGATAACAAAATATTACGTAACAAACTCTCGACACAATTGTTCACAGCCGATGCCCGACGTAGGCTCTTTGATTTTCGTAAACTTTCAATTGTACAACAACATTCTAAAAATTACTTTACAACTATTACTGATACCTTCAACAAGCAAGGTGAACGGCATGATTCTAGTAATCTATTTGGCACAAAAATAATTTTCCGCTGGAAGGTGCCCGGCTCCGGTATGGCTTCGGCAGCGGATGCCGCCCACGCGGATTATCGATTTTTACAACCCATTGCCACGGAAATAGGTCGAACGGGGAAACTTGCAAAACTTGGCAGCGCTTCCTTCTGGATTATAGATGAGCAAGCGCAGGCGATAATTGGCGAGCCAGACGCGCAATCGCGAAAAAAACGGACGAGATAGAAAAAAAACAAAAAAATCTTCGTAACGAGAGAGCGAAAAAACACAACCGTAAAATCCGCTAAATCGAACTTAAATATCCAAATGAAATCATTATATTTTTCTTCTTTGTTGTTTTTGGTGGGACTTTAACCCATGGAATCATTATGGTTCGAATCGTGTGCTTCATACTGGCGTTGATAGCATTGCCTCGAAAGAAGAGAGGCACAAACATGCAGTACGAAGCAAATTTCATAAGAAGGGACGGGCTTAAGTTAAACCAGACACCGGCAACAAAGCAAAATAAATTTGCAGCTGAGGGGTGGTTATGGCCGTATTAAACATGGAATGAAACATAGTGAAATAATAAGAAGAAGACAATTTGAACCATTTGTTACCCGTTTTTGACGACCCGGTAAAGGAAAACCATATTTCCAACCTTTTCAAATGCAGATTTGTATGAGAGCAAAAGTAGGTCATTTTTAAATAAGTAGGTCCTTTTTAAATAAAAATATGCTACTTATACAAATAGCACTTAATTTTAATTGTAATCCAAAACATTTGTAAGTTTTTCTCTTCAAATGGTGTATAAATGAAGTCATTCTGTTCGAGAGTAATAAGCGTTCAAAAACCTTTCACTTCTGCGTAACGCTCTCATTTTTTTTTTTAAATGACACCCGGTATAGAAAAGAGAAACGTAGTCCTACGTTACTAGATGTTAAGAAATGCTGCTTGTGCTCCTATTTGTTATGCACTGATATTGCATGGTACCTTAATAGACGCTAAGTGCTCCTCATTTACGCACACAAAATGCATAAATCAGAAACCTTACAAGTCGTCTTACTGGACCTCAGGCAACTTATTTGAGTTATTAGGAGCAACATGAGTATAAATTGACGCAATACATTTCAAGCCAAACACTGAATTAGGTCCTAAGTAACAATATAAACAAAATCGAGTTGAATATCGATTTGGATAGAAAGCCATTACTTTTCTATGAATAATTTTGAAATTATGCTTTAAGATAAAACAAATTGAAAATACGACCCGATAACAAAACGTCCAATGTACCTTCTGTCTGATATCGCACAGCTCTGTACATGGGACTTTTGTCAGCCGCTTGTCCAATGTACAATGTTTGTCTAAAATTTTGACAGATGTACATAGGACCTACATTTTGTCTTCTAAAATCGCGTGTTCTGATTGTTCGAAGAATGAAAACAAGTAAAAAGTTCTTCGTTCGGATGGATAATATTGAACTACTTCTAGCAACATTTGTGTCAAATAATAAAAAAAAAGGATCGAAGATTTTAATATTTTTTTTTAAATTGTAATTGCAACTTAATCGTGTAATCTTTAAGTTATGCATGGTTTTCAACGTAAAACGTCGTCAGGATTAAAATGTTACCTTTGGTGTTTACGGTGATTCTAGGCGTGTAATTGATACATTTGTTACTTAGGACCTATGGCATTTGCATTTGTAGATTGGACCTGTTAGATTGGTCTTTTGTCAAATTATAATGTACATTGGACTATTGTGATTGCGGTATGCACTAGTAAAATAATGTTCACATTAGTTCTCTATTAGCTTTACTTTTGTAGTCTTTTGCCCTCTAATTCTTGCAATTAGCAAACAGTAACCCATCATATTTGAGAACTCCAACATTTCATTCTCACAAATAGGCACAAATCTCAATCAATAAAGGACCAATGCATCTTATTTTCTTATTTAAGCTTTGCTGCGTTACAACAGGCATAAAAATAACAACTTCATGCGTTGGCCCGTTATTGCACGGTAAGCTAGTTTCATTATTTTTTGTGAAAATTTCACACATTTTTTATGCCTGTTTTCGAACCTATTTGCTGGGTGAAATACAAATTGCCATTGTTATGCACGCACTCCTAGGAGATCCCCCTAGATACTTAAGTAAGTAAATTTAGTATAAAAAGAATGATTTGCGTGATATGTAAACAAGCAGTTTTAATTTTAAATACGTGGGTCTAAAACTAGCATCAGGTCATACAGTTTGTACACTAATCCTATATCGTCTTGCCGTTTACGCTAAAGAACAAGTATTTCTCGTAACTAGTGCACCTGTTACAATAATCCGATTTAATAAATATGTAGCCAGTTGTTGGGGTTCTCTAATATAATAGACTACTTTTTAATTGAATGTTTGCTAATTGCTGGTAGGTTGAGGCACAGATACATCTGCCACCTCGACTGACCAGTTGAGGTGGCAGATGTATCTGTGCCTCAACCTACTTTGCAGTGGGATGTTTGGCAATGATAACGTCCTTGGTTCGAGTACTACTTTACCCATGCCCTTTCGCTCAATTTTCAATACTTCTATTCCATTTCCAACCTACCGTACACTAACGGAACTTTCAATATTTCTCTTCATATCTTTCATTCTAGCAAACATGACTGTCTACTCTTGGTGCCTCATGGCGTTGAGCGAAACACTTCCTCTATTTTTCTCGATTTGACACAAATGTTACATAGGACCTAGTGCAATGTTTGGCTTGATTTGTTCGAAAAAGTTGATTTAATATACAAAAAGATAGCTAACTTAGATGCATCGAATCATTAATAATGTATACATTCTTACAGTTACCAAACAATTCACTTTTATGTGGATACGAATAGAAAAGTAACGACTCGTTTCTTAGCACCTTGGTTACGGTAGTCCAATAAAGAAACTTAAGGATAAACTTAAAAATGCACTAAGATTTAAGCAGTTTTGAATTCGAGTAATTATTGATTGAATTCAAAAGTGACCAATGTTTAGACTCGCGTCAAATATAGTGCTGTTACGGTACGCTGCTTGTGTATATTTTTTTGTTTAACAGAAATATCGGTTTATTAACCATAAGTTTGCTGTTCTCATTTCAACAAAATTCTGTATACAGTTTTAAAAAAACAGCCAATTTGGTTATTCTATCACAAACCCATTAAGAGAAAATAGTTGAAAGCAAACTTTTTGTTCTTTTTTTTATGGTTTACTGAAATGACGTATGACGGCTGAATTTCACTGTACTTTGTTAACGATTGTTTTATTTTATATTTCACGTATTATAGGTCATAATAGTTCTTACACAGTTGGAGGGTAGTGGAGGATTCAGCATCGCTCATCGTTTAACACATAGACTGGCAAATTCGAGTGGCTTACACGATTGGGGCCCACCATCAGCTACTCATTGTCCCCCGATTGACAACGTGTATGATCTACACTCTCCACGTTTGATAACATAAACACCGAGTCTAACATCGTCTATACCATGAACGCAGATCTAATCAATAATAAATATTTCAGACAAATTTAAACAGCAATCCAATTTTTTTGTACGAACTAGCCTAATTAAAATAAAAGTTGAATAGACTTTCCTATTTTGATGCATTCTCTCACTACTATTGTCTTATTTTCGAAAATAAAGGATTTAATTACAGTATCAATCCATTCTTGTCAGCAACTTCACGCTTTAGAATACTAAAGGCCATCCATGTTAAAATTGCAACACACGCAAATAGCTTTTGTTTTACCTCTAAGGTAAAATGCATGACACTTTGGGTAATTTTCGTTCTGTATTATTTGTATTATTTACATCCTGCAATTTTCATTGAAAAGTGCGGAATAGTTTAAGAAATAAAGTCAGAAGAGCAAAGGATTCCCAACGAAATTTTGCACGCGCATTCGCATCATGTCACAGCAAAAAAAATGGGAATCGTGAACTTTTTCCCGTGTCATGAAACGTCCCAGAGAATGTCATAAAATTTCGAAATTCCAATTCGTACCCATGTTCTTTAATCTTCTAAACCCCTGAGTGGAGACCAAAAAATATAAAACAACACTCAAGAGAAAAGTAAGAGTATTTGGATTTGGAGCGCAAGTTGAATAAAGTAAACAAGGCAAAACTTAGCAAAGATGTTTCATTTGATACTTCGAAAATTTCAAGACATTTGGTTAAAAGAACGCTTTTTGGCAAATCGGTCTGTGTGTTGCAATTTTAACGTGGACAACCTGTATGGTAGAGGGTAATTTAACATAACCATAATTTTATTTTATTTATTTGTTGAAGAACTTAACAGATGGGTAGATAAGTCTTTATCCTGACACTAGATGGCGCCACTAGAATTAAATCCACATGATTTTCAGTTAGTACCAACCTAACAAACCTAAAGTTTGTGAGATATAGTGTTTTGGGTGAAGCAACTTTTGTTATTGTGAAAAAAATAGATAGAAACGGATTTCGTTTGTTGATTCATCACTGCTTTTTGATGGGAAAATGGGAAAAAATACTGTGCAAACCAAACGATGGCTTGATACATGTTACACGGACTCTGCGCCAGCACTATCAAATATAAAATATTGGTTTCGTGAATTTAAACGTGGTCGTAAAGACACAGACGATGCGCAAAGCAGTGGACGCCCAAAAGAGGTGGTTACACCAGAAAACATAAAAAACTCCACAACATAATTGTTGCGTCCAAGCCGCAAGAACGAACGAGAAAAAAATATGTCCCGCCTCATTAACAACGAACATCACTCACAACAGTCAACCGATGAATGAAGAAGACCGCTACGAAGAGGAAGAACGGCTATAAAAAAACAAGCGCCTCGAAGAATTCTATTCAGTTTTTTACGAGCATCCGATTAGGAAGGAAATAATTTCGACCCCAACCGACCCGAAAGCAGCAGCAGCAGCAGCAAAACGAAATAACTGCTCCGACCCCGACAGCAGCAGAACGAGTGCAGCTGTACCAACCGACGACGAGTAGCAGAGCAGCGGCGCTGCTTGCTACCTACCGTGTGCGACCCATTATCAATCAATTAACAGTAGAAAGAGGAAAAATATAAGAGCTAAGAATTTTCGACTTCCTTCTTTTCACTGTTAATCCCGATCGAACTTGCCCAACCAAAAGGATTCTTCCACCCGTTCAGCCGATCAAAATTCCACAATCAGAAGTCCCCTTTATACACCGAAGAAAAGTGCAACAATGTCAGTGCAACGAACCCCTGTCAAGGGTGACAAATCGGAAACATTTGAGGGATTTTCCGATGAGTCCATCCTGCAAACCGAGACGACCGAGCAGCCAACGATGAAGCAAGCGAGCAGCTGAAATCACTTTCACGACAGCGAGCGCAGGTGATGTCGAAGCTGATTCGCATTTACAATTGTGTGAAGGACACCGAACTTGGACTACCACAGTTAAAAGTGTCTTCCAAGTTTTCTAGGCTTTCGGATTATTGCCATCGTTCCGGAGGATCAAATCGATGAGCAAGAAAGAAACTATGTGCGATTCGAAAAGCTGTACGATTGGACTTCCGCCCTAGTCGAATCGCTGATCATCAAGCGCGATAAAGCCAAACCACCGCAAGTCATCTTACAACAGCAGCCTCTCAAAGCGCCTATTCCGACGTTTGATGGGGAATATTCAAACTGGCCGAAGTTCAAGGCCATGTTTATAGACGTGATGGCACAATCCCGTGACTCCGACGTAGTGAAGCTCTACCACCTCGATAAGGCCTGCCGCTTGAATAATCGACGCAAAAACGATCAACGAAAGAAACTACAAGCAAGCACGGAAGATTCTCACGGAAAGATACGAAAACACCCGAGTGATAGTGGAGACGCACATCCGTGGTCTCTTATCGCTGAAAAAGATGACATCCGAAGCCAGCAAGGAGTTACGAAGCCTTCTCGATGCGTGTACCAAGAATGTTGAGAGCTTGGAGTATATGCAACAAGAGATGTCTGGTGTGTCGGAGCTGATTGTTGTTTACCTACTCACAGCAGCACTGGAAAATTCAACACGCAAGCACTGGGAACAATCTCTTGCATCTGGTGTTCTGCCGACGTACAAGAATACGGTTGAGTTTCTGAAGTCACACTGTCAAGTTCTGGAACGTTGTGAAACCGCAAACAAAATACCGAATGCGAAGACGACGCCTACACCGAAGCAGTTCACACCGACCCCGAAGTTCGTTCGCCGAGCTCATGCCGCTTCATCGAACGATTCAGAAGTCATCGAGAGGTGTGACTTTTGCAACGGTACGTACTTCAACTACCAGTGCAACAAGTTGAAAACCAGCAGTGAGAAGATGGAAAAAGTACGCGCTGCAGGCGTGTGCTTCAATTGCTTGCGAAAGGGACATCGATCAAACAACTGTACATCAACGAAGAGCTGCCGAAAGTGTCAGAAGAGGCACCATACACAGTTCCATAACGACGAATTCGATCCGAAGCTAGAATCCCGCTCCAACGTGTCAACTGTTCCAAAGGACCAAACACAACGTCAACTAGCGACGCCCGTTCCGACGTCGATTCAACCGAACGAGTCGGTGTTGACAACCTGTGCGTGCAACTATGGCCAAGCATCTCAGACCGTCTTGCTTCAGATTGCAGTTGTCTTGGTAATGGATCAACGTAAGCAACTACAGCCATGCCGCGTTCTCCTGGACTCTGGGTCCCAGGTGTACTTCATCACCGAAAAGATGATAAACATCATTGGTATCAAGCGAAAGCCCGCTAACGTAGCGATTGCGGGAATCAACACCCTACGAACGACCGCCCGTGAGAAGGTAAATATCGAAATTCGATCTCCTTGCAGTGATTTTCGAGCCAAGTTGGAGTGCTTGATAACGATGTAGGTTATGGGTATCATCCCATCTCGAAGCATCGACGTCACAAGCTGGAACATTCCAAGTTACGTTCAACTTGCTGATCCATCATTCTTCCGCGCCGGTAGCATAGACATGCTGATAGGAGCAGGAATCTTTTTCCAACTCATGAGGCCAAACTACATCACAATCGACGACAGATTGCCTGAGCTACGAGAGTCCGTGGAGGATTGGATGCACAAATTTTGGGAAATTTAAGAGGTTCCGAATGCATCATCGAACTCAACCGACGAACAACGATGTGAAGACCATTTCGCGGCAACGCACTTCCGTGACGATGACGGGAGGTTCGTTGTCAGACTTCCGTTAAAGGACTATGTACACCAACTGGATAGCTGTAGGTCGCTAGCCTTGAAGCGATTTTACATGCTTGAGAACCTATATGCTATATGATTCTTTTACGATTCCTGATCCACAAGTACGTCTTCACGGCGGACTTAACAAAAATGTACCGTCATATACGACTGCATCCGGGCGAAACACACTACCTGAGAATATTCTGGAGAGAATCCCCGAGCGACCGACTGAAAGTCCTAGAATTGACAACCGTCACCTACGGGACCGCATCAGCCCCTTATCAAGCTACACGGAGTTTAGTACAACTCGCCGACGATGAAGCCGAAAAGTTTCCTATGGCAGCCAAGATCATCAAAAAGGACTGCTATGTGGATGACGTATTGTCGGGAGCCGATACACTCGATGAAGCATTGGAAGCGCAGCGCCAGCTGAAGACGATGTTGGGAAAGGCAGGATTCCCAATTCACAAATGGTGTTCCAATTCGGAAGAGTTCTTGGAAACCATTCCACTCGAGGATCGAGAAACCCCGAAGCCCTTGCAAGACAGTGATATCAACCAAGCCATCAAGGTTCTTGGTCTACTATGGGATCCGACATCCGTCGAGTATCTATTCGCTGGAGAACTGGATTTAGCCACAACAACGAACCAACCCTGGACGAAGAGAAGAATCTACTCCGAAGTGGCGAAGCTATTCGACCCCCTAGGTTTGTTTTCGCCATCCATCGTGCTAGCCAAATTGCTGGTGCAACAGCTATGGCACAATAAACGGGACTGGGACGATCCTGTAAACAACACCAACAGTCAGCAGTGGAAAGAGCTGCGTCAATCGTTGCACCTATTGAAAAAGTGTTCAAATCCACGCCAAGTAACCATCGAAGGAGCAGTGCCATTCGAACTACATGGATTCACGTACGCCTCCACGAAAGCATATGAAGCGTGTCTGTATATAAGAAACATTCTTCCCGACGAAACAGCCACGTCACGCTTGCTGACCAGCAAGTCTAAGGTGGCGCCTCTCCACGACATGTCGATTCCGAGCAAGGAATTGTGCGCCGCTATCCTAAGAAGCATCCATGTCAACTTGAGGTATTCGTCCGCAACCGAACAGCGGAGATACGGAGGCTCACTGAAGGCTATCAGTGGAGCTACGTCCGGTCTCATCTCAATCCGGCGGACATAGTTTCAAGAGGTATGCTGCCAATCGATCTCATCACGAGTGGACTATGGTGGAACGGTCCTAAGCTCATCAACGAGTCGACCATCGAAATGGTGCCGCTTCAAGAAATCGCGACGAGATCCAGCGTCTTCAATCAAATGTGAAATGCAAGCGAATCGGACCGCTCAACCCGATATATGTCGACAACATTCTGCGTGTGGGTGGTCGCCTTAGCCATTCGCGCCTACCTGATGAATCGAAGCATCAACTCATCTTGCCGCACACGAGCCCAGTGATAGAGATGATTATACGGACGATGCACATAGAGCAGCTTCACGTTGGACCTAGCGGATTGCTAGCTACACTGCGACAACGGTTTTGGCTGACGATCGCCAGATCAACAATACGAAAGGTCACCAAGTCATGTTTGACATGCTTCCGAACGAATCCAGCCGATGTTAAGCAGCTAATGGGTGAATGACCAACGCAACGTGTAACTCCTTCGGGGCCATTCTGTGTCACTGGCGTCGATAATGCTGGACCCATTGTTGTGAAGCAGGGATCCTACCGACCAAAACAGATCACGGTGCCAAAAATGAATTGCACGAACTGTATCAAGGAGATTGCTTGGCACTTCATTTCGCCCGGTGTTCCTGAGTTTGGCGGTCTGTGGGAAACAGCTGTTAAATCGACGAAGACGCACCTGAAACGAATAGTAGCAAATTCCGATGAGTCTACAAGCTCGGAAAAATAATTGGACGCCGATGGACAACGTTAAACCAGGTATGGTAATCCTTCTACATTACAACAATCGGCCGCCGCTATGCTGGAAACTCGGGCGAGCAATTTCGGTGTACCGCGGTGCCGACAACCTGGTTCGAGCTGTGGACGTTTTGAGTGAAGGAACGGTCTTCAGGCGTCCAATCACGAAACTGTCTATACTACCAACAGAGGATAACCATCGCCTACTTGAAGACAACACGACGAAGTAGTAGGAACGAAACATTCCAACGAGGCCAGTGTATGTTGCGTCCAAGGCGCAAGAACGAACGAGAACAAAATATGTCCCGCCTCACTAACAACGAACATCACTCACAACTGTCGACCGATGAATGAAGAAGACCGCTACGAAGAAAGAAGAACGGCTATAAAAAAAACAAGCGCCTCGAAGAATTCTATTCAGTTTTTTACGAGCATCCGATTAGGAAGGAAATAATTTCGACCGGACCCGACCCGAAAGCAGCACCAGCAGCAGCAAAACGAAATAGCTGCCCCGACCCCGACAGCATCAGAACGAGTGCAGCTGTACCAACCGACGACGAGTAGCAGAGCAGCGCACCTACCGTGAGCGACCCATTATCAAGCAATTAGCAGTAGAAAGAGGAAAAATATAAGAGCTAAGAATTTTCGACTTCCTTCTTATCACTGTTAATCCCGATCGAACTTGCCCAACCAAAGGGATTCTTCCACCCGTTCAGCCGATCAAAATTCCGCAATCAGAAGTCCACTTTATACAGTCCACACCGAACAATAATTTTAAATGACCGTTAAGGGAAGTTGAGCGAGGCAGCCGAAACTCTGAAGATATCAAAGGAACGCGTACATCATATTGTTCAAAAATATTTGGACATGCGAAAGCTCTACGCAAAGTGGGTGCCGCGTGACCTCACAATCGATAAAAAACAACGATGATTCGGAGGAATTTTTGAAGCTGTTTAACAGCAATAAAGCCGAATATTTTTGCGTCATTATGTGGCAAACGACCAATCGATAGTCAGCGGAGTCGACTGCACGCGACGAACCCAATCCAGAGCGTGGAAAGACGCATAAGTCGGCTGCCAAGGTTATGGCGTCCGTATTTTGGGATGCACATGGAAGAATTTGCATCGACTGTCTTGAAAAGAGAAAAACCATCAACAGCAACTATTATATAGCGTTATTGGAGCGTTTGAAGAGTGAAATCGCGGGAAAACGGCCACATTTGAAGAAGAAGAAAGTATGGTTTCACCAAGACAATGCACCGTGTCACAAATCAATGAAAACGATTGCGAAAATGCATGAATTGGGTTCGAATTACTTCCCCATCGCCCGGATTATCTAGATCTGGCCCCCAGCGACTACTTACTGTTCGTAGATCTCAAGAGAATGCTCGCTGGAAAGAAATTTAGCACCAACGAAGAAAAAATCACCAAAACAGAGGCCTATTTTCAGGCTAAAAGACAAATCGTACTACAAACATGGTATCGAAAAGTTGGAAGATCACTATAATCGCTGTATCGCTCTCGAAGAAAACTATGTTGAATATAAATATGAATTTTGCTAATTTTTTTTTTTCTTAGTTAGGGCAAAGACTTACCTACCCAACTGTTACATCATCTATAATAGGTTAGTAGAAGAGGAAATTTACTTCGCAACATTTTTAGTTTATGCCGGGACATGGTTAAGTCAATAGTTTCGCAGTGTTGATTATAAGAGCGATTTTCGCTTCAATTCGGGCACTCAAAACAGAAGCATTAATTAAATCGCAGAATAAATATGCCTATCTGTCTAAAAATTAGTTTTTTCTAGTGGAATTTTAAGGTATTTGTTCTCGTTTACTAGTGATAATTGGAAAAAGTGTATAAATTTTTTTATTTTTTTAATAGTGAACAAATAAAGCGATCGTTTAAATTTTCCTTCTTTCTTCTTTCTAAGCATTTCAAGCTTATTGCTTTCGCAATTAACTTATTGCTTGCGCTCAACTTAGTGTTCTAAATGCACTTCCACAGTTCATTATTGAGAGCTTTCAATGCCATGTACAATTTTTGCATTAGTATGATTGTGTGGCAAGCACAATCATACCCTATGCCCAGGGAGTCGAGTTTTCCTATAGAACATTTTTATCCCATTGAAAAAAGTTTTTATTTTTCGAAGAGATCACAATGTAATATAAAACTAGATCACAGCTAAATAATGATCGTTGGTTTTCCTATATATTTTTTTCGAACATTGAACATTGTTCTTGAACAAGACTTAAGGTTTTCGAACGGAATTTAGAAGCATGTACACTGAAACAAGCAAATTTATATAATTTATTCTCTAAAACTCTCTTCACTTACTAATTAGAAACGACGTGTTGACGATTGTATGTTGATACTTTGTTTGAGATTATCCTCCGGGATACGTACGTGGAGCATGCTGGATGAAAATTAAAAATAAAACTCGTTTGACAAAACATGAGCATGTTAAAAAAAGATCCTCTTACCTCTTTGGTCCAGTAGCCCAAATAATACCATTTTGATCGATGACACAAGCCTCGAGTGTAACTTGCCATTGACCGCCAACCGATATGGATGAGCCTGGATAGGACTGTATGGTATTTTGAAGGGATAACAAAAAATTTCCACTAAGGAAATCGCGATGCGGCTTCACTATTTGAGTCAGAACAACGTTATCTGAACTAACCTGTTGCAGTAAGACGGTAAAAATGTTATTATTGGAGATGTTATGTGAAGTCAACCTTTAATTCGGGTACCTTTATGTCGTTCAATCTAGCGGTCATAAGCTGTGATGACAATGTCAATTGGATGGATTCAATTGATCGAAACAGTGATGGTTTCTTGCCATAGTGTTGAATCACCCCTGGTTAAAAATACGATGTTAGTTGTCATAATACAAAGATTATATTGTTCAGCATGTGCAGTATTACCTTCCACTTTAACAACTAGATTACTGTTGGGTTGAACAAATATTGGCTCCCCGGAAATTCGAGGCTGAGGAGTTATTGCAAGCTTTACAGAAGTGTTTTGCAGAACTTGAAAAAAGAATCTTGGCACGCATAATGAAGATTTAACCACGATTTCAACCTGCTTGAGCAATACGTCCATGTGCTTGTTGGTGATTGATTTGGTAGAACCAACTTCATTTGGTAACGTTTGCATTTGCTTGGACACTGTTTGACAAATGTAGAGCAAATACTTGGTCTCCGGATATGTGCAGTTTGGTGCATGCTTGTATGTTTCGGTAGGGGTGGTAAATGAAATAGTCTCGATGGATGATTGTAGAATAGAGCATAAATACTGAACGCTGGAAAAAGATATCCATTGATTATAGCAAATATATGTTTCGGTGAAAATGCCTAGTAACATATAAAACTGATCAGGAACTTACGTATTGAGATATTCTAGAGTACATGGATCAGCATCGAAGGAACTTTTGTACAACTTTGCGTACGCTTCTTCACATGACTTGAGAATTTTTATATCTTTTCGCAAATGGTTTGTCACATGCCCAAATTTTTGTAGTGGATCCCGCAGATTTTGCGCCAAAGTATTTGAAATAGCCGAAGGTGGAGTTATACATAACGTGTTCCTTGAAATCACAATACTATGTAACATTTGAAGAAACTGGCAACGTAAATTAACGACTTCCGATTGGAATGATATGGGATGCTGAGGAGATGAAGTAGCCTGTTAAAAATAAATGATTTATAGGTAAGTACATCAGGTAAGCAGTTTCAAACAATGTTATTACTTTGAGCGTTGATAAAGCCATACAGTATAAATTAATTGCGGTATCTAGACGATCCAATAACGAAAGTTGTGGAACATCAAATTGAACTGAATCGGGGAAAATCAGCATCAATTGTTCATATATCATGCCGTAATTTAAAACGCATTCAGCTTTGGAAATTTGGCTCATTGCGATCAAATAGAAGTGAAGTTTTTCGTGTGATACATGCTTAGATAATTTGTGATAAATTATAGCGGCAAGTAAATGTTGTCCATATCTGTAAATACAAAAATAATTATATAATACAAAATTACTATGACCATTGCAGCCTTACCTTGACGCCGAACGAGCGATCCGGTACTGTGTCCAAAAGTTGCAAATAGCTAACAAATTGTTGAATGCTTTCATAAGTCTTTGAGGCATGAACGATCCAAGTACTGCTTGAAGACAAACCGATGCAAGCAATTCGACGACTGTTGTTTCGCTTCGATCTAATGTAGGAAGCTTAGTGTACGATTCCAACTTTTGTAAAATAGGCAGCAATATTGCTTGAAAAGGATGCTTCGATTCGCGCATGTTTTGAGTCTGATTAGCTTCGTAATTTGTAGTAAAGCTAGAGCAAATTGCACCCAATGCTTCACAAATAAGCTTAACATGCGGGGCTGAGTGAGCTTAAAATAAAAAGAGAAAAAAATCGAAGTCAATAAATATTTTTTTCACTATCCGGTAAGGATGTAGCCAGGTTTTCAATAGAAATACTGTTCGAACAAGGCGTACATTACGGTTCGCTCAAAGTATGCTGTTGTTTATGTCGGTTTTGTTTATTTCTGATGCAAAACTAGTTCCGCCTCGATCCGCTGTAACAGCTATCATAACGATTTTTATTCGATAAGGTCCGCGAAGGTTATGATGCCCAGGATTTAAAATTTTTTTACAGCCATCAGTCACTTATTATCCATGCACTAATGTCGTTTGTGGGTTTGAGCCTGGGTCAGAAAAAAAACTATTTTTTAAATGAACTATGGTTCTTCTTCTTCGTGGGGCAGGGCTTTCCGATTTTGGGTGAATAAACTGAATAAATCACATGCAACAAGGAGACGATAAAAGTTTGGCTCAGCGTACGCAACGATTATGAATGAGTCGGGGCCCACTATTTTCATTTGGTATACAAAAACTGATCCATTCACATTCTGTGTATGTTGCTGATTCTGAATATGATGGTTCACCGGTTGTTACAGCCGGCGAATATAACTCATGAAAAAAAAACAGTTTAGTGCAGATTATTGGACATGTGCAGTAGAGGTTTTTTTTAATTAGTTCGTTTATTTGTTAGACTCAGGCGTGCGTAACACATTGCGGAGCCGATATTCAATATTGTTATTAACAATGTTTTATATTTGATTTTAGTAAAAGTGGGGTGCCGATTACTCGTGATTAACTCGAGGTTAGTGGGTCACATCATCGTTTGGAAGGGACTAGGCACGTAACTTAGTTAACAACAGTAAATGGGTAATATGAGACATTAAAAGATTTGTCTCGTTTGGATTACGTGGATTCTAGATGGGCGCTCAAAAAATCAAATTAATTAACTAGACGTTCGGCTTTCATAGCATTGCTATCGACGAAGTCCAGTGATTCTGATGCTACAGTTGGTTTGGGAGCCGAGTCGACACAAGATTAGGATGGACCGCAGTAGTATTTCAGTAGCATTTCACCGACAGGGAAATAAAGGCACACGACCTAAGGGCGATTCTGTTTTTCGTAATTACGGCCCATCTGACGATATTTCGCTACATCGCCTTTTTTATTCATTTCAATTACACTCTTTAATTTAGATTATTAAATAATGTTACATAGAACCGAAAGATTGTTTGCCAGTCTGTCAATCCAGCAACACCTGCATGAAAGGACTCCTTCTGGTAGCGTTCGGTACCGGGGGATACTTTTGTTGGTTTAGCTTGAATGCATCATTGAATTCAGTTCTGCTCTACACACTTAGTTTTTTAAAACTGACAGCTGAAAAAGTCAGTAAACTTTGAATCATCAGCACATGAAATGTGAGGAAGGTTATAAAATGTTATAATTTTCTATTAATTGATAATGTTGGAATGAAGCATTCAGTGTACATTTTGGAAGAATTTATGTTTTCTTCAATTTTAAAGAATTATTTTTAAGTTTTTTTTTTTTTTTTTTTTTTTTTTATTTTTTTTTCTGTTTTAAATTTTTTCAACCAAATTTTTTTTTAAAAATTTTTTGATTTCCCAAGTTTCCCCCATCCTCCTAAAAAGATTTGTTTTCAAATTTTTGGGGGATTAAAAAATTTAACCCCCTAAAAAAAAAAAAAAATTCTTTAAAAAGGGGAAAAAAAAGAGGAGAACACAGACCACAATATATAGAGGGTTATAATATTTTTTGATTTTTTGGTATTTAACAAAGATTTAGAAGTACTAGTAAAATATTCCTAGTACTCTCTCTTTCTTCTTCAAAATCTAATATTCCTATCTAAAAGAAATGCATGAGGAATCATATAATTCAAAAGTATTTCGAGATTATTCAAAGCACTCAATAATATTTTAGAAAAACTTTCTGTACTCAGACGTATTAAGTGTGTGCTCAAAGTATTCGATATTATTTGAAGAGTATTTAAAGAACTTAAAAGTACCTAAACGTATTTTAATGACTATTGAAAGAAAAATTTATGCGATATTAATATTTTTGGATTTTATTTATTAATTTAATAAAATTTATTAAAAAATTAAAAAAAAAATTCCCTTTTTAAAAAATTTTTTTTGGTTTGCATTGCAACAAAAATTTCATTTGGTAATCAGATATGTTATACACAGAAAAAAAATCGGAATTTTCATTGTGATGTAAATATCAGAGCATGTAAGATTGTATTTTATTCCACACGAAGCAGCAACTTGCATAAAATAGTTCTATCAAAGACGCGCTTTTGCATACAACATTATCGACAATGTATGGAATTTCCCAGAAGTTTACACGATTCATAATGTTAATTTGTGAGTTTTGTGACGCTTCATTTATGTGCATGAAATTGAACAGAAATTCACACAACTTTTTCGAGCTTAGTCAACAAGTTGATACAATTATTTTGACCCATTAAACCTGTTTTTGGTTTTCCACTATATATGAAATAAAATGGAAAAAAATATGAAAGGCGAACTTGCCTGTATAGAACGATATTATTAATTACCGCAAATCCTCCTTAGCAACGTATTCACAGAAGTTGTTGGGGCCTTTTCTTATGTCAGGCTGACTATTGTTGTTATATATTTTTATTTATATATTTTGAAACTTCATTAAAGTTGTCCGTCAGGTGAACCGCGTAAAAGTAAATAAAACAAGTTACTAATAAATTCCACTGAATTACTGTTGAAGATTTTCTCATCCAAATGGTAATTCGACTATTGTATTTAATGTACTTAAGTCGATTGAAAATTAATATAGGATTTTACTGAATACGTAATAAAAAAGCATAAACTTCTACGCTTCTAAAAAATTATAAGAAATATCATCGAAATGTATCCTAAACTACCAACAAAAGCATAAACTAACAAAATTGCGTTATTCCCTATGATAATGGGACTGTTACGTATTTATGGGCATTGGTGGTACTTAAACTTGCAGTACATTATTTGTTAATGACTAAATGTTTGTCATGTGTCTTTCTGCCTATAACCAATATGTGTTCATTTTAAAATTATTGTACTAAGTATAAGCTGCGGAAATATCACCGATCGAGAATTTTTTCAACCGTCCTGTACTCGCGATTTTTGATTTATTACTAGGACAGGACATACTATCGTTCTGCCGCACTGTGTATCATGATATTATGTATGGGGAAGGCCTGTCTCATATTCCTTACATCTCTCCCTTATTCGCCGCACGATGGCACTAAAAATGGTCAAAATATGCTACAGTAATATGTATAGTAAAATAGATACAAGCGAGCATGTATAATATATGTATGATACATAAATTCATCCAATTAGATTAATCATTTTTTGATCATTGTAGAATAGTCTCATAATTGAATAGCACATCACATCACAACAACTTTAGGAAATGCTGAAAAACCTCCCTTCTCCCTTGACACGTATTTTAGTTTTTATTATTTTGTATTGCTTGCCACACTTTTCATAATCCCCTGTTCGCTAAAAACGTAACTTAATTGGCTTCAATCCTACAGTAAATCCCAAAAACACTCTCAAAAAAAATATATTTTGACCATAAATTAATCTCAATATGCCGCATCGGTTGTAAATTGTGCCTCGCTCTTTGCTTGCTCCGTTGTGTGCCCCGTTCCTCTCTTGGAAGAACAAAGGCACGGGCGATTCAAAGCTGTGTATAATCATTGAAGCCGGTGCTCAGCGATCATCATCGATCAGTGTGTACAATCGACAAGTATGGATCATCGCTTCGAGCATTCAGACAGTGCAACAACCAACGAATATTCATGTTCTGTTACGGTTACTGAATCTGAACGAATTTGCGATTCTATGTTCACGAACGGGTGGCAGTCTGACACACTATTGTTCAGTAGTGTCATGAATGATTTCCAAGCCCTGTCGTTGGGGCGATTTAATATTAGCTTCTTCTTGTTCCTTTACAATTCTAGCTGACTATTTTTATTTACAAATAAGCGTTGACACGAATGCGGCTGACTGTATCAACGCGCAATCACGAGTATCCATCTCCTCGGTTCAACATAACTTAGTCCGGTGTCCACCGGCATCATGGCAGCTTTCTCCATTTCTTCCTCCAGTACCTCTAGCGTTTCCAATTCTCCCTCACCTTCAGCTTCTGATCCTATGGTGGTTGTGCCTCCGGTTACTGCAAATCCAGACGTTTCCTTCAATCTACGCTCTGTTCCTACGCGCCGTGCACACCAATAAAGGCAGCTTCAATGTCATTAAGCTCCGCATCCAAGCCTTTGACGAAATTTGCCACTTCGCCTAAGGCGGGTTTATCCGCTCCATTGCCGAAGGTAAACTGCATTGTATTTTTCAACAACATTGCTGCTACAACAAAAGTGAAACAAGAACAATGCAAATTGATTACAATGCCGTAGAGAAGAAGGCTATCACGCGAACAAACGAAGTTATCAACCGTCCCAAGAAAGACAAGGTCATCATTGGAACTGTCAAAAGTAAAATCAGGGAAATCGATCAATTCGTTTATAATAACTACTTCAATGTGTTGAACACTTACTTCAAATATTTGCACACTTTTACAATGCAATACCGATCATTTGATCAGCACTTAATGGCCTGTTCATAAGCCATGTAGACTCATTTTTCATCTCAGGAGCCCCCTCCCCCCTCGTAAACTTTTACTCCATATATTTTTTTTGAAATTTTCTACAGAGCTTTGACTTTGGTCAAACCCACCCCTCTCTCCCCAGAAAAGTCTACGTGGTTTATGAATAGCCCCTAATACTTAGTTCGTTTATTTGTAAGGCTCAGACGTGTGTGACACTTTGCGGAGCCGAGTGAATAGCCCCTAATGTAAACATAAATTTTTAGATTGTTAATGTTTGTGTATTGGTGAATCCAGGTTGGGTCTAAAAAAAGGCAGATCAAACCTCGTTGAGGTTGAATCCGACCCACGGCGCATCTGGATCTGAGCAAATCGAATAAAAAAAAACGTTATGACAGCTATATACAGTTATGGGTTATGGTTATGGTAAACGTAACCATTTTTTGGAAAAATCTTGTTCCATCTCTTCCACATAATTATATCGTCTTGCATCACCCTCCATCTTTGTTATCCATTTTTTGAAAATTCATTTCCACATAATTATATCTTTATACCCTCCATTTGTTATTGTTATTGTTATTGATCAGCTCCCACCCTGGCATGCAACTACCCACCGATCTGCACCTAAGCTGAGTGAGAACCTACATAGCCTAAGCGTTCGTGCATACTAATCCGTATAGCATGCCGCCACTTTCACTAACGGACCCCGTTGTCCCATTAGCTTCCGTGCATTGGTTAGGGATAGGAGGAGATTGATAGGGAAAATTTAGAGAGAAGGAGTTGTGACTGAAAAGAGACAAGCATAACGAAAAATAATTAAAAAAAAAAACAAAAACAGGATATTAGATATTGTCTTCAAAATTTGGTAGAAATAAATTATTTGTTGCCTGAAAAGAAACAAACTTAAGAACAAAGATATAAGTGAAATCCTTGTAGTCCCCCGGATGTTTGAAGATCTTAGCCATTTCTCTGAAAAGATACTAAGAGTTATTGTCTTAGCTGTCTAGTAAAATATCAACCACTCACAAAGTGTGATTTATATTAACGCTTGACAGCGAATTTGGATCGAATCATATTAATAGTAAGGAAGCTATTGCAGCCAATCACACAATCACACCTGCTCCAAGGCATGGCGGCCCGGCGATTATGGCAAAGGAACACTATAGATCACAACCAATTATAATCCCCACCACCGGCCCACCACACCCGGCGAACCACCAGATCTCACCGGGAAGCAGCTTTACTGTTTTTCTTCTGCGCCCACATGATCACCCGCCCCGCCAAACAATAGGTAACCGAAACTAAAAATAATGCGCTATAACCGATAACAAAGCATCGACACCATGGTGATGAAGCAAATATGGTGAACTAATAGTATGGATGTTTGAATAATTTACCGTTGTATCTCACCTACCACCAGTTTTGTTGATCTTTTTCTGTACTGACTCGATCACTTGAGTCGCAAAAAAAAAGAGTACGAGGGGGGAAGGGGTGGTCTGAGATTTTTTAAAATGAGTTCACGTGGTTTATGAACAGGCCCTAACACGTTATGCCCTATAATAAAATTGTGAATAAGAAAGAATCAACGCAACCGTTCACATCAGATGCTCGAAGCACTCTTTTTCCGTAAACTTTGAATATGTACAACTAGGGAAGATGTACCTATATTAATCTCATCTCTTTGTAATTCATCCTACTTGAAATAAAATGATATACACGTGACAGAATTAGTTAGTAATGTTTGTTGTAGTTATTTAACGTAAGCAAAAATTATTAGAAAACGAAACCGATCCTTCAACTTCCCAATTGTTTGATTCATCGTAGGATGAATAAAGGAACAATGAGATTAATATGGGGGCAGTATCCCTACATTCTACAAACAATCCTACTACTGGAACTCACATCTGCAACAAGCAAGTTGAGCAAGATTTTGTGAAATTAGCTTCCCTGGAAGCATTTCGTGCCTTCTGGCAACTTTACGCTTCTATTGATTTCTAAGCTCATCTTTTCGCACCAACCGTGGGAGACTTGGTCCTATACCCAATGATTTCATTATCTCCAATCCGCTCAACCAATGTTTTGTGATATAGTGGACGGATTATTATAATTTGAGATAACTCAATGCAGACGTCTTCCAAAATTGGCAGATCGACAGGCAATCGGTGGAGACCCACCTGGTACCTCACAGCAAGATGCTTAGAGGCGGACCGGAAGATTTGATGAGCTACCTCCTCCATCAAAAAAATAAAAAACACAAAAAAAAAAAAACAAACAAAAAAAAAAAAAAAAAAAAAAAAGCCCCCCACAACAACACTTAATTTTTTCTTCTTTTTCTTTTTTCTACCACCCTCTCGTTTTTCTCCTTCGCGGCGGGTAAACAAAATGATTCTACCCCCCCTCCCCTTCTTTAAAAATAGGTGGCGCTCCCCCCCCCCCCTATAATAGTGGGTTCTTTTTCCCCCCCCACCCCCCCCCCCCCTGAGGTCCAACACACCAGAGGTGAACTTTCTTCGATGGCCCCAACTTTTTGATGGGGCGTCGGAAAATGGAACCTTCAACCAGAACATCTACGGTTCGGATCAAACCGTCGTCACCAGGGTATACGGTTTGTTCGGTGTGGATTCCTTGGGTGTGGACTGTATAAAGGGGACTTCTGATTGTGGAATTTTGATCGGCTGAACGGGTGGAAGAATCCTTTTGGTTGGGCAAGTTCGTTCGGGATTAACAGTGAAAAGAAGGAAGTCGAAAATTCTTAACTCATATTTTTCCTCTTTCTACTGATAATTGATTGATAATGGGTCGCACACGGTAGGTAGCAAGCAGCGCCGCTGCTCTGCTACTCGTCGTCGGTTGGTACAGCTGCACTCGTTCTGTTGCTGTCGGGGTCGGGGCAGCTATTTCGTTTTGCTGCTGCTGCTGCTGCTTTCGGGTCGGGTCGGGTCGAAATGATTTCCTTCCTAATCGGATGCTCGTAAAAAACTGAATACAATCCTTCGAGGCGCTTGTTTTTTTATAGCCGTTCTTCCTTCTTCGTAGCGGTCTTCTTCATTCTTCGGTCGAGTGTTGTGAATGATGTTCGTTGTTGATGAGGCGGGCCATATTTTGTTCTCGTTCTTTCTTGCGGCTTGGACGCAACATACACCGGCCTCGTTGGAATGTTTCGTTCCTACTACTTCGTCGTGTTGTCTTCAAGTAGGCGATGGTTATCCTATGTTGGTAGTATAGACAGTTTCGTGATTGGACGCCTGAAGACCGTTCCTTCACTCAAAACGTCCACAGCTTGAACCAGGTTGTCGGCACCGGGGTACACCGAAATTACTCGGCCGAGTTTCCAGCATAGCGGCGGCCGATTGTTGTCGTGTAGAAGGATTACCATACCTGGCTTAACGTTGTCCATCGTCGTCCAATTATTTTTCCGAGGTTGCAGACTCATCAAATATGGACCAGGCTTGCCAGAAGTGCTCGCGCATGAGTTGACAATGCTGCCAACGGGACAGTCGACTGATTTTTGTTTCGTTCTTTGATGGCTCTGGTAACGCGTTCATTGGACGACCGATCAAGAAATGGGCTGGTGTTATTACCTCAGGATCGGTTGAATCGTTGGAAACGGCAAACAGTGGACGAGAATTCAACACTGCTTGTATCTCCCTTAACACGGTAGTCATTTCTTCAAAACTAAATACTGAATTTGCTACTATTCGTTAAAGGTGCGTCTTCGTCGATTTTACAGCTGCCTCCCACAGACCGCCAAACTCAGGAGCACCGGGCGGAATGAAGTGCCAATCAATCTCCTTGATCTGGCAATACTTGATGATGCGGTCGACTTCGGTTTCTCGGCGGAAAAGCTCATACAGTTCGTGCAATTCGTTCTTGGCACCATGAAAATTTGTACCGTTGTCCGAATGGATTTCTGATGGTACTCCATATTGGCCAATGAATAGTCGAAGCGCTGGGATAAAAGCGTTGGTCGTCAGGTCAGACACCAACTCCAGATGGATGGCCTTTGTTGACAGACACACAAAAACTGCAATGTATGCCTTGATCTGTTTTGGTCGGTAGGATCCCTGCTTCACAACAATGGGTCCAGCATTATCGACGCCAGTAACACAGAATGGCGGCGAAGGAGTTACACGTTGCGTTGGTAATTCACCCATTAGCTGCTTAACATCGACTGGATTCGTTCGGAAGCATGTCAAACATGACCTGGTGACCTTTCGTATTGTTGATCTGGCGTTTGTCAGCCAAAACCGTTGTCGCATTGTCGCTAGCAATCCGCTAGGTCCAACGTGAAGCTGCTCTATGTGCATTGTCCGTATCAGCATCTCTATCACTGGGCTCGTGTGTGGCAAGATGAGCTGATGCTTCGATTCATCAGGTAGGCGCGAATGGCTAAGGCGACCACCCACACGCAGAACGTTGCCGAAATAGATCGGGTTGAGCGGTCCGATTCGCTTGCATTTCACATTTGATGGAAGACGCTGGATCTCGTCACCCAGCTCGACGTGTTGCACCACCCGAACAATCACCAACAACGATTGGCGAAGCTCATTGATGGTCAAGCATTTCTTCATCACACGTTCGGTTGCTTGCTTCCTCAGGTTGTTCGCGAAACGGAGAACCCATGCGACGATTCGTTGTAGTTTCCGGAAAGAATCGTACTTCCGAAAGACTGGTAGCGGTTGCTCGATGATTACAGTCGTCGTCACTGTTGAAGGCTTTAATTCAGGCAGCTCGCTGTCGGCGATTTCTTGATGCGGCTCCATTTCGATGGTCGACTCGTTGATGAACTTAGGACCGTTCCACCATAGTCCACTCGTGATGAGATCGATTGGCAACATACCTCTCGAAACTATGTCTGCCGGATTGAGATGAGACCGGACGTAGCTCCACTGATAGCCTTCAGTGAGCCTCCGTATCTCCGCTGTTCGGTTGTGGACGAATACCTCTAGTTGAGATGGATGCTTCTTAAGCCAAGCCAACAGGATTTGGCTGTCGGACCACAACGTCACCTGTTCGAAATGGATGTTCATGTTATCAATTACCTTGTCGACCAAGCGAGATAGTAAGATAGCTGCGCACAATTCCTTGCGCGGAATCGACATGTCGTGGAGAGGCGCCACCTTCGACTTGCTGGTCAGCAAGCGTGACGTGGCTGTTTCGTCGGGAAGAATGTTTCTTATATACAGACACGCTCCATATGCTTTCGTGGAGGCGTCCGCGAATCTATGTAGTTCGAATGGCACTGCTCCTTCGATGGTTACTTGGCGTGGATTTGAACACTTTTTCAATAGGTACAACGATTGACGCAGCTCGTTCCACTGCTGACTGATGGTGTCGTTTACAGGATCGTCCCAGTCCTGTTTATTGTGCCATAGCTGTTGCACCAGCAATTTGGCTAGCATGATGGATGGCGAAAACAAACCTAGGGGGTCGAATAGCTTCGCTACTTCGGAGTGGATTCTTCTCTTCGTCCAGGGTTGGTTCGTTGTTGTGGCTAAATCCAGTTTTCCAGCGAGTAGACACTCGTCGGATGTCGGATCCCAGAGTAGACCAAGAACCTTGAAGGCTTGGTTGATATCGCTGTCTTTACATGACATAGCAGTCATTTTTCATGATCCTGGCTGCCATAGGAAACTTGTCGGCTTCATCGTCGGCGAGTTGTACTAAACTCCTTGTAGCTTGATATGGGGCTGATGCGGTCCCGTAGGTAACGGTTGTCAATTCTAGGACTTTCAGTCGGTCGCTCGGAGATTCTCTCCAGAATATTCTCAGGTAATGTGTGTCGTCCGGATGCAGTCGTATTGGACGGTACATTTTTGTTAAGTCCGCCGTGAAGACGTACTTGTGGATCCGGAATCGTAAAAGAATCATATACAACTCACTCTGTACCACCGGTCCCACCAGTAGTACGTCGTTGAGGGAAAGATTACCGTCGGATGATTTTGCGCTGGCGTCGAAAACAACTCTACACTTGGTTGTAGAACTGTTTGGTCGGAGCACGGCATGATGAGGCAAATAGTAGTTTTGCAACTTCGGATCGTCGTTCGTCTCGTTGATTTCTCGGCAATGACCAAGCTCCTGGTATTCCCGAATAAAATCCACGTATTGGACCTTCAGTTCAGGATTGCGTTGAAGTCGGTTCTCAAGCATGTTAAATCGCTTCAAGGCTAGCGACCTACAGCTATCCAGTTGGTGTACATAGTCCTTTAACGGAAGTCTGACAACGAACCTCCCGTCATCGTCACGGAAGTGCGTTGCCGCGAAATGGTCTTCACATCGTTGTTCGTCGGTTGAGTTCGATGATGCATTCGGAACCTCTTCAATTTCCCAAAATTTGTGCATCCAATCCTCCACGGTTTGGATCGATGCCACTAGGGAGTACCGTAGATCCTCGGTCGAATTGTCTGACTGCATTGCACCAGCAACCAGCCAACCCTCTCGTAGCTCAGGCAATCTGTCGTCGATTGTGATGTAGTTTGGCTTCATGAGTTGGAAAAAGATTCCTGCTCCGATCAGCATGTCTATGCTACCGGCGCGGAAGAATGATGGATCAGCAAGTTGAACGTAACTTGGAATGTTCCAGCTTGTGACGTCGATGCTTCGAGATGGGATGATACCCGTCACCTTCATCGTTATCAAGCACTCCAACTTGGCTCGAAAATCACTGCAAGGAGATCGAATTTCGATATTTACCTTCTCACGGGCGGTCGTTCGTGGGTTGTTGATTCCCGCAATCGCTATGTTAGCGGGCTGTCGCTTGATACCAATGATGTTGGCCATCTTTTCGGTGATGAAGTTCACCTGGGACCCAGAGTCCAGGAGTACGCGGCATGGCTGTAGTTGCTTACGTTGATCCATAACCAAGACAACTGCAGTCTGAAGCAAGACGGTCTGAGATGCTTGGCCATGGTTGCACGCACAGGTTGTCGACACCGACTCGTTCGGTTGGATCGACGTCGGAACGGGCGTCGCTAGTTGACGTTGTGTTTGGTCCTTTGGAATAGTTGACACGTTGGAGCGGGATTCTTGCTTCGGATCGGATTCGTCGTTATGGAGCTGTGTATGGTGCCTCTTCTGACTCTTTCGGCAGCTCTTCGTTGATGTACAGTTGTTTGATCGATGTCCCTTTCGCAAGCAATTGAAGCACACGCCTGCAGCGCGTATTTTTTCCATCTTCTCACTGCTGGTAAAGGTGTTCAACTTGTTGCACTGGTAGTTGAAGTGCGTACCGTTGCAAAAGTCGCACCTCTCGATGACTTCTGAATCGTTCGATGAAGCGGCATGAGCTCGGCTAACGAACTTTGGGGTCGGTGTGAACTGCTTCGATGTAGGCGTCGTCTTTGCATTTGGTATTTTGTTTGCGGTTTCACAACGTTCCAGAACTTGACAGTGTGACTTCAGAAACTCAACCGTCTTCTTGTACGTCGGCAGCTCACCAGATGCAAGAGATTGTTCCCAGTGCTTGCGAGTTGAATTTTCCAGTGCTGCTGTGAGTAGGTAAACAACAATCAGCTCCGACACACCAGAAATCTCTTGTTGCATGTACTCCAAGCTCTCAACATTCTTGGTACACGCATCGAGAAGGCTTCGTAACTCCTTACTGGCTTCGGATGTCATCTTTTTCAGCGATAAGAGACCACGGATGTGCGTCTCCACTATCACTCGGGTGTTTTCGTATCTTTCCGTGAGAATCTTCCACGCTTGCTTGTAGTTTCCTTCGTTGATCGTTTTTGCGTCGAGTATTCCAGCGGCAGCTCCTACCAAGGCCTTATCGAGGTGGTAGAGCTTCACTACGTCGGAGTCACGGGATTGTGCCATCACGTCTATAAACATGGCCTTGAACTTCGGTCAGTTTGAATATTCCCCATCAAACGTTGAAATAGGCGCTTTGAAGGGCTGCTGTTCTGCTACTCGTCGTCGGTTGGTACAGCTGCACTCGTTCTGCTGCTGTCGGGGTCGGGGCAGCTATTTCGTTTTGCTGCTGCTGCTGCTGCTTTCGGGTCGGGTCGGGTCGAAATGATTTCCTTCCTAATCGGATGCTCGTGAAAAACTGAATACAATCCTTCGAGGCGCTTGTTTTTTTTTATAGCCGTGCTTCCTTCTTCGTAGCGGTCTTCTTCATTCTTCGGTCGAGTGTTGTGAATGATGTTCGTTGTTAATGAGGCGGGCCATATTTTGTTCTCGTTCTTTCTTGCGGCTTGGACGCAACAAACAGTAAGGAAGCTATTGCAGCCAATCACACAATGGGATAGCGGTTCACCTGCTCCAAAACATGGCGGCCCGGCGATTATGGCAAAGGAGCACTATAGATCACAACCAATTATAATCCCCACCACCGGCCCACCACACCCGGCGAACCACCAGATCTCACCGGGAAGCATCTTTACTGTTTTTCTTCTGCGCCCACATGATCACCCGCCCCGCCAAACACTAGGTAACCGAAACTAAAAATAATGCGCTATAACCGATAACAAAGCATCGACACCATGGTGATGCAGCAAATATGGTGAACTAATAGTAAGGATGTTTGAATAATTTACCGTTGTATCTCACCTACCACCAGTTTTGTTGATCTTTTTCTGTACTGACTCGATCACTTGAGTCGCAAAAAAAAGAGTACGAGGGGGGAGGGGGTAGTCTGAGATTTTCAAAAATGAGTTCACGTGGTTTATGAACAGGCCCTAACACGTTATGCCCTACAACAAAATTGTGAATAAGAAAGAATCAACATTGCGCTAGAAAGTGTCATGCGAAGAGCCGGGCTCAACAGCCGGGGTTCGATTTTCACTCGATCCGGTCAGTTCGTTTGTTTTGCGGATGACATGAACATTGTCGGCAGAAGATTTGAAGCGGTGGCAGAAATGTACACTCGCCTAAAACGCGAAGCTGCGAAAGTCGGACTGGAGGTGAATGTGTCGAAAACAAAGTACATGCTAGCAGGGGGTACCGAGCGCGACAGGGACCGCCTAGGCAGCAGTGTTACGATAGACGGGGATACATTCGAGGTGGTGGAAGAATTCATCTACCTTGGATCCTTGCTTACGGCTGACAACGACAACAGCCGTGAAATCCGAAGACGCATCATCAGTGGAAGTCGTGCCTACTACGGGCTCCAGAAGAACTTGCGGTCAAGAAAGATTCACCCCGCACTAAATGTACCATGTACAAAACTCTGATAAGACCGGTTGTTCTCTACGGGCACGAGACGTGGACGATGCTCGAGGAGGACCTGCAAGCTTTGGCGGCGTACAGGAGGATGGAGTGTGGCGACGAAGATGGAACCACGAGCTTGCTGAACTCTACGGCGAACCCAGCATTCAGAAGGTCGCGAAGGCTGGAAGGATACGGTGGGCAGGGCATGTTGCGAGAATGCCGGACAACAACCCTGCAAAAATGGTGTTCGCCTCGAATCCGGCCGGTACAAGAAGGCGTGGGGCACAGCGAGCACGATGGGCGGACCAGGTGCAACAGGACCTGGCGAGTGTGGGTCGTCAACGAGGTTCGGGAGAGGCAGCCATAGACCGAGTATATTGGCGAAATGTTGTAGATGAAGTCATATCGTAAATACGATGTATGGCTATTTAAATAAATAAATTAAAGAATCAACGCAACCGTTCACATCAGATGCTTGAAGCACTCTTTTTCCGTAAACTTTGAATATGTACAACTACATTCTACAAACAATCCTACTACTGGAACTCACATCTGCAACAAGCAAGTTGAGCAAGATTTTGTGAAATTAGCGTCCCTGGAAGCATTTCGTGCCTTCTGGCAACTTTACGCTTCTATTGATTTCTAAGCTCATCTTTTCGCACCAACCGTGGGAGACTTGGTCCTATACCCAATGATTTCATTATCTCCAATCCGCTCAACCAATGTTTTGTGATATAGTGGACAGATTATTATAATTTGAGATAACTCAATGCAGACGTCTTCCAAAATTGGCAGATCGACATGCAATCGGTGGAGACCCACCTGGTACCTCTCAGCAAGATGCTTAGAGGCGGACTGGAAGATTTGATGAGCTACCTCCTCCATCGTCTTGCAGCACCCTAAATCTTTATGCAAAAAATCCTGAAAATCATCATCAATCTTCTCTCTATCTAGACAGTAGAATTTAATTTAAATTTTACAGATGATTTACCTTGCTACTATATCAGAATGATTTCTGACAGACGCGCGTAATTAATTTAGATAAACACCTTCTAGTTTCGCACTCAGAACAAACGAAAACGACATCAGAATCTGCACCAAATTTGAGCCGAAACATTCGACATTTACCCATTTCCAAAGCAAATGTGTTGTAAAAAGCCTTGCAATATATGAAGAAACACAACGGTTTCGCCAGTAGATGAAACACATTTCAACCCACTTTGAAAACGAATGAACGAACGTTGCTCCTTGCCAGGGACGGGAATCGACAAATGATGAACACTGCTGATGATTATGCTCGCTGGGCGATGGTAGAATGAAACTGATTATGTGCAAGACGCTGCATGCCCTTTTTATAAGAGGTGGTTGCCATTCACCAACGGCAGTTGCTAATAGGGTGGCTTCGATTTCGCCTGAGACGAAACATACCCCCCCGGTTGAGGTTACTCAACATTACCAGGAGGTTGAACGTTGTCTTCGATGGGCAGTACCGAAAGCTTGTTGATGGGGCGTCGGAAAATGGAACCTTCAACCAGAACATCTACGGTTCGGATCAAACCGTCGTCACCAGGGTATACGGCTGTAATGCGACCTAACTTTCAGTTGAGTGAGGGCTGGTTTCGGTCGTGGAGCAACACGACCATGTTTTCCCGGATGTTCGGCATTATCCGAAGATTCTTCTTCCTCGGTTGCAGAGTATTCAGGTAGTCGCGACTCCAAGCGCGCCAGATATGTTCGCGCATGAGTTGCAGGTGTTGCCATCTCGTTAGGCGAATTGCCCGGATGTCTTCCAAGGATGGCTTGGGTATGGCGGTGAGGGGACGTCCGAACAACTAATGAGCTGGTGTAATTACCATCGGATCTGCTGGGTCGTTGGATATTGTGAAAAGCGACCGCGAGTTCAGCACCGCTTCTATTTCCACCAAAACTGTGGACATTTCTTCAGGGGTCAGCTTCACGTTGCCGACGATTCGCTTTAAATGGCTCTTGGCAGACTTAACTGCGACCTCCCAAAGGCTACCGAATTCCGGGGCATGAAGGCGGTATGAAGTGCCATTCGATTTCACGAGTGCGACAAAATGTTGCGATGGTTTCAGCGGCTTGCTGATCTTGGAACTGTTGGTATAAGGCATTCAGTTCGTTGTGTGCTCCTCGAAAGTTGGTTGCGTTATCCGAGTGCAGCTGCTGGATCATTCCTCGTCGTCCAAGGAATCGTTTTAGGGCCGCCAAAAACGCATCGGAGCTCAAGTCGGTTACTGCTTCTAGATGGACTGCTTTAGTAGTCATACAGACAAAGACGGCCACGCAGGATTTCATTACGGCAGGATGACGCACACTTTGTTTCACTAGGAAAGGCGTAGTCCACTCCAGTTACGGCAAATGGGGGGCGACGGTACCACTCTTGATGCTGGCAGGTTTCCCATCATTTGACTGGTGTTGGATGGGTTGATTCGAAAGCATCTCACACACTAACGTGTAATCTGCCGGAGCAGATGTTTATGAGCTCTTGGTAGCGCACCGTCGACCAGCGAGCCTAGTTCACCCCTGGCGAATTCGAAAGCGAACGCCAAACCGAATGTCAACCAACCTATTGACTGACGGAAGGATCGGTTGGCAGAAAGCAAAGTCAAAATCAATTTCAATAAACGTCAACATTAAGATTTAGTGAGCTTAAGTGATTCTTAGTAACTAATCTCCTATTTAAACCTAAAATTAAACCTAATCTAGTAACTTGTTCTATTTTTATTTCGTAAGAATAATTGAATTTAATATGCATAGAATTGAATTTACCTTGAACTTTCTAAAAAAATAGGACTTACGGCTAAATTGAAACCATAGAGAACAATTAACTATTGTGTTGTTTAAACCTAACAGGAAAGGTAAAACAAACAAATCTAATTAGTCTAAACGTAAAACCTAATCCATTTATAAAGTTCCAGTATAATAACTCCTGTTAAAACTCCGCCAGTTGTGACTGTGTTTGGCGATAGCAAGAGCTACTACAGTATGTATTATTTTGCTTACCTAAGCAAACTGTAACCTAAAATTATTTTGCTTGTAGGAATTTGTAACCTTTCAAATAAAGTGTTCACAAACTGGGAAGCCTCGTTTATATCGCCAACAATTTACAAATTATGTATGGGACGAGATAAAGGCATGACAAGCCGAAAGTCGAAACAGTCGGGTTGTTCAACCGATGTTGGTGCAGGAGCTTCGGACAACAATAACCATCCGGTGCAACCACCCAACAAACATCGGTGTTGAATTAGAGCTTGTTCAAGCAAATTTGGAGAAGCTATTCAGCTGTTTCTTCTAGAATGGTTGAATAGCTTCTTCAAATTTGTTTGAACAAGCTCTAATTCAACACCGATGTTTGTTGGGCAGTGTAGCCGGAGACGACCGGAGAACCGGACAATGTTACCCAGCCTGATACGCTTAGTCAGCTGGGGTTGACAGTACCAAAACATCAGGTAGTCCAAACCCAAGGTGGTTCCCAGTCGGCGGTTGTTCCCATCCAAAACCAACAGGTAAACGCTACCAAAACGGTGAGTACCGCAAAAAGAACCACGGGCGTTTGCCCCGTGCCGCGTTTGCAAAAAGCGAGTCAGTAGTTGCGGGCTATGTGATGAGCCCGACAATAATGCCATGGTACAATGTGATGAATGTGATTGGTTGTTCCATTTCTCGTGAGTCGAAGTGAGTCAGTCAGTTGCTAATACAAGTTGGTTGTGCCCCGGATGTACAAGTATGCTGAAACCCCCCAGACAACCGCAGAGAAACGAATCAGGTACGCAAGGAACCAGCAAAGATCAACCACAAAATCCACCCCCCAAAGGAACGGTTTCGGCTAAATCAGTAGGTAAATCAAATAGGCGTAGTGAGAAGAAGAAAATTGAGTTACATCTGCTGAAACTAGAGGAGGAAAGGAAGTTGCAGTAGCAGTATCTGGAACAGAAGTATAGCCTGCTGGAGGAGCTGGCAAGCGAAACATCATCTCAAATTAGCGCTCCGGATTCAATGTTGGACAATGCATCGAAAATTCAATAGTGGATAGAAGATACCGAAAAATGTGGTGATGATTCTGGCCTCGTGGATGGAGACCCGGACGACCAAGCGGAATGCGATTCTTTACCGAATAATGAACGTTTATCAACCGACTCCAGAAGGAACATAAGTTCACGTAATGCAACATGTGGGTCGTCGAGACAATCTGATAGAAAAATAACTCCTGCACCTCCAAAATGAAAAGAAACAACAATCAACTCAACTTCATCCACCACCACCATCAGTGCCTTTATCGCCCGCTATCAGGGGCGACCAAAACGAAAGCAACGACAACGCGTACACACTAAACCGTAGTCAGCTGGCCGCTAGACAGGCCGTCTCGAAAGATTTACCGGAGTTTGGTGGAAACCTGGAAGATTGGCCGCTCTTTTATTCGATCTTCCATTCGTCCAGCCAACTTTGTGGATTCTCAACGCTGCGGAAGTGCCTGAAAGGCAAAGCACTGGAGGCAGTTAAGTGTCGATTAATTCATCCGTCGCACGTGAACGGAGTAATTGCTACTCTCAAGATGATGTATGCAAAGCCTGAAGTGATCATACAGGCGATCGTCAGGAAGATTTGTTCATTGCCGTCTCCTAGTATCGAAAGGCTGGATACTACAGCGTAGAAAATCTTGTCGCAACGGTTGAAGCTTGTGAGATCGGGGATTTTATGTAAAATACCTCACTGAGATATGAGTTGGTGGAGAGCTAAAGCTAGCGCGGTTTCGATTTCTATAAGCAGTGATCATCGTTCTAAAACTAGCAAAAAAGATGGATTTTTGAATCTTCACGCCGAAGAGGACCCTCAGTCGTCAAAGAACCAATCGACAGTGCCGGTCAGTAATCCGTCTTTTTCGCAGGGGCTCGACAGAGAATGTGTTGGGTGTAAAGGGAGCTGATCGATTTTGGTCCAGTGTAAGCGTTTTAAGGAGCTTGGTTAAGATTCATTGATGGGCAGTTGTGCGGGAGTTTAAAGTTTTGCGGAGATGCCTGCGAAAGCATAACGGTCCATGCAAGCAGAAAAAGGTTTGCGGTACCGACGGCTGTTCCTACCTGCACCATCCCCTTCTACACGATAGGAGCAAGCAAGCTTCGACATCGTCTACTGCGCCGGCAAATTGTCTCCGCAGGCCCAAGGGCATCAAGCTACCAACAACAGCTGCAACGTGCACAAAGGGCAGTCTGAGATCCTGTTCAGAATCGTACCAGTCCTTCTTCACGGTCCATGGAAGATTGTGCGAACCTACGCCTTTGTAGATGACGGCTCGGAACTTACGCTGATGGAGCAGAGCTTGGCCGACGAATTGGAAGTGCAAGGACCAACCAAGTCGTTAAGCCTGCGATGGACGGGAGGCACTAACAGAACGGAACATTTATCCCAAAAAGTAAACCTCCAGATTTCAAGCGTTTCCAATCCCTTCCCATACCGTCGGCAGTCTGCAGCTCAGACCGCAGACACTGATAATACCTAAAATACAGAAAAAATATCGTCACCTCGACAGTTTGCCGGTAGAATCGTACCAAGAAGTCAGCCCACGCCTTCTTATCGGACTGGTCCATGCAAGCCTGGGGAACGTGCCGAAATACCGCGAAAGAAATCCGAACGAGCCAATAGGAGTCAAGACCCTACTTGGATGGATGATTTACGGGTGCTGCGCTCCGATGACAAATGGTGGCAATCACATAAATCATCACAGCGTCTACTGCCGTGAAACGCATATCAGTCCCATCTTTGCTTGTTTTCCTATTCATATCGGACTGATATGCGTTTCACGGCAGTCTAGCTTTGCCAATGCGAATTCAAATCGAACAAGCAGCTGCACGAAACCATGAAACAATTCTTCTCGCTGGAAAATATTGGAATCAGTAAGCCGGACAAATTGTTGCTTTACAATGACGAACAAAGGGCAATAGAGCTGTAGCAGGCCTTGACCAAGCGCATGGACGGGCGATACGAATGAGGTCTACTAAAACGATACGATAACGTCAGGCTTCCGGATAGCAGGCCGATGGCGCTACGGCGATGGGAATGTCTCCATCGTCGGATGCAAAAGGATGAGAACCTAGCCAAGGCGCTCAACGTGAAGATACGCGACTACTTGACCAAAGGATACATCAGGGAGCTTATTCCGGAGGAAATCGAGACGTTTAGCAACCAAGTCTGGTATCTTCCAGTGTTTCCGGTCGTGAATCCTAACAAGCCCGACAGGATAAGGCTGTGGGATGCGGCAGCAGCTTGCTTTGGAGTGTCTCTGAACTCGATACTGCTCAAAGGACCTGATCAGTTAACCTCTCTTCTTTCAGTTCTTGTGCAGTTCCGAAAGTTCCACGTAGCGGTTTCCGGCGACCTCCGAGAAATGTTTTTACAGGTCTTGATGCGGCAGGAGGATCAGCATTATTTGCGCTTCTTTTGGAAGGCGAATGAAGCAGAAGCCGCTCCAAGTACGTACGTCATGCAGGTTTTGCTTTTCGGGACATGCTGCTCTCCAAGCATCGCTCAGTATGTTAAGAATACTCACGCAAAGCAGTTCGAATAGGAATCTCCAAAAGCAGTGCACGCTATCATCCGGCAGCACTACGTGGACGATATGCTTGTCAGTGCTGAGACGGATGAGGAGGCAAGCCAGCTCGCAAAGGACGTGAAAAAGATTCACGAATCCGAAGGTTTTGAAATGCGAAACTGGGTGTCAAACTCACCGGCTGTAGTTGCTGCGCTAAACGAGGAAGAAACCAAGGAGATGAGCTTAAGCATCGGAGAAGCAGATACCATCACCTCCACTGAAAAGGTTCTCGGAATGTGGTGGGATACAACAGCGGACTGTTTCACATACAAACTATCTTCCCGCCACGACGTTGACCTGTCTGGCCAGAAGCGCTCAACAAAGCGGGAAGTATTACGAACCTTGATGATGGTTTTCGACCCATTGGGATTAGTCAACCATTTCTTGGTGTTCCTGCGAAGCCTGTTGCTGGAAATTTGGAGAGCGTCTATCGGATGGGATGAGCAAATCCACGACAGCTATTTCGAAAAGTGGCTTACTTGGCTTAGAGTTCTTCCTCGTGTAGCAGACATCAAGATTCCTCGCTGCTACCGGACACTTACATCTCCCAAAGCCATCGTGCAAATGAACACCTTTGTGGACGCAAGTGAGAAGGGATTCGCGGCTGTCGTCTACTTACATTTCCAGGAAGAAGACACGGTGGAAACTGCATTAGCTGGAGCAAAAACCAGGGTTGCTCCGCTCAAATTCCTCTCAATATCGCGTTCCGAACTGCAAGCTGCTGTTATCGGAGTTAGACTTGCAGATTCTATTATGAGTTCCCTCTCAATTACAGTTCAGAAGCGGTACTTTTGGACAGATTCCAGGGATGCCATGTGCTGGTTACATCCCGACCACCGCCGCTACAGCCAATATGTGGGCGTACGGATCAGCGAGATCTTAGCAACGACAGACCTACGAGATTGGCGATGGGTTCCTACAAAACTCAACGTAGCGGACGACGGGACCAAATGGAAGGGAACTCCGGACCTTAGTAGTTCCAGTCGGTGGTTCCTAGGACCTGTTTTTCTCCGCAGAGCCTAAAAAGAATGGCCGGCAGAGTCACTTTCCGTTAAAGTCACAGATACGAAGCTCTGTATCTGTATCTCTGTCCGAACCTTCATCTACATGTTAAGGCCTATGAACCTATCATCGAGGTAGGCCGCTACAGCCAATGGTCAATTCTACTGAAAACTACAGCTTATGTGTTCAGAGCCATCATGCAGCGGACCAGCAGGAAGATTTCAAAGGCGAACGAACCTCTTTCCAGCGATGACCTTACCAGAACAGAATGCTACCTGTTCCAGATAGCCCAACGGAGCGTCTATGGAGAAGAAATTGCAATCCTGGCCACCAATCATCGAGGATCGACAGAAAAAAATGTTCCCAAAAACAGCGCCTTGTTCCGTCTTTGTCCGTTTATGGATGAGAAGGGAGTCCTGAGAATCCGTGGACGAACCAACGCTCGCCAGTTCATCGATAGCAGCATCGCTAATCCAGTTATTCTCCCTAAGCAGCACAGCATCATCAAGCTAATCGTGTTGGCCGTCCATGAAAAGTTTCTGCATCAGAACCACGAGACCATCATCAATGAGCTGAAACAGCGGTACCATATTCCCCGAATCAAATCGATCCGGAATAGCTGCCAGACCTGCAAAAACGAACGAGCTCGCCCGCAACCGTCACTGATGAGTGACCTGCCGCCGTCACGCCTTGCAGCCTACAGCCGACCTTTTAGCCACATGGGGGTGGATTACTTCGGCCCAATGACATCATCTATTGGGCGCCGAGTGGAGAAACGTTGGGGAGTCATAGCCACTTGTCTGACTGTACGTGCCATACATTTGGAAGTTGCACACTCACTCACTGCTGACTCGTGTATCATGGCTCTACGTAACGTAATGGGCAGGCGGGGGGTGCCTGTAGCCATATACAGCGATCGTGGAACCAACTTTGTGGGAGCCAACAAAGAACTGCAGACCACACAGGAAGAGTTGGACCACGATAAAATCGTTGCACAATTCACCTCTACGAACACGACGTGGAAGTTTATCCCACCTATGTCTCCTCATATGGGCGGAGCTTGGGAGAGGATGGTTCGTACGGTCAAGCAGAACGTGCAGAAGCTACTGCCAAGACGTAGGCCGTCGGACGAAACCCTACGGAGCATTCTGATAGAAGTGGAATTCATCGTAAACTCAAGACCGTTGACCGAAATCCTTCTAGACGACGATCAGTCCCCCGTATTGACCCCGAACCACTTCCTCATCGGTTTTTCGAGTGGAATGCTTCCGTGGACCTGGTTCGACGACAAATCGGCTCGGCTGAAGGAGAACTGGAGACTATCGCAGAGCGTAGCGAATCAGTTCTGGATACGGTGGCTGCGCGACTACCTTCCGTCTTTGACTCGCCGAGCGAAATGGTTCACCGGAATGAAGCCAATTGAAGTAAACGACTTCGTAGTAGTCATCGATACCAGCTTCCCGCGCAACAGCTGGCCCAAGGGCCGAGTGATTGCTACCAAGGTAGCACCAGATGGTCAAGTCAGGTGGGTTACTGTGCAAACCGCCAGTGGTATATACGAGCGACCGGCCGTCAAACTCGCGGTGCAATTCAACTCAGGAGCACCTTCGAAGGGGATTGCATTGAAGGGGGATTGTTGGTAGCGCACCGTCGACCAGCGAATTCGAAAGCGAACGCCAAACCGAATGTCAACCAACCTATTGACTGACGGAAGGATCGGTTGGCAGAAAGCAAAGTCAAAATCAATTTCAATAAACGTCAACATTAAGATTTAGTGAGCTTAAGTGATTCTTAGTAACTAATCTCCTATTTAAATCTAAAGTTAAACCTTATCTAGTTACTTGTTCTATTTTTATTTGGTAAGAATAATTGAATTTAATGTGCATATAATTGAATTTACCTTAAACTTTCTAAAAAAATAGGACTTACGGCTAAAATTGAAACCATAGAGAACAATTAACTATTGTGTTGATTAAACCTAACAGGAAAGGTAAGACAAACAAATCTAATTAGTCTGAACGTAAAGCTTACTCCATTTATAAAGTTCCAGTATAATAACTCCTGGTAAAACTCCGCCAGTTGTGATTGTGTTGTGCGATAGCAAGAGCTACTACAGTATGTATTATTTTGCTTACCTATGCAAACCGTAACCTAAAATTATTTTGCTTGTAGGAATTTGTAACCTTTCAAATAAAGTGTTCACAAACTGGGAAGCCTCGTTTATATCGCCAACAAGCCAATAGCGTTGTCTCATGGCGTTCATCAGGCCGGATCAGGCCGCCAAATGAACTAGTTGAACCACATGGAAAATAGCTTCGGTTGCCTGGCGTAGTTCCTTAATCGTCAGATGCTTGCTTGACTTTCGCTCGGTAGGGTTCTTGATTTGACAGTTGCCAACGAATCGCAATGCGTACCCCATTACACGTTGGATTTTGCGGAAGCTGCTGTACCTGGAGAAAAACGAAAATGGTTCGATACTAACAGCTGCAATGATGGGTGCTTCTTTCAGCTCTGGCAAGGGCTCTGGAACATCTTCGGGTGGGTTGACGTCATACTTTACTCGCTAGAGGAACTCGGGATCATTCCACCAAATGTTGATGTTTTCCAAGGCTTCGGGTGGTTGACCACGAGAGACGACGTCTCGACGCGTCGGCAGGGTTCTGCAGGGATCGAACGTATTTCCATCGGAAGCCACCTGTGTGTTCTTGGATCACGGCGATTCGGTTTCGGACGAATAATTGGAGTTGGTTGAGCGGTTTCTTGATCCAGGCTAGGACAATCGTGCTATCACACCTTCAACACAATCTCCCGGAATTCCATACCCAGGGCGGGTAGCACCTTCAATATTAATCTGGTCAGCAGTAGAGCAGCGCATAACTCCTTGGATGGAAAGGTCATGCAGAGGAGCCAGCTTCGACTTGCTGGTAAGTAGGCGCAGCTTGGCTGATCCAGCGGAAAACAGACTTCGTAGGTAAATGCAGGCGCCGTATGCCACGGTTGAGGCATCGGAGAATCCGTGTAGTTCGTAACCCACTACTATGTCAAATGTAACGCATCTCGGAATGGCAATGTTGGACAGCAAGGACATCGATGCTTGAAGTTCTTGCCACTTTTATGCAATTTCTTCGTCGACCGGATCATCCCATCCGATGTTGAGTTGCCACAACCGTTGAGCCAGAAGTTTTGCCAATACGATGACCGGAGAGAGCCCAAGGGGGTCGAAGAATTTTGCAATCTCCGAGTACATCACCCTTTTAGTGAAACGTTGCTGTGTTGGAGGTGGTTGATTTGAATGGTTCGCGATGTACAGGGGATAAACGGTATCATTTTTTCTACAGGAATGCACTAGAGAAACTCTTGCGAATTCGAGCACCATTTATGGATCGGGAATCCACCACTTCCTAGGAGCTGCTTCAATTCTTGTTGGGCTTCGATGGCATCTTCCACCATCTTTGTACAACCGGGCCGACTTGTAGGACTTCATTTAGGGACAGTTGTTCAGACGATGACTTGGCACTTGCGTCGTACACGACACGAAACTGTGTGCTCGAGCTGGACGGGCGAAGTATCGCGAGATGCGGAAGATAGTACCTCTGCTGGTTGAGTTGATCGTCAGCTTCGTTGATTTCGTGGTGATGTCCGAGAGCCTCGTACTCCCGGATGAATTCCACGTACAGCACCTGTCGATCGTGATTCATCAGGCGTTTCTCCAGCATCAGGAACCTCTTCAAGGCCAAAGCGCGGCAATCATCCAACTGGGAAGACTTTTCGTTAAACGGCATCCTCACGATGAACCTTCCGGACTCGTCACGTTGGTATGTGGCAAGAAAGTGCGCTTCGCATGCCATCTCCTCGGTTGATAGCTTCGGTACATCTTGCACTTCCTCGATTTGCCAGAACTTATGCATCATTTGCTCGACATCTACAAGGGAAGCGTGGTTGGCATGCTGGACGGAAATGTTGGAAATCTGTGGTTCGATGATGACACCAGATACGATCCACCCAAGGTGAGTGTCTCGCAACTGTGGCAGGTTGTCTTCCAGGATGAGCTGGCTTGGCTTCGGCAAGTCAAAGAACAACTCTGCGCCGATTAGCAGATCCACTTTGTTGACACAGCATGGATGAGGGTGATTTTTCTTGTCGAACACTTGCACCACTGCGGTAAGCAGCAGCGCGGTTTTGGTAGATTGGGCGATGTTCGACGAACAGGTGGTGGCAACGGGTGGTTCCACTAGGGCAGGAATCATCTGCACCGACGTCGATGGTTGACTCGGAGCAGCCGGAATCGGTGGCGGTCTTACCACTGCTTCTGCGGGAAGAGAAACATTCGGCGTTTTCTCCTGGCTGGGTGCCTTATCTTCATGGAGCAACGTGTGTTGCGGGCGCTGGCACTTGTGACATAATTTGCTGGATGGGTAGTCCTTGGAACGGTGCCCCTTGCGCAGGCAGTTGAAACAAACTCCTGCGATTCGTATCTTCTCGTTCTTCTGGGATGTGATCAGGTTGTTCAGGGCAGTACACTGAAAGTTGCGATGATCATCACCACAAATGTCACACGCTTGAGATTCACTAGTTGAAACTGTGTGGCTCTTCTGGGGATGGGCTTTGGCTTGATTGTTGGAGTCGATGGCTGGAACGCCTTTTCACAGTTTTCCAGAATCTGGCATCTGGATTTCAGGAACTCGATGACTTGTGCATACTTTGGAAGTTCTCCTTTCTTCTGGGCACTCTCTCAGGACTTACGAGCCGACTTGTCCAGGGCCAAAGTTATCAGATACACAATGATGTGCTCCGAAACTGCGGTGATCTGTTGCTGAAGGTAGCGCAAACTTTTGATTTGGTGGTTAGCTTCGTTTAGCAGAGCTCGCAGGTCCTAACGTGGATAACAATCCACGGATGTGAGTTTCTACTAGCACTCGCTTGTTCTCGTACTGGTCCGACAAAATTTCCCAAGCTTGCTGGTAGTTGCCTTCGCTTAGGACCTTCGCATCCAGGATTTCAGCAGCATCTCCGATGAGGGCTTCATCGAAGTGATACAATTTAATGGCGTTGGTATCCCCCGAGATAGCCAACAAGTCCTGGAAGATGGCTTTGAATTTGGGCCACGCGTCGTAGCTCCCATCGAACGTTGGGATTTAAATTTGTTTTTATTTCCATTCTTTTCCTTATATACTAATTTACATTGTAAGTGTTTTAGCCCAATGGGCTCTTCAGATTTGTGTAAGTGTTTTATGTGTTTGGTGTGTTTAGTGTGTTTATGTTATTATTAAGTGTTCAGATCAGCCTTTGGGGCATTGTTAGTTAAAATTTGATAACCTACTTAAACATCAATTTGAAAATCCTAGGGGTGGGGAACCAGATTCCGGATGATCTGGTGATCCGATGTCAGGCAGCGTGCCCTGTACCGATTGATAGACTCACTAAAACGATCATCGAGCATTTTTATCTCGGCCAGACGGTGGACCTCAGATGTTCTTGTCCTCGAAGGGGTGTTCAGGATCATCCTGAGGAACTTATTTTGAACACGCTGAAGCTTCAGGTGATGTGTTTTTGCGCAACTCTCCCAGATTGGCATGCCGTACTCGATGACTGGAAGTATGATTTGCTTGTAGACAGCAAGCTTGTTTTTCAGGAATAATGTAGACCTTCTGTTGATCAATGGGTACAGTAGCTTCAACAGAACGTTACACTTTGTGACAGTTTTGTCAACCTGCTCCCTGAAAATAAGCTAGCTGTCTATGGTAACGCCAATATAGACAGCTTATTTGGACCATTCCACCGTTGTTTTGTTAGGCTAATTTTACAATCCTCAGGTGGAACAAGGGGCCGCGGGGGGGGCGGCGGGGGTGTCTCCCCCCCGCGTGACCTCCCTTCTGTTTGGGAATTTTTCCGGCCGGCCCCCCGCCGTTTTTTGTTTTTTGTTCCCCCCTTTTGTGGGCGCGGGGGTTCCGCGCCACACCCCCCCAGAGCAATTTTCCCGGAGCGGGGGTATGTCCGAGGTGAATAGGTTGAATAGAAGTGGTCCTAGTATACTTCCCTGCGGAACACCGGCGGAGATCTCCTGTGCATCGGAAACTGCACCTTGCAGCGAAACACGAAATGTCCTGTCCGACAGATAATTTTTAATTATCTTCACCAGGAAGATGGGAAGATTGTATCGTTTTAGCTTTTACACCAGGCCATCATGCCACATGTTATCAAAGGCCTTCTCGATGTCTAGAAGTGCCATGGCAGATGATTGAGAAACAGACTTGTTCCGTCTGAGGATATTAATGACTCGATTAAATGGTGAATTGCTAAACGCCCACGTCGGAAACCAAATTGTTCGTCGAGCAAGATCTTCAGCTGGTCGGCAGATGAGAGAAGCCGACGGTAGATCGCATTATCAAAAAGCTTGGATAATCCTGAGAAAAGGATGATGGGCCTATAACTCTTGGAACATGAAGGATCTTTCCCAGGTTTCTGGATGGGGATGACTTTAGCTGACTTTCAATACGAGGAGAAGTAGCTAAGTTGCAGGCATTGGCTGAAAATCAACGCCAGATGAACGTAGAACTGGGGGCTCAATTGCTTGAGCTCCAAGTTCATAAAGTTATCGAAACCGGGGGCCTTCATGTTTTTTGAGCCTTTGATATAAATCAACAATTCATCAACTGAGATCTCCAACTCCTCTGAGGAAGTCGTTGGCGCTTATTTAGATGTTAGTAATAAGAGCGCTAACGGCAGCTTCGATTGGACTGACGATGTTTCGTCCAAGATTGTGGGAGCTGACGAAGTGTTGACTTATCTCAGCAGCCTTTTCTGCAGGAGGTATCAAGAGATCCTTAGAGCCATTGCTGTCTAGTGGGATCAACGGTGGAATGGGCCTTGGTTTAGTTTTCAAAATTTTTGTCAACTTCCAGAACGGCTTTGCACAATCTGGGAGAGAACGGATCTTGTCGGAACAACTGTTATTCCTGAGGTCCACCATTCTGGCCTTAATGATTTGTGTTATCCGATTGCAATGACATTTTAAGGTAGGCGGACCAGTTCGCTGGTATTGTCTTCAGATGGCGTTGTGCAATTGTATCAGTTCTTGAGTGTGTCTATCAATCGGTACAGAGTTGCTCACCTGATCTATCACTGGGACATGTTGCTCCCGGGCCTGGGAGATCGCTTGCTCGATGCTCTGCAGCTGCCGTTCGATGTCATCAGTTGACTCGATGTTCACGTTGAAATCGACGGTGTCGTCGACATGTTGTTGGAACCTCTCCCATCTGGCACAATGGTAGTTCCGCCTGGTGATTCAATGCCGGTTGACCGAGGAGCCAACTTCGGTCACCACCGGATATTGGTCCGAGCTGAGCTCCTGGTGCATGACCGGCTGGGCGATGTTGTTCCCCATGTTGGTGCGAAGGATGTCGAAAGTCGAATGGATTCCGGATCTGCTTAACCGGGTGGGAGTATCTGGATGACTGCTTGCGGATCGCCAAAAACTCCGCATGTTTGGGGCTGGCTCGATTGCTGGTCCTGAGTGCAGCAATGTCCTTTGACGCGACGAAAACCGGGGGGATCTTTATCTTCTTTGGCACCTCCTGTACCGGGTGCACGGCAAATTGATTGCTCGCTAAAAGTCGGGCGTTAGGGTCCGCTGGACCAACGTCATAATGGCGCTGCCCGGTTGCTGAAAGGTTTCAAGAGCGGATGTCACCGCCTGTCGATTTTTACGACCCATTGCAACGGCAATAGGTCGAGCGAGAAAGTTTGCCAAACTTTGCAGCGCTTTCTTTGGGTTTGCCACCACCAAAAGATGAGCAAGCGCAGGTGATAAGTCGCGAGCCGGACACGTAATTGCGAGAAAAAAGACCTTATGTTCGAGGTGAACAGGTTAAACAGAAGCGGACCTAGTATACTTCCCTGCGGAACACTGGCGGAGATCTCTTTCAGCATCGGAAACTGCATCATGCAGCGACTGATTTTAATTATCTTCACCAGGGAGATACGAAGGTTGTATCATTTTTGAACACCAGGCCACCGTGCCACACGTTATTAAAGACCTTCTCGATGTCGAGAAGTGCCATGGCAGATGTTTTTTTATACAGACTTGTTCCGCCTGAGGATGCTGGTGACTCAGTTCGGTTGGTGAATTGTTGAACGACTCCGTCGGAAGCGAGCAGGATGTTGACCTCATCGGTAGACGTGAGAAGCCGACGGTAGATCGCTTTCTCAAACAACATTGATAATCCTGAGGGACGGGTGAATGGTTTATAGATCTTGAGAGAAGAAGGATCTTTCCCAGGCTTTCAGGTGGGGATGACTTTAGCTGACTATCTACTCGAGGGAAAGTTGCTAAGTCTCAGGCATTGGTAAAAGATCAACACCGGATGACCGTAGAACTCAATTGTTGAACTCCAAGTTCATGATGTTGTCGAACCCTGGAATCTTCATGTTCTTTGAGGTTTTGATATAGGACAACAGTTGGTAAGCTAAGATCTCCAACTCTTCCAAGAAATTCTGATTTAAATGGATGTTGTTTGCAAGCTGGCAAGCTGGCAAGCAGCAGATGAAGTGTTGACCTATCTCAGTAGCCTTTTTTTCAGGAGTTATCAAGCGATCCTTAGAGCTATTGCTGCCTAAAGAAGTATGTACTAGAAATAATGCAATAGTCTAAAATGGTCACCAAACATTCATTTTAAGTCGGATATTTTTGAAACTCTTAGGGAATAAATAAACACTTATTAGATTTGTTTTTGCGAAGTTGGTTTAGACAACCTCCATAGGCTTGGACTTAACGCTACCCATCAAATCCTGTGCAACACTTGCGCCATCTTTCTTACACACTTTCATCCCCTGCTTCTTCAAATCCTTGTCGTTTTTGAAGACCTTCCCTGTTTTCCGGAGCTTTCCCTTCATAATCACCCAGAGCTCGTCTATTGGGCGAAGTTCTGACGAGTTTGGCCAGAGTTTGCCCTCTTCGGCACGAAAACAACATCGTTGGCTTCATACCACTCCATCACCGGTTTCACGTAATGGCGAGATCCAGCCAAAACATAGTGTCACCTTCGTGGGACCGGAGGCAGGGCAGCAGCCCAAGCAACATAGCTTGTGATAAACAAGTTGAAAGTACTGTCTAATGGCAAAAACAAGATATCAACAGAAGTGTATAAGACTTTATTTCATACTCTTATATGACGTAAAAAGCGCAAGAAGTGAAGCCTTATAAAACATAAAACGGAAAAAAATTATCCTCATACTAAAATATAACATCTTTAAGCGTGGGATTTGAACACTAGTCTTTGGCGTGATAGGTTTGTAAGCCAACTCCGATTGTTGAAAAGTAAACTCCGAGTATCAATTATTTGCTTCCCGTTGGCAGTGAAACCACAATCTTGTGCAACAAATTCATCGTTATGAAACGCAAAACACGTTTTGCAAAGCTTGGTTGGTGTGATGTTATTTCAACAGTATTTAGGACCACCCATAAAATCTTGTCTTGTTCATGTTTTATAAACGTATGGAAACATGTTTTTAAGAACAACAATAAAGTATTGATCACTTGCAGCAGTGAAATAAGTACGTTTAGCTTGATCGTTAGTCAGAATAGGAGAGATCCAAATCGCTCCGAACTGGACATGTTTTGCAATACGTTAATAATACATTTATAAAACATACAATTATAAATCCTTCTAAAAGATGTTTTGTGTGTTACATGGGAGGCGCTTCTTGAGACATTCGTTTTTACATATTTGGCCGTTGATGGTGCCGGTCATTATGCAGGGCCTGCTAAATTTGCAGCACCCACAGATCGCCTGCTACACCAAGTACTTCTTGGCAAATTTGTCGACCTTCTTTTTCCAGGCGGGGCTTGCCGACGAAAAACTCCAGGCCAGGGATCTGCTTGGTGTACGCTTTAATGTACGTCTCATCAAATATTACGATGCATTTCGGCTGCACCAATCACTCGTGGTACAGCTTCCTGGCGCGAGATTTGACCAATGTATTCTGTTTATCGGTTCGGTGTTCCTTACCTTGAAGACATGAAGTCCGGCGCGCTTCATTGTCTGCTGGACGACCCAGACGGAAGAATTGACCTTCTTGGCCACGTCCCGAATCGGATGGTTAGGATTGCGCTTTAGGTAATCCCTCATCTTCCTTGCGTTCACGGGGCCGGTCGTCTGGGTCTCTTTGAACGATTTTACCACACGGGACACGGTCGAACTGTTGATTCCCAACTGTTCCGCAATCCACCTGTTGGACTAGCCTGGATTTTCCACGACCACGCCCATATTTTTTTGTCGAAGAACTTCTTGCTTGGAAGCCATCTCGATAACCACTAGACGGATTGTGACGAAATTTTGCACATGCCAACATTACACTCTAATTTAGTTTAAAACAAATTTTCCATTTTTTACCCATGCATAAAACAAAAACCACAAAAGAAAGTGTTGCATTTTTTTCGAGTACAATCTGTATTGTATAAAAACCGTAGTACAGACCTATCTGGTCTAAAGTACCTGATGGCGTATAGACTTATATGAAACTACAAGAACCTCAATAGAAGTTCTGGTATTGATTGGAAAAAATAAAGTGCTCAAAAGAGGAATTGTAATGAAAACAAAGTAAAATAAGATTTCAGTATTTAGTATGCCTACCTTTCGCCTGAATCACTGCTTGTAGACGTCTTGGCATGCTTTCGACGAGGTTGTGGAGGTATGCTTCAACGATATTCTGCCAGGCTTCATTTAAAGCTGAGAATGGTTTTGTTCGTCACTTCACCTATAAAGGGTGATACGGTCAAAATTTGGTCAAGGGAAAACGCGTGTAAATCGGTGAAATCGTTTATTTAAAAAATCAAATTAAATTTCTTTTTCAAGTTCAATTAGTATAAAATTCAGGAAAAATATTCAGTTAGGCTTCCACTTTTCCAAATCCGAATTGCCGGGCCTTACGCTTGACCCCTGCCATCAGATTTGGTACAGCCACCTTGTCCACCTTCTTCGCCGCAGAAAGCCAGTTTGCCTTGAACTGCTGCTCGTCCTTAGCAGTTTTTTTGGTCTTCTTTAGGTTCCGCTTGACAATAGCCCAGTATTTCTCAATTGGGCGGAGCTCTGGCGTGTTGGGAGGGTTCTTGTCCTTGGGAACCACCTGCACGTTGTTGGCGGCGTACCACTCCATGGCCTTTTTACCGTAATGACAAGATGCCAAATCCGGCCAAAACAGTACGGAACAACCGTGTTTCTTCAGGAAAGGCAGCAGACGTTTATTCAAACACTCTTTCACGTAAATTTCTTGGTTGACAGTCCCGGAAGCTATGAAAATGCTGCTTTTCAAGCCACAGGTACAGATGGCTTGCCAAACCAGATATTTCTTTGCGAACTTTGACAGTTTCGTGTGCTTGAAAATATCTGCTACCTTTCCCCTTCCTTTTGCCGTATAAAACTCCTGTCCCGGAAGCTGCTTGTAGTCGGCTTTGACGTAGGTTTCGTCGTCCATTACCACGCAGTCAAACTTCGTCAGCATCGTCGTGTACAGCCTCCGGGATCGCGCTTTGGCCGTCGTATTTTGTTTATCATCGCGATTTGGCGTCACTACCTTCTTGTAAGTCGATAGTCTGGCTCGTTTTTTGGCTCGATGCACGGTTGTAAACAATACACCCAGCTTATTTGCGGCATCTCGGAGAGATAGGTTAGGGTTTCGCTTGAAACTACCGGCAACTCTCTTTGTCGTCTCAGCGGCTTCCGGTTTTCGATTTCCCCCCGATCCAGACTTCCTGGCCTTCGACAAACGTTCCCCAAACACTTTAATTACATTTGTAACGGTTGATTTGGCAACTTTTAGCGATTTTGCCAACTTTGCGTGCGAGTAGCTCGGATTTTCGCGATGCGCGAGTAAAATTTTGATACGCTGCTCTTCTTGCTTGGACGGCATTTTGACAACTGAAGAGTGAATTCCAAAATCAAAATAGGAGCAACATTCTACACACACACACCTTCAAAATGAGGGGTGTTCAGGTTTTTTAAATGCAAAATTGAAAGAAATACGTCAAGTTGATATTGACCAAATTTTGACCGTATCGCCCTTTATCAACCTGTCTATCCAAAATCGACCAAAACTTATCGATAGGGTTCAGGTCTGGTGATTGTGGTGGCCATTCCAAGAGTTTAATGCGATTTACTTTGGAGTAGCTTTATGGGCTATACAAAGTTAAGTTAGTTTGTTTGGCATAGAATAGCCCAAGATTACCTCATAATATCGTTTGGTCTTACAGGACATTCATTATGTTCATAATGTGTTTGAATACATATCATAACATTCTATAGCGGATAAAGCTACTGTTACAACTGTAGATCTTAAGTTCTAAACTCCAGAGCAGTTTGGGCGACCTAGCACGTCTCAAAAACATATTTCCTACTATTTGTTCTATCGTTTCTATGTTATTGATCACAAAATCAATCAGATTACACCAAGTTGCATGTATTACAACGCTTGGACAAATTTAGGCCTGAGAGGGTTAATTCAAAGAAAGTTGCATTGAACAATCCAAATGGCTTACATTTAGTTACGTAGTCCTACGTCATCATTTCGAACAACTCAATGGGGCTGTACCTTGTAGTTTTTATTAATATCAATAGAAAAGTCAAATTGTATGAACATTAAAAGATAATGAAAATCAAGTCAACTTTGCAGAAGTAAGCGAGAGGATATAATCAAATTTAAAAAAGTTTCGAAGCGATGATAAATTTAGCTTTGGGTGAGCACTTTATTTCCAGTTTTCTAGGTACTGTTCAGAGCAATTGGACATTCAAATAGCAGAACCAATATGAAACCGCTAGACAAACCAATACGACAATTTACATCAAATTGATTCACATTTCTATTTGCTTGATTTCAGAGAAATATTCAATAAATATCCTCATTTCAATTGGATCAAAAATAACGCAGGTGCTAGTTTGCCAACACCATATGTCAGGAAAAAGCGAACCTCCACCATTTAACGCAATCAAATTTTCATTTTAGCGCCTACAACTTCCCCCCCCATCACGAACCGGAACCAGATCCGGATGGAACGTGCCTTGGTTACACGTGAACTCTATCCATCCAAAATTAACCAAGCAAAACGCCATGTACCTTAGCTGCGACGTTTGCTCCTAAACCGAGACGCCCAAACACGTTTTTCCCGCTCTCTTCGCCGCCGCCGCCGCCGCCGTAGAATTACCTAATTTCGCATCCATTCATCTCACGCGCCCGAAACCAAAGGCGAGAAAACACTGTATTTGCGTACCGGGTCTCTGATTTGTTTCTTCGTCGTGACGAGACGAAGAAACAAGTGACACAATTTGAACTAATTTCCTCTATCCTGTCTCCCCTGCAGCAGCTGCCATACTGCTGCTGGAAAATTTTGCGCTACTAATTTCCTATATTTACATAACAAATTAAAGCCTGGCTCAGTGTGGTGGCTGTTGTTTTTTTTTCTTTTCTGTCTGACGATGATGGCGACACCAGTCGGTGTCGTATTGCAACATGCATTTCGATGTTGTGAATTTTGGCAAACAATCAAAACAGTTTTGAAACCCTGTCATCGGGGATCGCGCGCCTGCTATGTGAAAAGTTAATAGGCGAAATTCTGCCTGCAAATGAAAAATATCAGCTCGATGAATAAACATTCCAAACATTTTCAATGAATTTCTTGTACATAAAAAAAAAACAAATCAGAAACTACCCGGCAAAACGATAAGCTTTAACTGCTCGGCTGCAAATTTAATGACCTAAGCTAAGCCCCTCCATCCCGGTATACTTTGTCAGACATGCAGACAAAAACACCCCATAAAATGTCGAACCCCTGAAGGCTTCCTTTCTCGGCCGAGAGAGCCGGTGAGAAAACACATGTTCCCGGAATTTCAGGTTATGGTCTACTTTCGGTGTGGATCAATAAATTTCTCACCCGAAACCGAGCAAGGGAAAACAAAGTAACAATTCTTGGCTCGTCTTCGTGTTCGGAAGACGACGAAAACAACTAAATCATGCCCAGTAATTGATTGCATTCTACCTGGCCCAAAGCTGAGATTTTAGGTTCTTTTTTTTTTTTGGTTGGCATTTTCGTCGAAAAGATGATGATTAATGATCGTGGGAGGAGACCTACCTGGACGGAGGAGTCGGCTGCATCCTTGGCTTTGTCGTACGCCGGCGTGAAGGTATTCGGATGGTGGACGCCAAACACGAATGGGCCGTCGTTTTCCGGAGTGTCCCCGCGAGGTGGGGGCGGTGGAGTCTGAACCGGAATGATCCGCTGCGGCGGAACGGGCGGCGGAAGCCCAGTTCCGCAGGAAGAGGCATCGATCAGACGGCGCCGCGGCAGCGTTGGACCCTGGACGTTCAGCTGATTGTGGTGATAGACCAGCTCATCGTAGTCATCGTCGTCTTCATCTTCATGATCGCTGTTGTTGCGATTGGTGCTGGTTGTGAAGAAGTGATTGTTGTTGGTTGGTGCTACCGGTCGGTAGCGAGGTTCGTTGACATCCGAAAACTGGAAGTCGATATTGTTCAGCGTATGCTGAGTAGGCGACGGAGGGCTACCGTACGGGTAGCCTTTGTTGCTGTTGAGGTTCTCGTACTGCCGGGTGATGAGGTTAAAGTCGTTGTATCCGCGAGTGGGGTTCTGTTTTAGGTTGTTTATTTGTTTACTAGTGAGGACCTGCGGTTGCGCCATATTGGCACGGCGCTCCAACAAGGGGCGCGTCGATCGGTTGAACGGATGCTCGCGGGATTGCATCTTCGAGGAGGGCAAAATCTGTGGTGGCATCTAGGGGAGGATACCCCGGGCAGGGAGGAGGTACAACGTACAATTTATGGAGGCTTTCACGCTCCAATGGTCCACACAAACTCTCTATCCGGTAATTGAATTGCCTTTTTTTTCTGTTACACACTATTCAGGTTAGTACGGGAAACCAATTTCATCGACTCGACCGGCGAGGCGTAACGGTTCCATGCACTCGAACAATAGCAGCTGCAACTATTTTCTAACGATTCGGCTTTTTATTGCACCCACTATTCACGGTTCTTTTTTTTTTCCTTTCGAAAATAAAACGCAACACTAGCGCCACACGTGGCTTTGCACTTTCACCAAAAGAAATTCAAAATCACAGCCTACGGCCACACTTGGATTGCTTCTTCGTTTTTGTTTCACACTCTTCGGCTCCTTCTATTTCTTCCGCTTCTTACTGCTGCAAGCCTAAAACGAAAATTACATCAGCTGATAACAATCGCGCACTGCAACTCGAATTTTCGATGCATTCTTCTTCTTCCCATCGATTTCACCCGCTTATCTTTCAGTATGTTTCAGACACACATACACACACGCACACCTTTATTCTTCCGTCGGCGGGTTCCTCTGATAACGGGCTTCTTTTCGCACCGAAAACAAAACCAAACACGTCAGAATTAGTGTCAGGCTTCAAGTAGCTGTCACCTGTTCCGCCTGCCGACTAGACATGGACTCAGGCGGATCCGTTTTTCGAGGCAACGCTGATAACGCATGTTCCGGTTTCTCTTCCAAATGGGTGCCTGTATGCGTTTTAGAACTTCAGAATATTGTTTAGCAAAACTGCCCAACCCCCTTCAATCATTTTGTAATCGCGCAAACTAGAGAACGTGACTTTTCCGGTGGTGTCAAGTGCGGCATGCGGTCCCCTGCCTTCGAAAGTAAACAACGTTCGGGTTGATTGCCAAATATTTGCTCCGTTTAATGAGGGATCCGCTCATATCGCCGTTATCGCAGTACGAATAAACAAATGCGCTGTCGATTTTGAAAGTCAATTATTAGGCAACCAAGGGCGCTGCTCACCTTTTTTCTCAGGTAAAAGCCTCGTTAACCCCTTCGGTGGACACTGTCCTTACGTTCGCCCACCCTTGAAAACACTAACAACGCCCAACAGCGCGATTGTTTACACTGAGCACCGGTAAATATTGACTTTTTTTTCGTAGGAAACAAAGTAGGCTGGACGCGATGGAAACAAAGCAAAGCTAGTACTTCCCAAAACAACTCCCCTTTTCGACAGTTTCCGACTTTTAATTACTGTTTACCCGCCCGCTTTCCTAGGCTGCTGTGCTGTGGATATGCATGTGTGTATTTTTGTTATCTGTACCTGGCTGTCAACCAGCAGGCTGCTGCTGTTTTTGTCGGAATCATCATGGCTATTTTACTCAGCTGTTCAACCCATCGCCTACTGATAAGAACGCACGAAAATGAACGAATGCGTCACCTTTCGCCTTGTTTTCGGCGTTCGGATGCACCTTCCCAGCTCGCTGCCACCAACCAACCAACAGAACGAACGAAAGGGTGGGAACATATTGAGGATTTGAAAATATTCCAGCTGTCCGGAGAGCCATCCATGGGAATTTCTGGACGCAAATGTCAATCATGCCACCGCTGCAGTGGTGGCAGCGGCGGTGTGCGTAACTAATTATCGGTTCTGCTCGGTTTATTGCGTGGGAAAATGGCCATTTGTGGGAATAGAATGGCATAGACAAAAAAAAATCCACCCTTCATCATATTCACTCACGAAATGTGCAGCAGAGCAGATCGCGCGATAACAATGCCGAAAAAATAAAATAAAAGAAATGAATGCTGTTTTGCGTCCGGTCAGCAACGACAGCATCAAAATTTCGACGACCGTAAACCATTTGGATGAAATCTGTTGTTGGTCAACAAAATTGAGGCTGGTTGAGATTTATGTCAGCCGGGTTCGGTCGATATTGTCGAAGAAGTCGTACGTGATTTGAATGTCAAACAGATTTGCGTTCCTCTGTGGAATGTTCACTTGAGTTTTTTGTTGTTTTTGTTTTTGAAGATTTAAAGAAGTAACGTCGATAATTCCGTTGACACTTATTAGTCAGACGCCTGAACTGATTCGGAATAAACAAAAAGCAGTTTTCAATGTAACGAAATTCACGTTGGGGTGAGGGAAGAAGGATGAGAAACCACATAGTCATAGACAAGGCCAGCTTTGAAGCTTTGCTCCAAACACCATTGAAGATCTCCAAGGATTTTTCTCGAAAATGCCATCGTCCTCTGCATATTTTCCAACACACCTCAACATTTCTAAAATCTCAACACATAGTTCAGAAGAACCAGACTTCGTGCAGTGGATTTTTTCCACTGACAGGCAAAATAAAGTGCCCACCTCATCATTTATTGAATTTGGTTCAAATTAACGTAAACACACTGTAGTCTGTTTTGATAACTTAATTTTTCTATTCTTTTCAAATTTCACTTATGGAATAATAATTTTAAAAAAAGAGTTCGACTTAAAGAGCTAAATAATCAATTTGTATTGAAAAAAACGAAAGGGTCCCCTATGTCAGTGACATAAATGCAAAGTTTACGTAGGACTGCTTGTTGATGTGAAGAAATTGATGTCATCGAATTGATAAATTTCTACTATATTTTATTCAGTCTAAAGAACCATGAAAACCCTACACAGAAAAAAATAATTAGTTTTAACAAGCGCGTAAAACTTCCCCTCGTTTAAATTCAACGAAATTGTTTGTAATATTCCTCATGTGCCATACAACAATGTTTACAATCTTTCATACAACAAGATAGATTCAGGCGATATCTGGCTTAACTTCTTACATGAAATATCCCATTATTTTCTGCCAAATCTAGCATTCCCTTTATGTGTATTAGATAACGCAGAAAATTCAATGTTTCTTTTTATCTGCGTATGCTATTGGTGTGTGAGGCTCCGGTTCTTCGTCCGCTATTGGTCAATCAGACTAAGGCCGGTGTGGCCTCTGCTGTACACAGAAGTTGTTTCCATTGTAATCGGTCCATGGCTGTTCCTCGCCAGCCTCGCTGTCTGCGGAGGGTCCGCAGGTCGCCTTCTACTTGATCGATCCACCTTGCTCGTTGCGCGCCTCTTCTTCTTGTACCTGTCGGTTCGTTTTCGAGAACCATTTTCACAGGGCTGTCGTCCGACATTCTTACGACATGCCCAGCCCATCGTAGTCGACCGATTTTTGCGATGTGTACGATGGGAGGTTCTCCCAGCAACTGGTGCAATTCGTGGTTCATTCGCCTCCTCCACGTTCCGTCTTCCATCTGCACTCCACCGTAGATCGTACGCAGCACCTTCCGTTCAAAGACTCCAAGGGCGCGTTGGTCCTCCACTAGCAATGTCCATGTTTCGTGGCCGTAGAGAACTACCGGTCTAATTAATGTCTTGTAGATGGTCAACTTTGTGGTTCGGCGAACTTTGTTCGATCTTAGCGTCCTTCGGAGTCCAAAGTAGGCACGATTGCCAGCCATAATGCGCCTTTGTATTTCTCTGCTGGTGTCGTTATCGGCGGTCACCAATGAGCCCAGATACACAAATTCGTCTACTACCTCGATTTCATCACCGTCGATCTGAACTCGTGCTAGGAGGCTAACATTGTCTTCTCGTGAGCCTCTTCCTTCATGTATTTTGTTTTTAACGCATTAATCACAAGCCCAATCCTACCAGCTTCAGCCTTAAGTCTGATGTACGTTTCCGCCATCGTCTCAAAGTTACGTGCTACGATATCAACGTCGTCGGCGAAGCCAAATAGTTGGACAGACTTCCTGAAGATCGTGCCACTCGTGTCTATCCCAGCTCTTCGAATCACACCCTCCAATGCAATGTTAAACAACAAACACGACAATCCATCACCTTGCCGTAACCCTCTCCGAGATTCGAAGGGACTCGAGAGCGTCCCTGATACTCGGACGACACACATCACTCGATCCATCGTTGCTTTGATCAACCGCGTCAGTTTTTCCGGAAATCCATATTCGTGCATGATTTGCCATAGCTGGTCTCGATCGATTGTATCATACGCTGATTTGAAGTCGATGAAAAGATGATGTGTGGGCACGTTGTATTCGCGACATTTCTGCAGTACTTGCCGAATCGCGAAAATCTGGTCCGTAGTAGCGCGGGCACCCATGAATCCCGCTTGGTATTGCCCCACGAACTCCTTTGCAATTGGTGACAGGCGGCGGCATAACATTTGGGAGAGCAACTTGTAGGCGGCGCTCAGTAGCGTGATCGCACGATAATTGCAGCAATCCAGCTTGTCGCCCTTTTTATAGATGGGAACACTATTCCTTCCATCCAATCCTCCGGTTAACATTCCTCCTCCCAAATCTTGGTAATTACCCAGTGCAGCGCTCCAGTGCTTCACCACCTATTTTTATTACCTCGGGGTTGGCCACCCCCCCGGGTTTTTTTTTTTTTCAATAGACCAATTTCCTCCTCAACATCCTGAAGGGTTGGGGTCGGGGTTCTGTCATCTTCTGTGCGTGTTCCTAGATTTATTACCGTGCCACTTTCGTTCACTGTAACATTGCCGTTCAGGTGCTCGTCGAAGTACTGCTCTCCACCTTTCAATCACCTCACACTCTCCTGTGAGAAGGTTGCCATCCAGGTCTCTGCAAATATCAGCTTGTGGTACGTAGCCTTTGCGCGACCTGTTTAACTTCTCGTAGAATTTGCGTGTGTCGTTAGCACGGTACAGTGCTTCCATTTCTTCGCGGTCTCGATCTTCCCTATGGCGCTTTTTCCTTCGAAGAAGCACTAGCGCAGCATAGTCAAATCTCCGGAAGTCAAATGCTCGAATTGCTTCACAGCTTTCCTCAGAAATAGTTGGCACTGAATTTTCAATAACATGTCCAAAGCAGGATGGTCTAGATCCATTGAGATTAGCTATTCAATAGCTTCCGAGACAGCACTTGCAGAAGTTGCAGCTCCATTGGATTAGACCAGATCTAATCATCGAACGGATCTATTCGGCACACCATTGAGTTGAGTGAGACCTTGGAGTGAAAAGCCTACAATAAGGCTTGTGCTAGCAGACAATAAGACCGTATGAGGGTCAACTTGTTCATCAACGGAAATCCTCCATTGGAGTGCAGCCTGATTATGATCTCCTAACTGTAGTGTATAATCATTCAAGCCCAAGTTAATAGTTTGACACCGATGGTGTCGATATGTTTTTGAATGCTGGACATTTCGCTACGTCGGTTGGGTGGTAGGTATATGTGGAAGCTGATAACTCGGGTAGGCGTAGTGATTTGGACTCACATCTGCTCCAAACTGTCATTGATTGGTGTAGAATCGACATAGTTATGCCAAAGAGTGGAAACAGCAATCATAATTTGCAGACGCTTCTCGTCAAACTTTTCCGCGCTTATAAATTAGTTAAGGGTTGATATTAGTGTTTGTAAGTTTATGATACCACTATTGAGACTTTAAATGTCTGTTGCATCATCATTACGATGTTTTATAGAAACAAATTTAAGAAACTTCAAAAATTTCACATGTCCAACTTTAATCACATTTTCCCTGGACCACTGCTATATTCAAGTGATTAACAATTCCTGCAAAGAAGAATAATGCTTTCTTAGGTTCGTGCTTTCAAAAATACGAAGTGGTTATGCAAATCGGCCTTGATGATGGCCATTTTTTGGATTCTAACAATATTCACCTAAATTGAACATAAATTATTGTGTGTTAAACACACATCCACTATAATGCAAGATACAAATCCTGGCGCGACGAACACTGGCAATAAGACTCAAGGCTCGGTTTCCCAACAGTCTCAAATAAATCATCCAACTTTCTTATTCCCAAAACATGGATGGCAAAAAGTTTACACTCAACTGATGCATTGAAGACAACAAAGTTAGTCTACTTCAACCCGTCTACTCCCGATCCCGAGCACACAAGTTTAATAATTTCACCAACCCTCCGAAATAGATAATCATATGCAGTTGTTGGTTTCAGCCTCAAAATGCTTACAAAATTATAACAGCCCGCGCAGTCTGGATTGGCCTAATTTCTTAAAGCACGAAAAATACACGTCAGAAACAGCTCCTCCAAGGCAGCGAGTAAGAACGAAAAACATCAAGTACAGCACTGAACGCAAGTCAGATCACGAGGGCCACTCGCTCCATGGTCGTTGCATTTTCAATTTTCTTCCAGTCCACGGAACATTCCAACAAGTTGTAGCCACAGTCGTACCCAAGCTGCGAGTCAACCGACGCGACGACAACGACTGATCGCTTCAAGGGGAGGGGGTTGACCATATAAAACTGCCATGAATCAATATCCTCCGTCTCGTGCGCCCCCGTGTCACAGCGTTCATTATGATTTATCTCCCGTTGTCAGAAAATTATGATTTATGCTGCTTCTTCACTGGATCTGAATAATTCGCATTCCGGTCCGTTTGTGCGTACGCAGCTGTAATCAAACGACGACAGCCAGCCAGTGCGATGGAATTCTCAAGTGTCCAAGGACAGCAAAAAGCGCTCCAGCCAACATTTATTACACTCAAAACGGAAAACTTTTCGTCGCCAAACTCAACAAAGGGCATTGCATTCCACTGGGATGTGCCGTTTTCGATCCTGGATCACTAGTTTTTTTTACGGCTTCAACCAAGTCGTCGCCTTCCGTCGGGTAACATGTTGTAAAAATAAGCAACATCCTTTCCATTTAGGGCAGCCCTAAAAATCTTTTTCCTTTTCCCATTTTTGCAAACGCCACCACCACCGCTCTGATCCGACACTCATTCAATTGGGCTTTATCATCGTATCCTTTCCGCCACAAAGCAAAATAGAACCTGTTTGACAACACTCGAATGGAAACAGGCCAGTGTTATATAGTTACATATAACAACCGTAAGGTTTCTCGTAGGAACGCAACACTTCTCCGCCTTCGTCTCGAATGTTTCGAAATCTAGGGAGCCTTCCTTTGTTTGTCGGGTTCTGTCAGCCGCCGCCCGTAGACGGTGTCCTTTATTATGTCCTTTGAGATTTTCAACACAGCATAGATATAAATTACGGATAATAATGGGGTGTGTGAGAGGGCCTAGGACTCCTCGAAACGAACATGTGAAAAGTATCTCGATATCACGTTCGACACGAGGTTTTTATGTGTATCGTCGAGGTAAACCACAGGCATTATTTTATTATTAACTTTTCACCTCTACAATTTGTGTACATTTCATAGGAATATGCGTTTGAGGGGGTGGAAACTAAACACTAATAGTGCTGGTGTGAGAGTGATCAATGTAACGACGGAAGACAGTAGGTATTTGAATTAACATTTCAGGGTATGTGATTACGGAATTGTTCTCAAGGAAGCCATCAAAAATTCAATAGACAAGTGTAGAGCGGTTAAAGGGCTGATCAATATTCGAACCACTATGGGTCTATGAATAGTTGAAATTGCGCTAGAACTGATGTTGCATCGATGGTTATGTATTTACAGAATCTTGAGATCCTCAATCTTCTGGCAAGATCAAGATATAAGATTTGCCTAAAACATGGATATAAACAAAACTCAATACGTAAACTCTATGGAAAAGCGTTCGATGGACAGAAACTCAAGAACAGTTATCCAAGACCACTTATCAGTTTTTTTTTTTTACTAATTTTCAAACATACACACTTAGATTTTTTTACAGAAATCTGTAAAAGTTTACCGAATTCTCAACAGCTGAACGTTCGGTAATCCGATTTTACGGATTTTGGGAAATTTTACAGTTTTCTGTAAAAAAATTACCGGATTTCGGTAAAATTTTACCGAAATCGGTTAAATTCGATTACCGAACGTTCAGCTGTTGAGAATTCGGTAAACTTTTACAGATTTCTGTAAAAAAAATCTAAGTGTGTAGCGTCATTACAAGATTCGTCATACCCTGCTTATTTGAAAAAATAATATCAATGTATTTTAAAACATTTAAATTTGAGTTTAAACATAGTTTTCCAGTTCGCACGGTTTTTTCTTTGAAGTTGAAGTTTTGAATTAATAAAACAAAAAAAAACCAAAACATTTCTACAACTAGATCCATGAATTAATCAATTTCAATATTGTTGGCTCTTATGAGAAGCTACCAAGTAGTCACAGGTTCATTTACAGGTCAAAATGTTACTTGAATAAGAACTATTAATTGTAACATTTAAGCTACAAGTTGTATTATGAATTTGTTTCAATGTTCAGGTCACAAATCATGCTTTCTAAAGATCCGCTGAGCTACAGATCTAGTGCCATGATTTGAATATGGTTGACAATTGTTCTTTATCTTACCCAGTTGCCCCAAATCTTGAATCAATTTTCAAAACAAATATCGAAAACGGGAATGCAAAATATTGGTTCAAGTTTTGAGCCTGCTGTAAATCACACTCGAGGCTTGCATTTTAAGTTTTGTATAACTTGCCCGAGTTTAGTAAATTGTGACACCAGAGATCTGTGTTACCGCCCCCTTACAATTTAAGTTCCCATATAAAATACTATGGAAAATTACCGGCATCGTCGTTATTAAAGACCGAGCCCACAATCAATAGGGAACGAAAATAATTTTGTTTCATATATCCGTGTCCCAGGCTAATACGCATACGCATACTTATATTCAGTATAAGTTCCACATGCAATTTGAATGCATTTTAAACAAGTGCTAATTCTATGACTACAGCCGGTCTGGTATCGATTCCGGTCAGCATCTTTGTGAAGGTGCTGCTCAACTGATCCTGTCTTTGACTCAATCAATCAATCAAAAAAACATATCGTAGCAATCTATGATCCGTTGTTAACAGGCGATATTTTCCATACATCAAAATTTATCTCAAGATGGATATGCTAAAAGAATCGTGGGATATGCTTATTGCACAAGAAGAAACTGGACCGTGGCTTTATATTTGGCGAAAGGCAACATATTTATTCGTTACGGACGAAGAGTTCAGATGTTTCTGCATTATAATTTTGACGGCCATTGTAGTATCGATGCTTGCTATTATTTGCTTTCTTTTGATGTTCGCAAGGTGGAACCGAGAACAGGTTTGTAAATAGTAGTTTTGCGTTGTAGGGGAACTGCCCCCATATTAATCTCATTGTTCCTATATTCATCCTACGATGAATCAAACAATTGGGCAGTTGAAGGATTAGTTAATAATGTTTGTTGTAGTTATTTAACGTAAGCAAACATTATTAGAAAACGAAACCGATCCTTCAACTGCCCAATTCTTTGATTCATCGTAGGATGAATATAGGAACAATGAGTTTCCCTACTATATTATGGGAAGTTATCAAAGAGAAAATTTGACAGCAACGCACAATTCATCTTCGAAGATGATCTACTTTTAAATGATGTTTTGTTTTTGATATGAATGGATTTAAATGTTAAAACATTGGAATTTATTTTAACTCATATATAATGGTCATTTCAACTATTATAAATTGAAGATAATCAATATCTATAATATCTTAATTATTTTCAGGCAAAAGTTATGGACCTAAGAATCGCAATGGAAATGCTGAAATTTTTAGAAGTAAATCAAAACTCTCTTGAACAAATTGCAGAGCTATTAAAGGTAATACAGATAAACAAAAAATGAAATTTCAACACAATAATCGGATTATACTTCTAGCGACCTAATCCAGAGGCTTCCACCCAGCGCGTACCTTTACTCATAGAACCGTTGCATCAGGAGGAAATTAACATTTTGCCAGAAGTAGAGGGGGAAGCATTGATAAACGAATTGGCAGCCCATAGGAGCTCCAACAACGTCAATATCCTTTTAGACAAGCAGCCAAAATTCAGGAAAATAGTAGAGCCAGCAACAAGAACCATTAAAATGAGATAAATAGAGTTATAACGTTGCCCTTACCCAATATTTTCGAGAGTACATTTCGATTAATTTACAAATATAATGTTCGATTGATCGGCTTTTTTTTATGTCAAATCGAAAATGATCGCAACGTGGGGAAGACGTTGCTAAATACTTTTTTACCTTCTGGGTAGAGAATATGATTGTATTTGACACACAATGAAGGTTATTTCGAGAGTTGAGGTGACATTTGTCACTTGGTGAAGTGAGAAAAGTCACCTGAGTAACGTGACTCTTCTGGGTAAATCAAATGGAGAGTCACGTCACTGCAGGTGACTTTTCTCACTACACCAAGTGACAAACCCTGAGATGCTGCTCGAACTTCAACTGCTACTCGAGCTCCAAATGCTGCGCCAACTCGAAAATGCTGCTTTTTTCGTTGCCGGACAATAATAATTGTATTGAAAATAAACTGGCAACGCTAATGATGCGCTCACACATACACGCGTAATACAATCGGTCTGAGCCAACCTACATTCGACGCATTCATCTGTCAACAAAATGATTAGTTTCTGAACTTTTGGTAAACAGTGATCGTTGTCACGAACTGAAGGGATGCCGCGAATCGAAAAAAGTGTTGAAGATCAAATGGTGAACACTTGGCTTCGTGAGAAGGATGTCTCGATGAAAACGTTTCGAAATTCATCACGGCATCGTAAAATCTATGATCAACAAGTTCAGGAAATCACGCCGGATTCGATCGATCATGGGCTTCCAGTGCAATCGATCTCACGGTCACAACAGCGGATATCAGTTCCGATATTGTTCCGTTCAGTTGTGCAGTTGTCAATAAGATTTCGGTTGAAAAAGAAGAAAATCAACAAACCGTTCGATCAAAACATATTGCGTCATGATGAAGCGCGAATTTCGGAAGGCCAAAGGAGAGGCGAAGCACGAAAAGAAAATGATAAAGAAATCAAAAATCTGAGAAAAACGTACCGGAGTCAACTTAACATGGCGCTTACATTTAGCCAAAATATGTAAGCTGAAGTATAGCTGATTTACCAATCAATCTAAGATGTGTCAATAGTTATCAACTCACCGTTTACTTTACATTGGGATCATACGACATTTTACCGAATACATTAATTTCTCTGGAACAGGAACATTTAACCGACAATATTCACCAAACGTTCCGAGTTTATTGGAATTCAGACAGACAAAAATAACGCTTTAAGGTTAATCACCGCAATCAGTACAACTTTATAAACGTGTGTTTGAATTTTAGTTTTTGAGTGCTACTGAATAATAGAAACGCACCGATATTGACCATTTTCCTATTTTTGCTAAAGTTTGAAGATATTTCACGTATCTTCAAGTTGGGAGACCCTAGGATAAACGAAGGCTATTAGTTCGAATTCCAATAATAAACATACATGTCTTCCGTAAAATGCACATCGGTTGTTATTTACACATTTTAATAATCACCCTAAAACTGGTTCACTTGCCCTTTCTGATAAATAAAGTTTTTATTTAAGCTTGTATAATTCTGTAATACATTATTTTTGTAATAAATTGTTTCTATTATCGAAACACGTTCAATAGAGCTGCATCATCAAATTGCTTTAATATAATTGTATAGACACTTTTCTACGCAACAACTTAAACACACAACCCAACATGATCAAGGTTACCCCGCTGTTCAAATTTTTGTCATGAGTCCACATTCTTTTTTTCCTATATCTTACGAACTATGGTGTTTAAAGCAATATATTGAATACTTCTTGAAGTAAATTGTGAAAGGAATCCATAAAAATACTTTTTATAAGCAGAAGTGTTATCAAACATGTTAAATTTCAATTACAAATCAAACTGCATGTTTCACATCGTGGATGGAGCTACGGTGAGGAACAATTCTTTGAAGACATTGCAAGCCACCATGAAACGGATCCAGTAACTGATATGTTTCTTTTCTAAATCTTCTCTAATCTCCACGAAGTCCCTCCTCGATCGCCGACCTGGCTACGTCCACACAACCGTTAAAGATAGGAAGAATTTGGTATGGGGCTATTCATAAACTACGTAGACTTTTCTGGGAGGAGGGGGTTGACCAAAGTCTACGCTCCATACAAAATTTCAAAAAAATGTATGAAGAAAAGTCTGGGGAGATCTGAGATTTTCAAAAATGAGTCTACGTGGTTTATGAACAGGCCCTATCAACCTCAAAAAGACACGAAGAACTCACGTAGCCTTCAGTAGATATCAAAGGAAAGGGGAAATTAATAATCTGAGATAATAGTTAAACAGAATGCCCTGTTTAGTGTACAGAACAAAACCTGATTTAAAAATGGTCGTTTGTAGCAGCTAAGTGATGCTAGTGCTAAAACTAGTGAAGGTTGAGTGATGCTCCATTTCTCTTCAAACGGTTGGAACTCACTTGTAGTCCTAGCCCCATATAGCTTGTGGTTAGAGCACCATTACTCGTTCTCTGAAAAGAGCAGAATGCCAGACACTCGAAGAATTGAAGACAAGCAGCCTCAACCAAGTTTCGTGGCAAAAATTGTACAGGTGCAGGTGTTTTCTCATCCTAAAGTTTCGCTAAAGTTTTCGCTTAGTGATTCCCATTAAATTTTCAAAGGTGCAGTTCACAACCAAAATTTTGAGATAGGAATCTGGACCTAGTTTGAAATCGATTGATTAAAGTTGAGGTGAATCCATACTTTGTACTACCCCAATCAGCATAAAAACAAAACTCAGTACATTTGCTAACTCTATGAAGCAGCGCTCTATAGACAGAAATTCAAGAATCTAGAAATTCACTTTCTAAGATTTTCATACTGACACGAAAAGGTTCCGAATTTCTATTCAAATTATGACCGTCTAGCAGTCCTTCATGCAGATAATAAAATAGTTTTGGAACAGTTATCCAAGACCACTTATCAGTTTTTTTTAAATAATTTTCAAACAAAGTGTCATTACAAGATTCGTCATACCCTGCTTATTTGAAAAAATAAAATCAATGTATTTTAAAACATTTTCATTTGAGTTTAAACATGGTTTTCCAGTTCGCACGGTTTTTCCTTTGAAGTTGCCTCTTTATGAGTGAATTAATAAAACAAGATACTTCTAAATGCATTCATCAATTTGAAAATTGTTTGGCTCTTATGAGAAGCTACCAAGTAATTGTAGAGTAAATTTGCAGGTCAAAATGTTACTTGAATAAGAACTATTAATTGTAACATTTAAGCTACAAGTTGTATTATGAATTTGTTTCAATTTTCAGGTCACAAATCATGCTTTCTAAAGATCCGCTGAGCTACAGAACTAGTTCCATGATTTGAATATTGTTGACAATTGTTCTTTATCTTACCCAGTTGCCCCGAATCTTGAATCAATTTTCAAAACAAATCTCGAAAACGGGAGCAAAATATTGGTTCGAGTTTTGAGCCTGCTATGAATCACACTCGAGACTTGCATTTTAAGTTTTGTATAACTTGCCCATATTCGAGTTTAGTAAATTGTGACACCAGAGATGTGGTCATACGCATACTTATATTTAGTATAAGTTCCACATGCAATTTTAATGCATTATAAACCATGTGCTAATTCTATGATTACAGCCGGTCTGGTATCAATTCCGGTCGGCATCGTTGCGAAGGTGCTGCTCAACTGATCCTGTCTTTGACTCAATCAATCAATCAAAAAAACATATCGTAGCAATCTATGATCCGTTGTTAACAGGCGATATTTTCCATACATCAAAATTTATCTCAAGATGGATATGCTAAAAGAATCGTGGGATATGCTTATTGCACAAGAAGAAACTGGACCGTGGCTTTATCTTTGGCGAAAAGTAACATATTTCTTCGTTACGGACGAAGAGTTCAGATATTTCTGCATTATAATTTTGACGGCCATTGTAGTCTCGATGCTTGCTGTTATTTGCGCATTTTGGATGTTGGCTAGGTGGAACCGAGCACAGGTTTGTAAATAGTAGTTTTGCGTTGTGCTGTATTATGAGAAGTTATCATAGAGAAAAATTGACAGCAACACACAATTCATCTTCGAAGACGATTTACTTTTAAATGATGTTTTGTTTTTGATATGAATGGATTCAAACGTACAAACAATGGCATTTATTTTGGTCATTTCAACTATCATAAATTGAAGATAATCATTAACTTTAATATCTTAATTATTTTCAGGCAGAGGTGATGGACCCAAGAATCGCAATGGAAATGCTGAAATTTTTAGAAGAAAATCAAAACTCACTTGAACAAATTGCAGAGCTATTAAAGGTAATACAGATAAACAAAAAATGAAATTTCAACACAATAATCGGATTGTACTTCTAGCGACCTAATCCAGAGGCTTCCACCCAGCGCGTACCTTTACTCATAGAACCGTTGCATCAGGAGGAAAATAACATTTTGCCAGAAGTAGAGGGGGAAGCATTGATAAACGAATTGGCAGCCCATAGGAGCCTCAACAACGTCAATGTCCTTTTAGACAAGCAGCCAAAATTCAGGAAAATAGTAGAGCCAGCAAAAAGAACCATTAAAATGAGATAAATAGAGTTATAACGGTGCTATTGCATAACGTTTTCGAGAGTACATTTCGATTAATTTACAAATATAATGTTCGATTGATCGGCTTTTTTTATGGAAAATCGAAAATGATCGCAACGTGGGGAAGATGTTGCTGAATACTTTTTTACCTTCTGGGTATAGAATATGATTGTGTTTGCCACACAATGAAGGTTATTTCGAGAGTTGAGGTGACATTTGTCACTTGGTGAAGTGAGAAAAGTCACCTGAGTGACGTGACTCTTCTGGGTAAATCAAATGAAGAGTCACGTCACTACAGGTGACTTTTCTCACTACACCAAGTGACAAACCCTGCGATGCTGCTCGAACTTCAACTGCTGCTCGAACTCCAAATGCTGCTCCAACTCGAAAATGCTGCTGTTTTCGTTGCCGGACAAAAATAATGGTATTGAAAATAAACTATAAACACATACACGCGTAATATAATCGGTCTGAGCCAACCTACATTCTACGCATTCATCTGTCAACAAAATGATCAGTTTCTGAACTTTTGGTAAACAGTGATCGTTGTCGCGAATTGCAGGGATGCCGTGAATCGAAAAAAGTCTTGAAGATCAAATGGTGGGCACGTGGCTTCGTGAGAAGGATGTCTCGATGAAAACGTTTCGAAATTCATCACGACATCGTAAAATCTATGAACAACAAGTTCAGGAAATCACAACAGAATCGATCGATCAAGGGCTGCCAGTGCAATCGATCTCACGGTCACAGCAGCAGATAGCAGCATGTGCTTTAACTGGGACACACTGAATAATCCTTTCAGGCGTGACCATGTTCCTATTGTATTTGATATGGAGCATACTACTAACAGTGTTGGAAGTGGGATTCATCACATAAATTGGGGTGCATATCCAGAAGAAGTTTGGAGTAGACTAGAAACCTTAAGGTGTGAAAATTTTGACGATATCTGTGACATTGTCCAAGAAAGCATAGCTTCTGTTACAGTATCGAAAAACGTGAATACTGCCTATAAAACTCCCCAACCGTGGTGGGACTCAGAACTTCAAAGAAAAGTGAAACACGTCCGAGATAGTTTTCAAAGGTGTAGACGCAATGGTTATTCCGGGGCTATGTATGAGTGCTACCAAAAGTGCGAGAGTGAATTCAAGCAAATGGTTATAACAAAGACATGTGAGGCGTGGAGTAAGTTCTGCGATTCGTTGGATAATTACACTTTTTTACCAACGTTGTGGCACATGGCCCGCAAATTCAATGGAAGACATGGTGAAAGTAATCGTCCTAGAGATCCTGAAATGATGGATGACATTCTCCAAGGGGTTGGCTCCCGCATCCACCTTGGAACCGATACATGCTACGCTTCCCCTAGAGTTAGATGAGGCAATGCAAAACTATTTCTCTATTCATGACTTGGATAGAGTACTCGGAGAAACAAGTAATTCTTCACCCGGTGACGACGGAATATCATACGCTGCTTTACGATATCTCCCTGCAGCGGCCAGGCTAGTGTTTATAACGATATCTTCATCACTGGAGTCGTTCCTGAAAGCTGGAAAATTTTCAACATCGTACCTATTTTGAAACCCGGGCAGAGATCTGATTTAGCTAAATCGTACAGACCGATTGCACTTGCGCCATGTTTCCGTAAAGTTTTAGAGATAATGGTTAAGGAAAGAGTGGAGCGGATAGTGGAATCAAACGATAGTTTTTCGGATGATTTATGTGGATTTCATAAGGGCAGGGGTACTCAAGATGCCTTGTTCTCAATTATAAACACTGCCAGGAATCCATTTCCAGCCGCGAACACACTCTACTATGCATGTTAGACATTTGAAGTGCTTATGACTGTGTTGACATCAACAAATTAACAGACGAATTTTTGCGTTGGCATTTGAAACTAGCCCAGTGAACTAGTGCGAATTATCTACTACCTATTCCGAGAACGTAGACTATGTGTTAAATTCAATAATAGTATGGATATTATACGAACTACATGGCTAGGGCTCCCACAGGGCTCCCCGCTAAGCCCGTTGTGTTTCAATCTATACATAAACAATGTAGTGCAAAATGCGTCAGCTTGTGATGGAGTAGTTTTAGTTAGCTTTGCGGATGACATGTCGTTAGTGACATCTGGAAAGGACGTAACCAGAAGTGCAAGTGTGATGCAACAAGTGTTGGACGGCTTAGTAGGTGATCTCTCAGACATCGGGCTGGAATTATCACCATCCAAATGTTGGAACCTGCTATTTGCTTCACGTAAACCTGTATACGAGCCGAAGCTGAACAAATCCAACACAAATACAGCGCAAATTTGCTAGGATTGTATTTGACTTCCTCTCTCTCCTGGAACAATCATGAACAATACCTTAAACGCCAAGTGTCCCCATACGTAAACTATCTTCGTAGTGTGGCGGGTCAGACATGGGGATCTCGCCCAACAGTTCTATTGAAAATCTATAAGTCATGTGTCAGACCTATACTAGAGTATGGAGCAATTTTCTTCGCCGATTGTCCTGAGTGGATAGCAATCCAATTAGATCGAATTCAGTGGCAATGTATTAGAATCTGCATCGGATCAACGAAAACCACCCGGACGCAGACCCTGGAAGTGTTGAGTGGTATCATGCCACTCCGGATTGGGAGGAAGATAGCAGCAGAAAACTTCGTGAGAAAAAGATTTTCTCTCCGTAAATGGCACGAGAAGTACGCAGTACCAGTGTTGTCCCGTGATGATTCTACGTCTTGTATCAACAGAAGCATCTTTATGATGAAAACCATGTTAGCAGATAATATGATATTACTTAATCGCTTGCCATGCTATTTATACGAAAGGGAAATAAAACAGCCAATTACGAGTATCGATCTTTCCAAATACGTAAAAACAGTAAATTCACCATACATTCCGTGCTGGAATCAGCATGTACAGGATGTATTGTCTGCGAAGTACAATAAGTTTGTTAGCTTAGCTATGGATGGGTCGAAATCTGAAGAACACGTGGGAGCAGCGATTATATCTGGCGTTGTTCCTGAACCGGTCTTAAGAAAACTTCCAAGCTTTGCTTCCGTGTACAGTGCAGAAATGTTTGGATTACTATTTGCGGTGAAATGCCTCTTCGATCAGCCTACCAGAAAGTTTGTTGTTCTAACAGACAGTATGAGCAGCCTTACTAGCCTTGCAAGCAACAACGTATAAAGTTCAACCCCGATGCTGTGGTTCGAAATTCGGAAAACATTGAAACTATTGAGTCAAGCAGGATACGTGGTCAGATTTCTGTGGGTTCCAGCTTACAAAGGAGTAGAGTTCATCGAAGAAGCGGATAAAGCTGCTAAGGAAGCCTCCTTATGTGGTCTATCTGGTCCAACGAACATCTTCAGTATGGACGTACGACTGAGTTCGTCTTCCGATTCCATGGTCAGCAGTGACATGCGCAGATTTTTCCGCAGCATTTTGACTATCGTTTCTACAAAACCGTGGTTTTTGGAGGAAGACCTATCGAGACACGAAGTTGTGATTTTAGGCAAACTCATAGCGAACCATTCCCTTTTGCTGGGTCATCTCTATAGGAATGGAATAATAGAATCCCCGGAGTGCAGTTGTGGTGCTGGAGATGCATCCCCAAATCATGCTTTCTTCTAGTGTGTCCAATATGAAGAAACCGATCTTCGGCGGCAGTTGTGGGCATCCGTTCGACGCATAAATGTGCCTCCAAATGTAAAAACCATTATGAAAAGAAGAGTTATAAGTTTAATGAAATGTTTATGTGAATTTGTAATCAAGAACGACATCGATTTGTAATTAATCATAATTTTTGATATTAATCTCATTGTTCCTACATTCATCCTACGATGAATCAAACAATTGGGCAGTTGAAGGATCGGTTTCGTTTTCTAACTTAATTCGATTTTAGGTACACATTTTTTTCTATGTTCCCAACTATGCTCTGTTGTATTAATAGCGTAGTCAAAATTTCGGTGTTGATACAATTCTCAAACAGCTTATCTAAACATGAACCTAAGCAACAAAATCTGTGTAGAGTGAATTATAATGTTTTTATTATCGAATGGCCACAAGATCATATTTGAGAATCATTGAAGTGTTTCAAAATAATTTCATAATATTTTGTTTTGTGAAATTTTGTGTTGATATCAGCGAATACGCAATATCAATCATGAAAGAAATTAAAAACCATACGAAAGCTGCACTTCATAATAAATGTAGTGGAAAAGTATTTTTTTTTTTTTATTTCTCATTCCTTTTTCACAAAACTAATAAATTGCTCTCTCCACATTGTGCTATAAATACACCCCCCCCAATTATTAATAAAAATCCATCCCCCCCAATACTATTTTTTTATTATAATATTGTGGGGGAGTAACAACAAACCCCCACCCCCTCCCCCCCAGGGGAGGAAAATTTTTCCTCAAAAAAAAACACCCCCCCCCACCCCGGGAGCCCCAAAAAAAAAACCCCCCCTCAAAAAAAAAAACAAACTGGGGTTTTAAAACCCAAACAAAAAAAAAAATTCAAGGAAAAGTCTCCCTTTATAAAATACTAGCTGAACCCGGTGCGTGCGCTGCTACGCTTGCAACTAAATGAAGGAAAATTTAATATAACTGGCACGTTTATGGTTTTTTTCGGAATTTTTTTATTTTTTTGAATAAGCAGGGGTTCAAACTTCCATCAAAACATGCTTCTTACCCGATAAATACACGTTTTGTGTTTAAGTAACCTGGATAATTCTCATTTTTGGTAGAAATTTGTGTTTCATTTATATGGGAGCCTTCCAAAGAGGGGTGGTTTCTCAAACCACCATACAATCATTGCCTTCAAAACCCCCCACATGCCAAATTTGGCTCCATTTGCTTGATTAGTTCTCGAACCATCACACTGGGCTCATCGATTATAATAAATTTGGTTTCTTGTTTGAAACCCCCCCCCCCCCCTTTCATAAAGGGGAGGGGTCTTGAACCACCATAGAAACATTCTTCCCTTCAAAACCCCCAACATGCCAAATTTGATTCGATTTACTTGATTAGTTCTCGAGTTATGAAGAAATTTGTGTCTCATTTGTAAAGAGGGCCCCCCTTCCTGAGAGAGTAGGGGTCTTAAACAATCAAAAGAACCTTCCCCAGCCCCAAAAACCCCTTCATATAAATTTTCACGTTGGTCGGTTCAGAACTTTCCGCGTCTATAAGGGTCTGACATACAGACAGACAGACAGACAGACAGAAATTCATTTTTATGCATATAGAAATCTAGCCTCCAAAAACCCCCATATGCTAAAAGTGGTTTCATTTACTTGATTAGTTCTCGAGTTACGCAGAAATTTGCTTTTTATTTGTATGGGAGCCCCCCCCCCCCCCCTTCAAAATGGGGAGGGGTATTGAACTGCCATAGAAACATGTCTTGCCTCCAAAAACCTCAACATGCCAAATTTGGTTTCATTTGCTTCATTGGCTCTCGAGTTATGCTAAAAATTATGTTTCATTTTTATGGGAGTCTCCCCTTCCAGAAGGCGGAGGGGTCTCAAACCACCTTAGAAACATTTATTTCCTTCAAAAACCTCCACATGCCAAATTTGGTTCCATTTGTTTGATTTGTTCTCGAGTTATGCAGAAATTAGTGTTTCATTTGTATGAGAGACCCCTCTTTCAGTGAGCGGAGGAGTCTTAAACCACAATAGAAAAATTTCTTGCCTTCGAAAACCTCCCCATGCCAAATTTGGCTCCATTAACTCGATAAGTTCTCGAGTTATTCAGAAATTTGTGTTTCATTTGTATATGAGCCCTCCTTTCAGAGAAGGGAGGGGCTCGAGTCAACTTAGAAACATTTCTTGCCTTCAAAAACCTCCACCTGCCAAATGTGGTTCCATTTACTTGATTAGTTCTCGAGTTATGCAGAAATTTGTGTTGCATTTGTATGGAAACCCCCCTCCCGCCCCTTCCAGATGGCGGAGGAGTCTCAAACTTCCATAGAAACATTTCTCTCCTCCAAAAACCTCCACATGCCAAATTTGGTTCCATATGCTTGATTAGTTCTCGAGTTATGCACAAATTTGTGTTTCATTAGTATGAGAGCCCCCCTCCTACAGAGGGCGGAGGGGTCTCGAGTAACCTTAGAAACATTTCTTGCCTTCCAAAAACCCCACCTGCCAAATTTGGTTCCATTTGCTTGATTAGTTCTTGAGATATACAGAAACTTCGGTTTCATTTGTATGGGAGCCTCCCTTTCTAGAAAGAGAAGGGGTATCGAACTACCATAGAAACATTTCTTGCCTCCAAAAACTTCCGCATGCTAAATTTGGGTTCCTTTGCTTGATCAGTTCTCGAGATATGCAGAAATTTGTGCTTCATTTGTATGGGAGCCTCCCCCCCTTTCCAGAGAAGGGAGGGGTCTCAAACCATCATTAGAACCTTTTCCGGCTCGAAAAACTTCTCCATACAAAATTTCACGCTGATCGGTTCAGTAGTTTTCGAGCCTATGAGGTTCAGACAGACAGACCGACAGAAATCCATTTTTATATATAGATTTAGTTATTTTTTTTTTTATTTAATAAAACACCCCACTCAAAACAATAAAAAATAATCAAAAATATTTCCCCCCCAAAAAAAAAAAAAAAAAAAAAAAAAAAAAAAGAAACGATAAAAAGAAAAAAACACAGCGGAAACAGACAACACCCTTATTTTGATTTACATAAAAGTATTTTCTACAAAAAAAAAAAACAAGAATGGCCGCGTGACGGCCCGCCCCCTTTTTTTTTTTTTTTTTATTCAACCCCCCCCCCCACTTTTTTTTATAAATAAAAATAAAAAAAAACCCCCCACATTTTTTGTTTCACAAACATATAAAAAAAAAGCCACACCCGTACATTATCGAGAAATCGGTGTCTAAAGATCTTGATGTACTATACAGATAGAAAAAAAGAATTTTAATAGACGCATAAAATCTCTTTCCATTTAGTTTCAAGCTAAAGCAAGCGCAAACAACGGATTTTTTTTCAATTTGTTGAATTTACATTGAAAATGCGTCACGCTCTTGCAAATTAAGCGATATATTACCTCGATTATGCCTGTTGTATGAAAGATTGCAAAGGGGGAGGGAAAATCACAACATAAACGCAGTGTACCACAATTTTTTTTTCAGCTAGTTAGACTAATTAAAGATCTTTTAATTAAAAGATGGGATGAGTCCGCTTTTTAATCGATATGAAAAATATATTATGAGAATACATTCTACGTAATTAATAATAATATTTGCGTGAAGTACGTAATTAAGCGTGAAGCGTGAAGTACGTAATTAATAATAATATTTTTTTAAAGGAAATTATCTTCTCATTAACATAGGACCCTAGAAGTGGACAGCCATTTCTGCTAGAGTCAAAGATATGAAGAGAAAGTATTGATAGTTTCGCATGAGTACGACAGGTGAAAATATAATAGAAGCAGTTGAAATTGAGTGGAAGGCTATTTCAAAAGGCAGTATCCGATCTAGCTCACAATTTTTTACCAAGCTACCCCAATGCAGGGTAAAATTTGGAATGAGAGTTCATAACTAACTTATAATCATAAGTTTATAGTAAGAATTCATGTACAAACCTTCCATTCAAATTCAATCTCTGTTGATGCGACACTTTTTAAAAGGGCTTGTAATGGTCATGCGTTTCTGTAATTGTTTTGACTTTTTAATAACTTGATTATAATCTATTATAATCTACCTAGAGAAGACATCATCATTTCAAGAGCATGTTATGCAGTGCCACTTTCGAACTTCCAATGAGTAACGTATAAAATGAAAAAAACAATTTCGGCAACATCTTCTCACCGAGATTTAAAATCCAACTTTGCAACAAATAGTATTCAAGATGCTGATATAATACTTGTAGCAACTGAAATACAGGGTTTTATGGTTGATTTACTGCATATGCGAATGCTTATTGGTTCTTCAAAAATCTGAAAAGTTCTATTATCTTTCTAATAGTATTCAGGACAAACTTAATTAGCGAATTTAGTATTGGGGATGTAGAAACGATTACCTTTTTCTTTATAATGAAAATAAAAATAGCAACAGCAGACCGACATGTGACATTAGTCGTAGTATACGACTAACGTCAAAATTGTTTAGCTAAAAACCAATCCATAGCTCAAAGGGGTTAACTCCCGATACAATCGAACGTCTTTTCGGGTGGAAAACTCCTTCGATTGCCCTGGAGCATAAGTGTATCAATATGCTTGCCACACACTATGCGATTGGATGCTTTAAAGTGGCAAAGACAGCTCTCAATAAAGAACTATGGAAGTGCTCCAAAGAATACTTATTTGAGCGGCAGGCAAAAGCCTCGCAGGCATATAAAGCTAAGTAGACGAAGATAAAGTAGTTTTTAAATAGTATTGTTGAACGATGTTAAGTGATGCATCGTAGACACTCGCAGAATAAGTTCCAATACTTTAACAGAGAAAATCTATCAAAATAAACTATTACTTCTAAAATGCAATTAACCACACCTTTTGGTCTTTTCATTTTCGTTTAAAATTGTACATCGTAAAATTAAAAAAAAATTTAAAAGAGAATTGGTTCTTTGTTTTAAACCCAATATTATAGCTTGGTACCTGCAATGTTCAGTAGATGTTCAAACATGTTATCATCAAATTAATTACATGATAGTTAATTCATCTTACCTTTCAAGAGATATCCTTCAACCAGACAGCATACATAATTTCAACAGACGTGCTCTCGACGATTGCTAAGCTGTTGATCGACTCTACAGTTCTCTGCGACGGCTGCTGCTGCTGGTCACCTTTCTCCCTTAGTCTTCTGCAAAACGTCTTCAACAAACACAAACCCGGATGCTGCGTACCAATTTTTTAACCCATAAATTGGAACCTCAATTCACAAACTAACGCACTGCCAGGTTTTGATCCCTCTCTTTGTGAATATTTGATATCCGAAAGCGCTTTTCTTATTGTGCTTCACTCAATTTCACATGTTTCCCTTCGTTCAAGGGCATTTCTCCATGAACTTATGCTTCGGAATCAACACTTCTTTTGGTGTACAAAAAAAATCACTGCTCTCTGTACTCTGAAGTTATCACTGGCACAATCTTTCTCTGGATGCGGCCGATTGGTAGAGATATATCTGCAGGCCTTCAGCTGCTCTTCATTTCTGAAGCACAATGCATCCTCGTTCACCACTGAAAGCTCCACTTCTTCGCATTCACCACACTATTTTCATTCATCATTTCATCACATTTTCATCCAGTGAATATCGATTACGAACAACCTCGCCGTTAACATCCTATGCCGGCACAACGGTGGAAAAATTGCGCGCAAACGCGCTAAAAATCTCTTCCTTCCCGGTTTCGGTGCAATAATCTATGCTTCTTGCTTTTCAGACTTGAATCTCTGCCAAGCAAGCAAATCACCTCCTGAATGACACTCACTTTTTTATCAGAACGGTTTAAAATTTGCCTCAACTCGTCTGACCAACAATCACGATTCAACCACTTCTCGCACCATTCCGGCGGAGAAAGATTCGAAAACACGAAAAGCCCTCAAACTCGTTCCAACTGACGGCAACAAGAGGGTAAACTGCAGCACATGAAACACGGATAAATATCCAACAGGATAACACTGCACTCTCACTCCCCCTTATATTCCTTATTGTTCAATCATGAACCACTAGGGTAATGTTCGACGAAAAACTGCTTTACATCCACACCGCGCGAAAGCCAGAACTCAACTGATTTCGAGACGACCAAACACGCTGAGTGAAAGTATACCAACATCCTCGCTAGATCCGAAGGCATAGTGCGAGAAACGAAGCGAATAAGGGCTAAACCGAACGTCGGTGCTCAAAACAGCGGGTTGCATGCATTGGACCGACCCAACGACGTCGCCGTCGTCGTCGTCGTCGAGAGGAGGAAAAGCTGAGCAAAACATAATTGATAAAAATACACCACGACGTTTTGTTATGGCGGCGAACACACGGCGAAGCATGAACCAAGCGGAAAACGGAACGTGTTTACAAGTTTGTATGAAGAAGTGGGAGTGATGGCGACGACCTGACGCCGTCATCACAAATACAACCCAAGCAGGCGGTAGCATAAAGCGTCGGGCACGATTGCATGCGACAAGAGGTATGGATGAACATAAACATAGTTCATTGCGGCGTGAGTGGCTGGACGGCCCGAGAGGAAATGTTTAGGATTTAGGGTAGAGCCCTACTTTATCGTTATCGTTGATTCTGATCTATAGAGCAAAATAAATAATATCACAGAAATTACCCTAAACGAATGGAGCCAGGATACAATGGGAATCGATTATGGGATAGTTATATTAGTAATATTAAAAATTGTTAAAAAAATCGTACAGTTTTCTCGAGCGTTTCTTCGCCACAAAATACGGGTTTGCATTTCAGTCCAGCACAATTCTTGATCCAGCCCTATTAATCACTTTTTGAACGCAGGATTATTAATCATGAGTCTCTCTTCCATAAAGGGTGTTCCAGAAAGTATAAGCACGATTAAAAATCAAGATAAAACATTTTTTTGGAGGAAATTTTATTTTGGTTTGCCTTGTCCAGAGCCCGAAATGCCTCGATTGGTCGGGCTTTAGGACAGTTCGGAGGATTCATAAGTTTCGGCACGTATTTAACTTTATTGAAGTCGTACCATGCTATGGTGTTTTTCGCACAACGCAAAACAACGTCTTTCCGGCCAAAACAATACTGGACAATCATGCTTGCTGATCATTACAAACGCATTTCCAGATGTACGTATCAGTCTTCATTGTCTCTGTTGTCACAAACGACTCTGACTACATTCCGCATTCGCAAATAGCTTGCAAAACATTAGCCTTTTTACCGAATTTCTAGGTTAAAATTGACTTCTCGGCATCATCAACGTACTGGCCTTCACGCACGGTGTAATATTAATCTCTCGGAAGCTTCTTATAGTCAAATGTTACATATTTTTCATCATCCATGACAATACACGCCGATTTTCTACACAGTAGACCATCATATAACTTCCGAGCCCGCGGTTTAACGATAGCAGCCTGCTTTTCACTTCGTTTTGGCATCTTCTGCTTCTTGAAGGGTTGTAGATTGCTGCTTGCCTTGGCATGTGAGACGTTACTCTTAAAAGTAAACAAACAAATCGGTTAAAATAACTTATATGTAACTCAAATAAGTCATAATCAATTTGATACAACTAATTGTGCTGAGTTAATGGTGCTCGGGTTCTACATTCAGTTTTACATCAAATTTGACTGTCAAAATAAAATTTTAAATTTATCACGCCCATAAGTGTCGATGGATTTGAAAATAATTCGCAGACTGCTGCGATTGCGAAAATCTAACACTGCCTCTTGACGACTATTTTGACCATAGTATTTCAATTACTATACAATATACATATTATAATCTCTCCCTTAGCTCAGTCGGTAAAGGCGCAGCTACAAAGCAACACCATGCTGGAGGTGGCTGGGTTTGATTCCCGGTCTGATTTAGGAATTTTTCGTAAAGGAAAATTTCTCGACTCCCTGGGCATAGCGTATGATTGTACTTGCCACACAATCATACTAATGTAAAAATTGAACTGGGCATCGAAAGCTCTTAGTTAATAACTGTGGAAGGGCATTTAGAACACTAAGTTGCGAGCACGCAATAGGATATTATAATATGAACTGAAAATTACATGTGTGCCGACTGCTGTTTTGTTGCAATTGTAGACAAACTTGCGCATCCACTATGAAACAGAAAATTTAGACAATGTATGACAGCCATGAGAAAAAAATGAATTATAAATTTTAAATTATTTTACAATACCTGACGACCTGGCAGACCTGAAATACATCATTGGAAAGGCAGTACATCCCAAATGTTGATAACCTGAAACTAATTTATATGCAATAATATACTATCATATCATAACAACAAGAAAAGAAAACAAAAAATATTTTGGCTCTATTTCCCGTAATGTCCTTCCATGTTATTAGAATGGATCTAAGGCAAAGATGATCCCAAAGCGCGCTGTAACTACAAACCTAATGTGAATTGTAAAATTCTCAATGTGACCTCCAGGCACACAATTCTCTGTAGCATGATGATGTATGATGCATCAATGCGAAGCTGAAAATAGAATAAACAAAATTGCGAAGGGACGTTAAAAAATAAAATAATAATAACAATTATATTTGTAATGACTGTATTTCTGCAGATTTTAGTCCTGCTGCAATTGTAGACGGACTTGCATTATCATAGCCACGAGGGAAAAAACAATTCAAAACTATTACACAATACTTGGGAATTCCATGGATGATCTGAAATTATATACCGTAGATATCTTCCATTTTTCGTCGCAGGGTAAGATTTCAGCATATTACCATACCGGGGTTGCGCTGCCTACATCACCTAATTATATCTGACGCGATACAGCGTTTCTTACTCAGCCGCTGGATGCCAGGACAGACGCTGATTGTGCCGCACCTCCTTGGTAGACAGACGCTCGGCACGCCCCTCCTCAATCTAGCTGAAGTCAGAGGGACAACAGTGCCCAGGCTGCACTACCAGCTAAGTTCGCAACCCTTAGCTGGCGGTCTTTGCCATTTCTTGACCCGTGGAAGCATGAGGTAGGAACTTGTGAGGACCAAAGCTATGTTGCGGTGACGCACGCTTCATCACAGTTGTCGACTCACCATTTTGCAGCCCTTCTCGTTTGCATAAAGTTATAATGAAAAATAACTTTTATTTATGCAATTTTCAATTGTTTGCATTTGAGTATCAACAATTTTCTAAATTGAACTAATAATCGCGAAAACATCTTACTGACTTAATAAATATCAGGAAGTAAAGGGTGAGTCGCTAAACATTGCGACACTCTAGATAGATTGGTAAATCGGCAATAGTTATCGAAATGAAACCAAATTGTTTACAGTGTATTCTTTTCCGGTTCGCATTTCTCAGTTGTTTTTCCCACTTCTTCATCATTTTTATTTCGTCCTTCGTTTCTTCTTTGGTCTTGCGAAGTTCACGCTTCATAATGGCCCAATTAGTTTTTATTGAACGGAGTTTAGGAAGGTTTGATGAGTTCATGTCTTTCGGTACAAAATCCATACCACCATGAAGCCAAATTGGGCCAGAATTACCTGCGATATCAGGTACTCCTAAGCGAATTTTAATACCTTCTTCCATTTGAAATGGTCACCCATAGCAAACTTGTGCTTACCCGTGAAATACCCATTTATGGGTACATTGCTGCTTACCCAGTTTTGAGTATTTTTTTTTTTTGTACAAATTTACTCAAATATGGGTAATGTTAAATTTACCCATAAATGAGTATGTCCACTTCTTTGCGATTATGGGTTAACTGAGCTAAGAGTTTAGGTGTCACCGTCAATGACGCAGCATCGGTATTTCGTTAGCAGCTTCGTGTACAGTTTCCGGGCACGCGCTTCGAAAACACTCGGGTGGATCGTTTCTTGGCCCACTGGATGAAACTTTGCGAAACATAAAGCTTTTTGGCCATGCCCCGCTTCGAAATGTTCGGACTTCGCTGGAAAGGAGCAATCAGTGCTCTCTCGATTTTTAAAGTGTTTTGTTCCCGCCTCCTGGCCTGTGGTTCACTGTCATTCATTAGTAGAACCTTAATGTATTTTCAATAAGTTTGCCCAAGGTGCGATGCCACAACCCAGGATTTTGTATGTGGGTGAACAACATACTTTCGCGTGATTTTCTTCCATGTTGACAGTATTCTCTCTGAGAATTGCACAACTAAGTGGATGTGAACAATACACTCTTAAGAGTAACTGGGCAAACATTGGTTAATTTCGGTCAAGTATAAGAAAAATTACCCAAAGTTTGAAAGGGTCACAGTAATTTCCGACTCAACATTTAGTTATGTATCTTAACAATTCAGGATTCAACTTTTCTTCATGCAAACTTTTCGCAAAACACTGTAGTTTACTGTTTGTCTATTGCTGAATTTGTTCGTGCATGAAATATTTCATTGACAATTTCTGATATAAGCAAACCTTATTTTAACGGTCACTTTGAATATAATGAAATATTTCAAAATGATTTGGCTGCGTTCTTTTGTTTGCACATTTCTGAATGACATAGCATCAAAAAAGTGCTCAGTTTTGTGTTACCTATCACTCACTCCGGAACAACGAAAAAGTATCGTGCACAAATGGTTCACTGGCTGTGAGCGGACTCTCCTTGAGAAAATTGGCCAAGGAAGAGAGTGTAAGCGTCGGAGCGGTACGATCTGCGATTCGAAAATATAGAGAACAGTGTACGTTTGAAGATGCGCCGGAGAGTGGTTGGAAATCCGGTCCTGTTAGTCCGGATATCGATAAAAAGATCAGGGATGCCTACAAGCGAAAACCAGCGACTTCCGTTCGGGATGTTGCGAAAAACCTAGGGACCTCACCGAGTAACGTCATGCGTGCCAAAGAAAGACTTGGGCTAAAAACATACCGGAAGCAGAAAAACCCCATCAAGAACCCAAAACAGGCCGCGTCCGTGAAACCACGGGCCCGCAAACTCTACGATTCGTTATTGTGTAGAAATTCTGGGTGTATAATAATGGACGATGAAACGTATGCGAAACTAGATTACAAAATGCTTCTCGGACCACAATTCTACACTGTAAGCGAAGACAAAGACATCCACGAAACGGAGAAGGCAATTTTTACCGAAAAATTCGGTAAGAAGATTATGGTTTGGCAGGCAATATGCGAGTGTGGTAAAACATCTAGTCCGTACATCACAACGGAGACGACGAACACTCAGAAATTCGTTAAGGATGTCTCCAGAAGCGATTCTGGCCGATGATCAGGCAGCACGAAGGTCAAGTAGTGTTTTGGCCTGATTTGGCGTCATATCATTACGCAACGGACACTTTAGAATGGTACAAAAGTCAAAATGTATGTTTCGTGCCGAAAGACATGAATCCGCCGAACTGCCCGGAGGCACGGCCAATCGAGACTTTTTGGGCTTTAACCAAAGCAAAGCTTCGAAAATTCATAAAACCAGCGGACGACATCCAAAACTTTAAAAAAGATTGGCCAAAAGTGGTCAAAATGGTAGGAAGTACCACTGTGCAGAAGCTACTGGGTCATGTTCGAGGAAAAGTTAGGAGTCTTGGCTATGATTAAATATTTTGATTAAACGAGAGTAAAATATCATATAAAACACAAATACAAATATGATTTGCCAAATAAAATTATTAAAACTACAAAAACATGACTTTTTTGTTATTTTGAAAGTGTGCTTATACTTTCTGGAACAGTCTATAGCAGTATTATAAATTCAAGGCCTATGGAAATTTCAGAGGTTCGGCAAAGCAAATCCACCCTGAAGTATTCCTCATGGTGGTTCGTTGTGACTATTTTTCCGAGTCCTGGAGCGATGCTGAAAGTTGAGTTTGGTAGACAGGTACAAGCCGGTTGAGCCAAGAATGGCTACGGTGGAGGAAATGTTGATCAACAATCGCCGGAACAGGTGGATATTCTGAAGAAAACGAAAGGGTAGTGACGATGTTGATGGATTGGATGAGTTAAGTTTGAGATACGATGTTATTTTCGTTCACCTGCAATGCCATATGGGGCAAGCATGGTGGGTTTGGATAGACATCGATGGAATTGAAAGAAGCAGAACGCCAAGCAGTCGGACCCCGCAAAAGGGTTTAAGACAATTGAGAGGTGGTTAGTGCTCTCAAAAAACGTGGAGCAACACAGGTAATTGTTATCCTTTTTGTCCCTTGAATTATATGAACTATATTATATGATCACATCACTAATCAAGGTGAATCCTGATCCATCGACCCCTACTCTACTAACATAGAAAAACCTCCTTCCTGTGACCTTTGTGGGGATGCAGAGGTAAACACGGTCCCTAAACAGCAAAGATCACACTAACTTTTCCTTTTGTCGCTCGCAGAATGTCGGTTCTCGATCCGAACGAAGCCATAAAATAACACCACGAAGTGGATGTCTTATGTATTGTATGTCTTATGTATTTGTAAGTCTTATTTTTCAATGAGTAATCCGAGGTCCATTTGAAGTAAACAGTCCTATAAAATCTTACCTCAAATGCGGACTTCAGGTGTCCTTCATTCAACTGCCAAAATTTGAAAAGAACCGCTAGCTATTTTGACATTTCAATTCAATCGGTTATAAGACCTGAAGTTTAATTGTAGTACGATTGTTCTAGACGGGTAGGATAGCGGACTTTGCTACACACAAAAAAGAAATATTGTTTTATTAAAATCTTAGCACTTTACTTCTGAAAAGAGTTTATTTTTCATTAAACTAAAAGTTAAATCATCTACTGCGAAAGTTCTGTGTTTGAATTGAAAGTATATTTTTTCGGTTCAGTGTGTAAATTTAAAAGTATGTTCTTTTACCATGAAAATTGTAGAACTGTCAAATCCACCAACACAAAGGAAGTCGTCGTTTGGATTTTTTCTCTATACTGTTGTCAAATAATACAAATGCTTCACATTCAAAATATTCTTCTTGACGAATCACCCTAACGAATCGCTTATCAGGAAAGTTCACAAACTTTCGGCGTAATTAAGTTCTGAACGGACCATGCAAACGTCACTGATCCATGTCACTGATAATAATTCCATCTTTATTTTTTGCATCGCTGCCACAAGCGACGACAAGTGGACACAGGTGCTAGAGCTGGCTCAGGTGCATTCGGAAGATATGGGTTTCGACCCATATGTTTCGACTTGTATCTTTCGGGATGGAAACATTGGTGATTGAACGACGGCAACCTCCGGTCTCTATGAAAGTTATAATAATTCATTTTAAAATTAAAACCTTTTTATGTTAAAACCATTTTTTCTTTCAATCAAAACAGTATACATTTATTTTGATTGCACGATACCTTCTAGTTGAAAGTTCATTTTCAAATAAAAATGATTGGCTTTCATCTTCAAATATGCTTCCACAAAACGTTTCTTAAAAGTTTCTATGGTTTGTACTTTGGTATTCCACAGATTGCCCAGCATGTAGCACCAGGCATACAAATCGAGAAGATTCTAATCAGGTGATGAGACAGGCCGTTCGTTCGACGAATTAAAATCCAGAAAATTGTCCTCACACCAAGCCTGTGTAGCATTTGTCTGGTGGGACAATGCAGAGTCTTGTTGGAAGCAGTATGGTCCATCTTTGTAGTGTTTCTTAACGGCAGCAGGGTAGATGCACCCTTATTTTTGGAGAAATGCTCCTTAAACTTTGGAAACATGCTCCTTAGATTTGTTTGCCCGGTATAATGCAATCGGAGGTATTAACCTTCTGGATAGCGCTTGCTTGTTGTTTTGACGGGTCTTAAGTTTCTTCAAGATCGTATAACGGAGCTTTGCTCCGCAATCTTTAAGGTAGTTTGACGGGTTTAAATTTCATTTTGACGAGTCTTAATTTAATTTTGAAGAGTCTTAATTTCGTTTTGACGACTCTTAAATTCAGAAACTTGAGACCGGTCAAAACTATACAATCTTGAAAAAACTTAAGACCCGTCAAAACATCCGGCAAGCGCTAACCAGAAGGTTAATACCTCTGATTGCATCTAAGGAGCGTTTTTCCAAAGTTTAAGGAGCATTTTCGCAAAAAGAAGGGTGCATTTACCCTTTGCCGTTTCTTAACAAAGGTAAGCAAATGGTTCTTTTAAACATTACCGATGTAATATTTACTGTTAATTTTGTACCAAATTCAAAGAACAGCAATTGAACCTTCAAAGTTTCGGAGAAGTATCTCCAAACTATCACCCTTGAAACATTCTGGAATCTTTGAACAGCTAGTATATCACAAGGAATATCAGAAAGATGTGTTGCACACACCTAACATTGTTTCGTCCGAAAATAGAATTCCACAATCACCCATCATATCCCATAACAATCATAATCACTATTGCAATCTTCTGCTTTTTAGTCAAGCCATGCATCCGTTGTTTTTTGTATGTCGTTGTTCAGTCCAAGGTCGTCTTTCAAAATACTCCTTATTATTGACTAAGGCGTTCCCAGTTCATTGGCCATCTTTCGGCTAGACTTACCAGGAAGCCACCGAATTCGTGCTCTGACTCGTTCAATGGCTTTCGGAAACCTAGCAGTGCCTTTTTTGGCCAAGTCTGGGAGGTATTTTCGAAGAAACGGTTTCTTTGGTTTCTTTGTAGCGTTCGATGGTGCGAAAGATGAAACTTTCGTTAATTCCAAGTGGTTTCAATTTCTTTCAAATAGTACACGGTTTCAAAAACAGACTTAATACGAGCTTACTTTTCTCGTGATGATTACCACAAGTCTCAAACGAACGAAAATTGAAAACAAACTTGCAAGCCGTGTTGTAATTTGAACTCACTGTTAAAGAAAAATGTTGAGACATGTTTTTGACTAACCCATCAAAAGTTACTGACAGGAATTACCACTCACCCTGTTCAAATAAATAATTAAATCAAATAGCTAAAAAAAAAAAACGTTGTTTGTATACTGTTAATGTTTTTGCTGTTTTGCATGAAAAATGAAACAAAAAACGAATTGAATCATTAAAAAAAATTACTATACATTTATCGCGACAAACTTCTACAACTAAAATGATAATTTCACTATAGGGATTAATGTTCTCAATTGTTGTAAATCTATTCAATTTTACCTACAATTGAGGCATAGTGAAAATGTTCACCAAGATGCAAATACAATATTATTAACTACCCAGATTAAAACTTGTTCTCTTTTTATAATTCCCACCAAGGAATGAATTGTATTTTTTTTATTCGGATTGCATGGGCATTCAACTGATTGAAGTGTGATGGCAGGTAATTTTTGTAATTTCATTTGGAAATGAATAGGTGATACATAAAGGGCGTCCACCAAAAGTTTCGTGCAAAAAGCCAAGAAACGAGCTGGGCTCCGTTCATTCAAAGTTCAGAAAGCTCCAAACCGCAATAAAAAACAAAATGGGACAGCTAAAACACGTGCGCGGAAGCTGTACACACAAATGTTGACGAAACCACATTGCTGCATCATGCACGATGAAACACACGTAAAACGAGTATGTGACTGCGAAAGACAATTTGTTCGTCTGGTAAACGGAGCAAGCCTTTCGTGACAACTTCAACTGTAAATGGTCATGTATACATGAATGAATGCCTGAAAAAACGACTGCTTCCGTTTCTCAAAACACACAACGTTCCTACAACGGACCTAGCCTCTTGTCACTACTCCAAGGATGTTCTGGAGTGGTACAAGACGAATGGTCAATTTCGTGCCGGAGGATCTTAATCCCCCAAACTCTCCAGAGTTGCGGCCAATTGAAAAATATTGGGCTATTATGAAGCACGAACCTTGTAAGCATCCTAATGTTTTCACTACAGAACAGGAAATATTGAAGTCATTGTTGAAAGCGGAAAAAAATGTCGGTTCAAGCGTTTTACAAAATCTTATGCCTAGTATTAAAAAGAAAGTTCAGTCTTTTGGATTTGGTAATGAAATACAGTGAAATAAAAATACCTAAACCAAGATTATACATTGCATTTTATTCCCTGAATATTACATGAAAATCGGTTGAGAGACTAGTTTTTGAGGACGAGTTTAAAGTGATGCAATTCAAATGTGGACACCCTTTAGATGACTTGTTTTAGTGCGGCTACTTGTTGACCATATCAAGATCGATTAACCAATTGTATTAAACAGTTACTGCTCCTATAATTATCTCATTATTCTCATATTGAGCAAAAAATTGGAAAGTAAAAAGAATGGTATTTTTTTTGTTGAAACGTGCTTACGTTTTACAACAAATGCAAATGTATCACGCCAACTCAATCGCACGCTAATTCTTTGAATTCGAGTAGTATTTCGATAAGAATATTGTAGGAACATGAACACTGGCCGACAGAATAATTTTTTGGATAGTTCACAGTAATAATGAAACGTACAGTAAAAAAATAATTTGCGTTGTTTACGTAATAAAACCATAAGAAATTAAAGTTTCTTTAGTAAATCCTCAAATCAATAAAATAAACCTAAATAAATATCGATAAAAATCTCGAATACATTAGTTATTTTTGCTTTAAAGTTAAAATTTCAACCAGGACCTGTATACGAAATTTATAAATTATATTGGTAAATTCTTTTTTCTATTCAAATTCTGAAGTGTTTGAGTCCTTTAGCCAGCACGGAAATACATAGCCCCCAACTCGATAATGTTTGTCCCTTGCTGAAGTATCAACAATCACGTCTACAGGGTGTTATTAAATTTCATCCCCCAATTTACCACAGAACGCGGAAAAGACACAGCAAACAAGCAATACTAACAAACGACGCAAAAAAGAAAATGAAAGCAATTTTGAAACAAAGCAAATAACAAAGGTCCACTTTCTTATGGGAGCTTGGGACTGGTCAAGCGACAATAATAAAGGTGAACCGAAGGAATCTGAAGCTTTGCGGTGGGAATGAAGGGCGGCAAACACATAGTCTCTAAATTAAGCCAATAAGCTAGGATTACTGCACGATAAAAGATGTATGTGGGTGGCAGGTACACGTGTGATTAGAGGAGTTGGTATCATGGAATTACTTTCTCATTTAGGAGGATTTTCATTTAAAGCAACCGATTCGGGTAGTTTGTGGGTGTTTAATGGCCGATGGCTATGAAAGTGAGTCCTCCCTTAGCTCAGCTGATGAAAACACGGCTGCAGAGCGAAAAAAATACTGGAAGTGGTTGAGTTCAAGTCTCAGTTGTGTATGAAAATTTTTCGTGAAGGAATGTTTCAGGACTCCCTGGGCTATTAAATTATGCTTGCCACACAATCATATTTAAATAATTATAGTATCTGATAGCGATTGAAGAAATCATACAATGTTTTCAATTTATATTTATATTTTGATTTAAATTTTCACATTTATAAAACAGGGTTTTTTTTTAGTTTAAATATGTTTAAATGAATGTTCCAAGTATTGAACAATGCAAAAAATTGTTAAAAGAATCCAATAGAAACCCTTCAGAAATTTTGTGAATTTGACGAGAAATGACCGAGATATCAGCGATCAAAACCAGACCATTATGCGTGACACTCTCGTTTTTCGAACTCGTAAAACATACCTCTAAATATAAAACAAAGACTTCGTCTACGTAAAAAATCGTATAGTTAACAAAAATGTGGATGTTTGGAAGAGTGTAGATTTTGAAAACAACTTCAACGTTTTCTTTCTGAAAGAACTAAATCTGTTGTGAGCAAATTGCATGAATGAAACCAATTTGAAACTCCAAACATGAAAATTCATGCACTTACCTCATTAAACCTTATTCAAATTGATGTTAAATAAAAATATGTAACGTCTCAAATGATTAGTTATGCATGTTCTAGCCAAATTTTGTAGCCATTCCCAGTTTTGAAGGATTATTTTATCATTTGTAATTGTGTAGTACGTTTATCAATTTTTCTCCTAGGTAAATTTCACCCAAATTCACGTTATGTACGTTTTTTTCTGAAGATAAGTGGCTTAGCGAGTTGAGTTTTTATAAAAAATGTCTCCAAAGAGGCAATTTACAATTTTCGACTGAATGCCTCAACCAATTCAGAACATGTTGTTTTAGAGAATATGCAGTAGTTGTCAGGTTTTGCTCAATGTCAGTCGGAAACCCTTCTTAAGACGTAGTATTGAAATGATCGTCCTAAAAAGGACGGTGGATAAGTTACGCGTTGGAAATTAATATCTTTTGCCGGTTTTCCTGGGCAGCAGGACACATGTGCTGTGTTCACACCGGATAGAAGTTCATTCAACTCCTCGTCGATTCAAATGGTCGACTGCAAGATACGAGGGATAATTATGCTATTCTAGTTGTTACGGACGACATCTCCTCTCCTTGACGTTTTCAGGGGCCAGAAATTCCATCCGGTTTTGCTATGTCTTCCGTGCCAAAATCGGGTGGGCCTCCGTGACTAAGGGAAAGCAAAGTCAGCCAAACCACCAACCAAGAACTGATGTCCCCTGTGTTATACCCTAGCGTTGAGTTGCTTGTCTGGAAATAAGAGGGTCACGCGAACACCAAATTTTCAATGTGGTCATATTCAGTTTTGAATGCGAGCAAAAGTCATTTTAAAGCACATAATATAAACAACAATCAATATGAAACTAGCGATTTGAAATTGGTTCACTGTTGTAGTACCCCATAGGTCCGAAGTATACCTTGCAGTCTGCACCTTGCCATAGACCCTTGCGCTTTTCGGTACTAGTATCCTTCTTTTTGTTTTGATTCGCCATGTTATTTTAACAGAATATTAGAGGGTGAGTTGGTGTGAGCTACCTTATTAGGGGCGAATCATTAAGCTTGGGATCGAGCTTGAGACCGGTATGCTAGTACATCCTGAGTCACCAAATATATACATTTTCTTCAGGACTATCAAGCCACTGCTGTAACTACCTATACAGAGTGTATCGAAAAGTATTTAGCAACATTAATTTTCGAATGAAAGAGTGAAAAAAAAATATTTTGATTTAATTTTTCGGTTTCTTGGGGCAAAATAATCTTTTGTTGAATTTCACTTTTTATATTAATAAAAATCTTAGTTTCTGTAAATGTTTTGGACTTCACATTCTTCATTAAATTCTGCACAGTTGTTTTTATGACTTTCTTGGCTGCTGTCCAATTTTTCTGAAACTCCTGCATTTTTTAGGATACTGTACCCTCTTTCCGAAAGCAGGCCGCTTGACAATCGCCCAATACCGTTCAATTGGCCGAAGATCCGAACAGTACGGTGGATTGATACCTTTTTTCACGAATTATATATAATTGTTTGCCAACCACTGCAGAACTGACTTGGCATAGTGGGCGAAAGCCAAATCCAGCCAGAAGAGAGGAGGATCTTTATGTTTTCTGTACAATGGCAGCAATCTCTTCTTCATACATTCTTTCTCCTAAACTTTGGCGTTAATTATACCCTTCGTAAAAGAAAAACAACGACCGCACATCACAGGTACAAATCGCTTGCCAGACCTCCACCTTCTGTCCATATTTTTCCATCGCCACTGTGGTGCCAGCGTTGTCCAGGTCCTGATCCACCGATTCCGTATAATACTGCGGTCCCGGCAGCGCTCGCGAATCTTTCTTGGCGTAGGTTTCGTCGTCGATCAGGATGCATCCGTCTTTGTTCTCCAGAATCCGGTTGCATAGTTCCGCGCTCTTGTTTTAGCCCGACCTTGCTGCTCCAGGAACCTTTTCGGCACCTTCTAGTTTTTTTGTACGTTTTCAGGGAGTTCCGAGCTTTGATCCGTTGAATCATCCTGATGCTGCTTTTGAATTGATTGGCCAAGTCCCGCGTCGACGCCGATGATTTTTTCCTTATGAACTCAACCACTTTCAAGTCTCGGCCGGGCTGGCTGGGACCCGGTTTCCTGCCGGATCCGGGCAAATCTTTCACGGAGAGGGTCTCACCGAACTTTTCGATTACATTCATGGTTCACTTTCACCCGTTTCGAAATTTGGTTCGACGTGACACTTTCTTCCGAGCACCAAATGTGCAGAATTCATTCGCGTGTCCAGATCAATCCGACTCATCTTTGAAACGATCCACTGTACCGAAACCAATTGATTGCACAACTGTTATTGACATGTAAACAAACATGTCACCGCAAAACATTCCAAAAAAAAATTAAGTCATTTTAGAGTAATTACTGTTTTAATGTTGCAAACTACTCTGAGAAAAATTTGATGGTAAATTTTACCATTATTGGGGGGTTAGGATGACTATGACAGTATGGTGATTTCCTACCGACTTTGATCATGGTCAAAACAACCTTCAAGAATAGTCGATCAAACATTTATTATAAGGCCGCAATAGTCCTTGTTACCATGACCATATTGAAGAATGCCATGAACCTGGGCAATTCGACCATTTTCATCGTTATTGTAACCATTACATGCAATAGTCATCTATACTATGATTTTATTGTCGGTACAATCATGGAATTTTCATCAGTGTACTTTTCGGTACACTCTTTACTAAAAGCACCTAATTCTAATTTTAATGAAAAAAATGTGAGACTTTTTCCGACCGAAAGGTGCAAGGGTAAAGTAATTCTGTTCATTCAAACAAGAATGATCAGCGTTCATTTCACCTTAGCGTAACACTCTCTCGCACACAGTATAGAAAAAAACGGTAGTTCTACATTATAAGAAAACAAACAGGTGGCCACCAAATAGCGGGAATGGCAAGAATGGCTCGGAAAAAAAAACAAAGAGGAAAATTCAATCTGATTTATTTTATTTAAAGGGTTGACCTTAGTCTTCAAACTTAGCGTAATAATTATTAGCATTAGTAATCCGCCATGTGGTGCAGCTTAGTCCTGATGATAGCACATGACCGCTGGACGGATGCCACATCAATTTTCCGGATACTGCCTCTGATCCTGTTGATGAGTTGCTTCGTGTCCTTGGCCTTCCAACTACCCTTGTATACGGTGGAGTTCAATAGACCAAAAAATCCTCGATAGAACGACACTGCTGCAGATTAGTCGGATTCCGGTCTTTTGGGACATATGGTATATGTTGGATTTCCAGGAACGTTAGCGTCTTCTTCGCGTGGTGTGATCATGCCTTGTCCGGCCAAAAAACGTAGTCTACATCCGAGTGATGTTTCTGAAGGAACAGGGTGAGAATTTTCTGCAAACACTCTGTTTGGTAGACTTGCTGGTTGATGGCCAAGCAAGCCACTTGGTTTGAACCACGGCTCCGAAATTCCCTTATCGGAAATTGCGATGTATAGCAGCGCTTTTTGTTTGAAATTGTACTTGATTTTGTACTTAATCTTCGGAAGAGTTGTAGATTTGTCCTTGGTGTAGAAACAAAAGACTTTCCACCGTATTACCGGATCATTCAGTGGCACTGGGATTTCACAGTTAGGATTTGTTCGTTCGTGTACTCTGGAGATCTGGTTTACCACATACCATTCCCTCCTTTTTCAGAGTCTTACCGATGTGCGACTTCTAACAATTGCATTTGCTGGCCGCTCCCAGCTGGCTCACCGAATTCTTGTTGTTAAACATACTGCGCAGCAATTGGAGCGTCTTCTTATCTGTAATCTTCGTTGGAGGGCCATTACCTTTCTTTCGGATTACTGCCACGGTTTCCAGAGTACGGTATACATAGATAGTGTCCATCACCAAGGAGCTTTTGAGTTCTAGAGATTTCTTTGATCATGTAATCCTTTTTTCATAAATTTCTACAACTCTGTATGTAAGATTTTTCAGTAGACGATTGAGTGCTCTAGATTTAATTCAATTCTTGTTATTTGAGAGCTTTTGATACTCACAACCAACAATTTTTATCTGCTCCAACTATGAGTGATATTTTGCTGTACGCCGTTGATCCGTGGCTAAGAAACTCAACCGTAAGCCTTCCAAGCCTGTTTGGTCTAATTCCGACGTCAAACATCTGAAACGAGTGCTCTGAGGAAACATAGCAAAAATCGCAACGATTCCACGAGGGTAAACTACGTATGCGCCAACAACGATTACAAATACCTAAATCATAGCTTGCACAACGCTCATCAGTCTTAATTGCAGAGCCGTCTCAAAACGAAACCGAAACCGCCTCTGGCAGTTCGTGAACGAACATCGGAAGCAAACCGGTTTACCCTCCACTATGACTGACGGCACTCTTGAAGCTGACTCTGCCGTGAATATCGCCAACTTGTTCCCTACGCAGTTCGGCAGTGACGAAGTTCTGGATACCTAGAGCCTCGAAGCGGCTACTAGCAATGTCCCCCGCTTGTCTGCATTTGACTCTGCACTCACTATCGATAGTGATATGGTGATTTCAGTAGGAAAGCAGATGAAAATTGCAACTGGAGGTCCTGACGGTATTCCTTCAATTGTTCTAAAGCGTTGTCTAAACACACTTGATGCCACATGATAGGCCGTTCCTTATTCCTCACATTGTACTGTTACTCTTGGGCCTTGTTAATCAACTACGGTCATAATAGTTGAATTAAACGTAGCGCTGAGTTTGTTGCCAGGAATAGCATTCTTCATCAAAACCCTATCACCCACAACAATCTCCGATGGTTTAGCTTTCCGGCGTAGATCCTCAGCGACTCTTCCTTTCTCCATCATCTGTAAACTCCTATCTCTGTAATCCGAAGAAGACGACGCAAGTTCTGGATTGATGTCTTGTAGCGATGGTATTTTAGTCTGCATGGTTCGTCCAAGTAGCAATTCACTAGGAGTTTTTCCCGTTGTGGCAAAGTACATTGAGAGGTACGCACCTAAGTCAGCCTTCCAATCGCTGTTAAGAGCCTGACTAATTTCAAGTCTCTTTACTAGCGATCTTTTCTGGCGTTCAACGGAGCCATCCTCTTGTAGCCGATATGGGGTCGATTTGTTGAGTACTACACCACGCTGCTTGCAATGGTCAAAGAAAGTACTGACAAATTGCTGTCCGTTATCGAGAATAATGCTCCTCGGGTATCCAAGCCTCACAAAAAAAAATTCAGTCGTTCAGCTGTCTCAATTGCTGATTTTTCAGAGCCTGTAATAGTCGATGATCACCAGCCAGTAATCCCCTGATGGAAGTGAACCAAGGATCGCCACATCAACCCATGGTCTCCTCATCATAGGTTCCGGTCGATCCGGCTGGCTCACCAATCGACATCCTTCACAACGCTCTACCATTCGCGCAATTGACTCGTCCATTCCAGGCCATCAACAGTTACATCTTAGTCGTTGCTGCATTTTCGTCCGCCCGGGGTGCCCTTCCTGACCAAGTTCAGCAATCTTTGCCTAAGGATTTTTGGTATAACCAGCTTGCTGCCTCTTACAATCAAATCTCCGACCGTTCCTAGTTCAACCCGAAATGCATGGTAAGGCTTCAACAGATCATTTGCGTAGTTACACACTGCCTTTTCTACACATTCTCTCAATGCTTACAGCTCTGGATCATTGGCTACCTCGATTTCATCTACATCAACAGCTGTGTGCTCTATAACGTTGCGGATAAAACCATCGGAATCTGGGTCAAACTCTTCTATCTCTGCTGAACATGACAACCGCAACAATGGGTTTGCGATGTTGGACTTCCCTTTACGATTCACAATATCGTGATTGGAAGCTTGAAGCCTCAAGACCCAGCGCTCTATCCGCAAGCAAGGGGATGAAGTTGGAGTAAATATCGACTCGAGGGGTTTGTGGTCGATTTCAAGCTCAAACCGTATTCCAAACAGATTAATCTGGAATCGCTCTACAGCTCAAGCCAACGCATTTTCCGTCTGAGCATATCGACACTCCGTGCTCGTTAGGCTCTTTTGCTGGCATACACAACGGCCTTAGGGTGACCTTCATGAAACTGGAGAAGTACCGCTCTTAATCCCACTAGAGACGGATCCGCTACAACTCTGGTTTTAAGTTTCGGATCAAAATATGCAAGTGTCTCAATGTAACTAAGTAGATGAATAAGTTCATTGAAAACCTCTCCTTGCGCTTGTTCCCAGGCGAAAGTAGAATTGCTCTTCATAAGTTCGCGAAGTGGATACGAAATGGTCGCTAAGTTCGGAATGAAGAACCCCACATAATTTAAGCTTTGAACTTCCTCGCAAGTTCTCGTTGGACGAAAACTTTGTATGGCTTAAATTTAACTTTGAGATGGCATCAAACCATTCTGACCGATAAATTCAATATCAGTTAGCTTGAAAGCACACTTCGACTGATATAATAGAATCCCGTAATCACCTATCTTCTTAAGGACCTTCTCAAGGGCAAAATCATGCTCAGCTTCTGACCCACCTGTCACAACAATATCATCGATGAAGTATTCTCACAGTCCGCCAAAATCTGTTCAAGGGATTTCTGGAATTTTTCCGGAGCGCAAGAAATCCCGAAGACTAAACGCTTGTACCGTAAAAGTCCACGATGAGTTATGAAAGTGGTCAGATGTTTACTTTCGTCGTCGAGCTGGAGCTGATGAAAAGCGTCCTTAAAGTCGAGAGAAATATTTGGCTCCATTCATTCTCCAACGTATTTCTTCAACCGTGGGTAATGGGTGTGTCTCCCGAAGTATTGCTTTATTCAGCTGCCGCATATCTATGCACAGCCTTATGTCGCCACAATCTTTGACCACAATGACCATTGGTGACACCCAGCTCCTTGGTTCAAATACCCTCTTGATGATATCAGCAAATCATTCATCTTTTCGTCTACTTAACCCAACATAGGGAATAGCAACCGACGAAGGCGCTGAGAAACAGGCTTCTCCGATTTATCTATGAATTTTTACTCCCCGAATACAAGCAAATGCCCCACACGTTTCCACTTGATGAACTAATTCACGCTGACTGGGTAATCCGAAAACTAACATCCCCAGTTGCATAACCGTTTGCTTGCCTAGAAGAGGCTGAGGTCCGTTTTCCACCACATTAAAACGCTGCTTTGAGCTGTTCGTGTCCATCCAAAATTAAGATTTTAGCATCAAACATAACGAATACTTTCAAGCAATCTGCCTGAGCATAAGCCTTGAACTTATGTTAATAAATTAACCAATGTTAATGCTTGCTAACAAGTACACTTACTTAAATCCCTACCTTCTATCTGGTTTACGTATCTCTCCGATTACGGAAACACCGTTTCTGTTCATCGACTCCCACTTGCGATCATCGATAATGTTAGATTGAACTCTCGAGTCTATTTGTATTTATATTAACACACCGCCTACTCTGGCCCAAATCAACTCATTCGAATCATTGCCCGAAGATACCATCGCAATAGGTTCAAATTGTTCCTCTTCGCTTACCTCTTCGACTGCATGTATCTTCCGTGCGAATTGCGTTGGTTTCTTCTTTACTACTTGACCCGAACCGGATTGAAACGTTTGCTCGTAATACTGTCTGTTAGTTTTAAAAAAAAAAGATGTGCTTCTTATAATATAGAATACTGGGGAATAAAAACCAACCCCAAAAAAACACCCCCCCCCCCCCCCCTCCCACATTTTTTTTCACCCGCGGGGCAAGATTGTTGTCTGTGAGAAAGACCACTGAACTTGCAGGACGTCGCTTCGTATTGAACGTTATCTGCAGGCCGACATGCTTGCAGCTTAGATCTTCTTCCACCCATCTGATTGTTGGCTACACGTGATGTTTCATACGAATTTACACTAAGGTCTTTTTTTACACGGTTTGCTTTACGCGGTTTGTTTTCGGCGATAACTCCAGAACGAAACAACTTATCGACCTAATTCGAATCACATTTTGCGTTTTGGGCAAAAAGTAATCATATGGCAGTTTTTCAAAAAATTCTCAATTTTTTGTGTAAATACTCAAAATTTTAAAAAACTGTATTTTGACCATTGCATGAAAAGGTAACACATTCAAACAAAATCGAAGCAATTTGAAATGCTTGTGCATGTGAATTCATCAACTCTATTTAGTCTTTTTTACGCGGTTTCATGGTAAAAAAAAAAAAAAAAAAAAAAAAATAGGAAAATACTATCACTAATCGGAAACCTCGACGGACTCCACAAAAAAAACGGCCGCAAAAGACAAAAAATCAACCCCGCCCAAAAAACACCAAAAAAAAAAAAACACCTCAACCCCCGAAAAAAAACTTCTCAATTCCCAAAATATGCCCCCCATTAAAATTACCTTCACTTCTGTGAGATAAAAGTACAGTCAACCACCAGAATTCAGAAGAAAAAAATCCAATCCCGTCGCCAATTTGTGATAGGATAAGTACGCCAAGATGAAAAAACTTGCTGCTGGTTCCCAAGCTATCTTTTTAAGCTTGTATTACACTGTTTGTCCAATAGCCAAATATTTGACATAGGCAGCTAGACAGCTGACAGATATCTAGTGCTGTGACGAAGTCCTATTTATCGATATTATCGATATCGGTTTCTCAAAATATCGATATCGGTTCGATATCGGATTCGGATTATCGATATCGGATCCGATATTCGATAAAAATAAAATTACATATTAAAAAGTACTTTACTGGCATCCTGTGTTTATTAAGCGTTTTTGAAGACAGAAACATCTACATTATGGAGGAAAATGATCCGGTTTACTCTTTCAGGATCTAGACTACTTCGAGACTCGCTTAAAATTCGCCCTGTTTTCGAAAATAAACGCTCTGACGGCACCGAGGTTGCAATCCTTGGTAGAAGTTTTACAGCCGCTTGGTACAAAAATGGAAATGTACTCTGCTGCTCCTCCCAGTATTGAAAAATATCACACGTCATTGGCTCGATTCCGCTCCTCATAAACATGTCAATTTCCTTCCTAACGGAGTTTGGTGTTCGTATTGTTACCCTCCGATTGTTGTGGCGCTGAACCATGCCTTCGTGGTAACTCCATACTCCAATATCGGTAGGGACCTTTCTTGACTGCTCCTCACCAACAAAACCTTCCTCGTCAGATCCTTCAACTGGAGGAAGCACCATGTTGATAATTAATTCAAAGGCAACGTTACGCTCATCAGCAGTCTTGAAATGAACATCTTTAAACCGGGGATCCAGAAACATACTTGGTCCATAAATAGGTGAGGTTCGGTAGCTCCCAAAACGGGATTGGATTTCCTTTAACAAGGATGCTTGGAGGTTCATTCCAACTGATGATAGTGGCTTCATAGCAGTGATGCAATTGTTGAGACAGTTTATTATAGGCAACACCCGACTTACTGTGGCATAATTTTCACCGCTCAAATCCTCAGTTACTTCATTAAGAGGCTGTAGTAGCTTGACGACATCCTCCAAATGCCGTTTTTCTTCCAATTTAATCATATCCAAGGAGCGATCTTGATCCGACATAATGATCTGTATAAAGTTATACAGCTCTAGAAAACGTTTAATCATGATGAACTCCGAATTCCATCTGGTCGGCACAAATGAGGTAATTTTCAGAGGCGTTCTTTTAGTGTCAGTCTCAATTTGTAAATTGTGCAGTTTATCGGTAGCAATGGTTGATCTCCGGAAGAAGGCAACTATCCTTTTCACTTTATCGATTAGATCCGATAGAGCTTTAGTATTATCAATAGATTTTTTCGCAACGAGATTGATTGCATGCGCAACACAACCAATATGCTTGTCTTCAGAAAATGTATCCGCAACGGATTTCAGCATATTAGATGCATGGTCTGTTACAATCATGCTCACTTGTTCTTTAGGAATTGCCCATTGCTTGAGAATTTCCTCAAAGCAACTCGAAATATATGCGCTGTTATGCCGCTCATTTAATATATAAACGCTCAAGTCAATTGTTTGGAGATTTGTAGAAATTTGTGGGCTCAAAAAATGACATGTAACTCCAAGATAACTCCTAGTGGTGTGGCTATCGGTCCAAATGTCGGCAGTAATGGTCAAGTCTTTATTTTTGATTTTTTGTTTGACACACTCGACCACTTTAGAATACTTTTCATCCACTAGCTTTGTAATGAGCTTGCGGCTGGGAGCTTTGTATTTCGGTGCCAGAACTTTCAGCAAGTTAACAAAGCCTTCGTCTTCCACGATCGAAAAAGGCTGATAGTCTTTAACAACCATGAATGCGATTGCTTCATTGATTTCACGGGTTTTCGGTCCATCATCTAAAACGTTAAAAGTGAATTCATATTATCAATAACGTTATTGTCTTTTAATGTTACGAGCTTAATAATCGCTATATAATCAAAAGTTTATTTGTTGCACGCATTAGCTGACATAATTATTTTGAAACTAGCGATTCATCTGTATATATTTTCAGTTGGGGTTGTTTTCTTGAATATTAAAATTGTATTCATAGAGTTTAAGTGTATTCATAGTTTAAGAAGAAATAAAGTTTTATGTAGTTTGAGACAGATTTGCATGGTGCTCGGCTGTAATTAAATTGTAAATTTCTGTGCCCATAGTTAATATTTAAAAATCTATAATTTCTAGCCTCAAACTAAATTAAAACTCAAAAATAATATAGATTACCTGTCCAGAGTTGCGCGTCTTTGAACATTCGTTCTACTGTGGATGTCGATGCGGATGAACCTGCAGATGCAAAGCTTGTGCTCGGAGGTAGAGCCAAATCCAGTTCCGGACTCTGCGACGGAAAAACATTCCGCGATTTTAACGCAATGTCCTTCTGCGGATGCTTCTGGAGGTGCACCTTTAAATTGGTGGTATTACCGCGACGTGGAACATCTGCACCGCATATTTTACACTTAGCGGATACTGTGGAAGTCTTTTCAAAATAATTCCACACTACGGACATCTTCAACTAGGTATATTATTAAAAAATAGGTATATAAATAATTCCCGATTGTTGAAGAAACTCTTGTTGATTTGAGCGAAACTGAAAAGTAATATCAAAGATGTCGCTTTACCTGTTCCGGGGATTTTTATAAAGTAAAATCAACTTTCTCTATCTAGCACATTAAGATGAATGATCCATTGAATATATCATAATGTGCATCTATCCTGTTCACACTTACTCGATTTGATGATGCAATAGTGTGTATACAAATCAAACGTCAAACATAAAATAGAGGTTGCTAAAGTGCGATTATGTAAGTGATTTGTTTGCATAAGGAAAATTTTTCGCTATGGAAGATTTTTTCCTGATGAAAACATTTTGCGTTTACGTATACGAGACGTATTGTGTATACGATAAACGTCAGCAATCTCTATAGAGCTTCTTGACGTTTGATCGGCGCATACTAATGCACCATCTGAATCGAAGTACAGTAGTGAATAAACAATGAATCCATTCATCCTCGTGTTTTAGATAGAGAAAGGCGACTAAACGTCAAAATGATCTATAGTCTTCTCTTTCATTACTGCGCAACAAATTCGAACAGTGTTACCAGCAAATCTATATCGAATTTATATTATCGACGATATCGGATATCGATTATCCCCCCCAAAAAATATATATCTCCCTCTCCCAAAAAAAATTAAATTCCCCCAAAAATCCTCTAATAAAAAATTTGAGAGATACCCCAACCCACACCCCTTTTGTGTTTCCCCCCTTTTTTTCCCAAAAACATTTGGCAAAAAAGGGGTCAACCAAAAATAATAATGTGGATTTATACATCCATAATACGTCCAAAAGTAACGTATGCTTCCCTTGTGTGGTGGCCAAAAACAAAAGAGGCTACTGCACAGAAAAAGCTGTCAAAACTTCAACGGCTAGTATCCATTGCAATAACGGGAGCGATGCGCAGCACTCCATCAAATGCGTTGAATGCAATTCTAAATCTGCTGCCTTTGCACGAATACGTGCAACTAGAAGCGGAAAAGAGTATGCTTAGACTTAAACGGCTGAAAACTTTCCTGTCTGGTGACTTAGTCGGTCACCTGAGCATTTCACAAAGCTTTCAAAATGGGCCAGTGATGTATATGAATGGAGACTGGATGAAACCTGTGGAAAACCATGACATCCCTTACAACATATGTGAAACGTCACGTATAGATTGAGAAGTCGGAGGTCCCACTGTTCGCCATGGCTCCATAAAATTCTTCACAGATGGCTCAAAAATTGGAACAAAAACGGGAGCAGGAATCTTCGGCCCTGGGGTGGAAATCTTAGTGGCGATGGGAAACTATCCAACGGTTTTCCAAGCGGAGATCTTTGCTATAATAAAATGTGTGCAAATATTTATATTTTTCCAGACAGCCAAGCGGCACTCAAAGCGTTAAGTAATTATAAATGTACATCCAAACTTGTCTGGGAATGCATTCTTCCATTGCGAAAAGTGTGCCAAGAGAACTCGGTAAATTTATTCTGGGTTCCGGGACACTGTGGCATTGAAGGCAATGAAAGGGTAGACGAGCTTGCTAAACAAGGTTCAAATGCACAGTTTATTGGCCCAGAACCATTCTGCGGTATATCATACTGTGCCATAAAAATGGAATTAATATCTTGGGAAATGCAAAGGGTGATGACCAATTGGTTGGTCACCACAAAGTGTGTTAAAGCGAAAAGGTTTATAATTCCAAATGTTACAATCAGTAAAAAGCTTCTGGAGCTCAATAAGAGAGTTCTTTGTACCTATACTGGCCTAGTAACCGGACATTGCCCGAGTAGATATCATTTGAAAAACGTTGGCCAGGTTCAGAATGATATCTGTCGTTTCTCATGAAAGAGAAACCGCACAACCCCCACCCCCGTTGTGGTGGTGTTTTTTGAAACACGGACACAAATATTTTTCCTGAGTGTTGCTACACCCCACAAAAAAAAATTGAAAACACCAAACCGAGAGGGGGGGGGTTTTATAAACACATTTTTTCTTGCCGGGGGGACGCGTCTTGGGCTGTTAATTTAACAAATGGTGATCAGCTTTTAAGAAGCAAAAAAAAAAAAAAAAAAAGAAAAACCAAAAAAAACCAACCCCGCGGCGCCAGTGTTTACCCCCCCCAAAAAAAAAAAAAAAAAAATCATCGAAATGCGATTTTGAAATAACGGTTATCGTATCGATTATTTAAACCCGATATTTATCGATAATATTGGATTTATCGATATCGTCACAGCCCTACGGGAATTTTTAAAAGGGAGTTGTGTGGTGCCCAAGGGGTTTTTTTTTGTTTCCCCCCTCCGGGAAACATCGATTGTTCCACTTTACTTGGTATCGTAATATCTTACCACCGTTTACCATTTTGCTTAATAAACCGGTACTCAAGGACCAACTACGGGAAACACGAGCCTATGCTAAGCATGGGCCGCAATTTTAACAGCTGCTATAACGTGTTTGGTTTTAATGCATCCGGTGAGGTTAAAGGGTGATACGGTCAAAATTTGGTCAAGGGAAAACGCGTGTAAGTCGGTGAAATCGTTTATTTAAAAAATCAAATTAAATTTCTTTTTCAAGTTCAATTAGTATAAAATTCAGGAAAAATATTCAGTTAGGCTTCCGCTTTTCCAAATCCGAATTGCCGGGCCTTACGCTTGACCCCTGCCATCAGATTTTGTACAGCCACCTTGTCCACCTTCTTCGCCGCAGAAAGAGAGTTTGCCTTGAACTGCTGCTCGTCCTTAGCAGTTTTTTTGGTCTTCTTTAGGTTCCGCTTGACAATAGCCCAGTATTTCTCAATTGGGCGGAGCTCTGGCGTGTTGGGAGGGTTCTTGTCCTTGGGAACCACCTGCACGTTGTTGGCGGCGTACCACTCCATGGCCTTTTTACCGTAATGGCAAGATGCCAAATCCGGCCAAAACAGTACGGAACAACCGTGTTTCTTCAGGAAAGGCAGCAGACGTTTATTCAAACACTCTTTCACGTAAATTTCTTGGTTGACAGTCCCGGAAGCTATGAAAATGCTGCTTTTCAAGCCACAGGTACAGATGGCTTGCCAAACCAGATATTTCTTTGCGAACTTTGACAGTTTCGTGTGCTTGAAAATATCTGCTACCTCTCCCCTTCCTTTTGCCGTATAAAACTCCTGTCCCGGAAGCTGCTTGTAGTCGGCTTTGACGTAGGTTTCGTCGTCCATTACCACGCAGTCAAACTTCGTCAGCATCGTCGTGTACAGCCTCCGGGATCGCGCTTTGGCCGTCGTATTTTGTTTATCATCGCGATTTGGAGTCACTACCTTCTTGTAAGTCGATAGTCCGGCTCGTTTTTTGGCTCGATGCACGGTTGTAGACGATACACCCAGCTTGCGGCATTTGCGGCATCTCGGAGAGATAGGTTAGGGTTTCGCTTGAAACTACCGGCAACTCTCTTTGTCGTCTCAGCGGCTTCCGGTTTTCGATTTCCCCCCGATCCAGACTTCCTGGCTGTCGACAAACGTTCCCCAAACACTTTAATTACATTTGTAACGGTTGATTTGGCAACTTTTAGCGATTTTGCCAACTTTGCGTGCGAGTAGCTCGGATTTTCGCGATGCGCGAGCAAAATTTTGATACGCTGCTCTTCTTGCTTGGACGGCATTTTGACAACTGAAGAGTGAATTCCAAAATCAAAATAGGAGCAACATTTTACACACACACACCTTCAAAATGAGGGGTGTTTAGGTTTTGTAAATGCAAAATTGAAAGAAATACGTCAAGTTGATATTGACCAAATTTTGACCGTATCGCCCTTTATTTGTTACATCACCGTCTTCAAATTGACGCACAGACTGAATTATTTAACTTACAAACTATATATTACTACTAATCCTATTTTTAAAAACGTTTTTTGACAAATTTAAATCAAATTCATCACAGACAACATCGAACGAACGAAGATATGAATCCAGCAGGTTATTGTAGCCGTAGTTTGTTCCATGATATGGAACTGCAAATAACGGAGAATTACGGAACCTTCGAGCAGGAATGTTGAACGGAATCTGAGTTAGCAGTTCAGAGCAGTCCATAGTTCCCGTAATTACAACGAAGACGAATATCCGCTGCATCGTAAATCGTTTATCTGATAGTGGCTCCAATCTTATGAGCTTGCATCGGTCTGAATAGGGAGGATGATTGACGGGGTCGTTCCATGGCAGTTGTCTCAGCGCAAAACGTACAAACTTTTTCTGCACCCGTTAGATCGCCAGAACATGCACTACGTGGTACGGAGACCAAACCGGGTACTCAAGGATACTACTAGAATGTTTTCAAGGCGTAGATATCGGTGAAGTCAGACGCGTGACGACGAATGAATCCGAATACAGAAAAAGCCTTGGCCGTCATAGTACTGATGTGCTCGTTGAATCTGAGCTTTGAATCGATGGTAACTCCAAGGTCGCGAATGGATGACACACGTTCCAGTGATGTCGTTTCCATTTTGTATTCGTGAAGAATAGGGTTATGAAATGATTTTACATTTGTTGTTGTTTACTCGAAGTTCAATAAATGCGCATCTGATGTAGTAGTCGTTTGTTTATTAAAAACCAAGAAATTTAACAAACATTACCATATAAGTGTAATTTTAGGATAAAATGATGGGATACAAAATTGTAGATCTTGATTTTAACTACATTTTTAATTGAGATACTGAGAAATCGCGATGGGCATTTTTTTTAAGGCAACTCCTCACAAATATATCATTCAACTGGAACTTTTTATTTGACTTTTTTACGGTCTGCTATGTGGATGATACTATATTTTTTTCTTCAAAGCATGTAATTTTTCATACACAGTTAAAAAAAAGGTGTAGATTCTGCAAAAGCAAGCCTAAACAGGAAATAACATGTTTCGTTCAAACCGATTGCAAAAATTCATTATCTATTTCCGTAGCATGATTTTGCACATTTCTGACAGATGAACTGCAGCTTTTTGCAACGCTTAAAAAACTCGGCGGAAAGCAACATTTTTGCAACTGATTATTTAGACAGGAATAGAAGGCCGTTCTTGATCCGTGTAAAATGAAAGTCAGTACAATGTATTGCGCAGTTGCAAAAATAAGGTTTTCAATTTTATTACAACTCAAAAGCACGTCCGAAACAAACCATCTTACGAAACATTACCCAAACACAATGTTCTTGGGTGAATTTATCTATTCCGAAGCAATGAGCAGATATTATCATTCGACCAGCACAGTGTAGATAATATTTATTATCGTATAGGCAACCTCTATGAGCCACCCTGGAAGCATAAATTATGCGATCATTGTCATATTTATAAAGTCATCTTCAGCTTGGCTCTTCCGTATGCATATCCTCGTAGAATAAAAGGAGATGAGAGCAATTTGGTGCATAGAGCAAATAGGTAGGATACCCTTCAACGACCGTAGCGTTGTTCACCTCTTTGCACATTGTATCACAATGAACAGATTCCCATGCATAAGAAGATAAAAAAAATCATACTGCTTCGGATCTCCTGCAGCTGAACTAAACAGTCAGAACGTCTTTATCATAATATAAATCCAATGTGGCAGATGCAGACAAATCGACCGTCTTCCGTGGCGTTATAAATGAAAGGAAAAGGAATACACACACATTCGGCTCGCTCCAAAACAGTATCTTGGATGAATTCGTTTGGAATATTAAATTATGAAAAATGGATTTTATTTCCGTCGAACTCAGATTGTTGATTTATTGTTTCTTGTTTGGAGGCTCCTTCTCGTAGCCAAGTAACTCGCAAACCAATTCTGGAAAGGGTTGTCTTTTGCTGTATCGCTATAAAAGCTTCAGGAGGCGAAAGATATTATTTACTGACTCAAAACTACAGCGAAGTGGTTTCGATGCCAAAGGAAGAACATAATTGGATTAATTTTTGAGTCGGAATTTGCACGAGAATGAAGTTAAATGCAAATTAGTGTAAAGTGGAACTGATATCTAATGTTCATTGTCGAAGCTAACTATATTATTGTATAGATGAAAGAGCTTCGATTAGCAAGGCACCACGAAAGCTAAGTGTTCGCTGTATGGAAAATGAAGATTCCAAATGAGAAACGACAATCAAGTTAGTACATCCATCAGCTTGGGAAGATTCAATTATAAGCTTTTCTTTGTCGGCCATTAGTATTCACAACCAGATCGCGGTTCAACTATTTCCATGTACCTAAATTGAGAATCAATTATTCTTCTGTCGTATACTATGTCTTTGTTTTCTATGTTGGGGTACACCTTACAAGTACGAAAAATGAGAGCGTCACGAAAAGTGGTCAGCGTTCCTAGATTTTTGCATCAATCGCATGGAAACATTTCTAGCATTTTTTGGCATTACTTCAAACCCTTTATATTCAGCAATGAACATTAAAAATTTTCCTGAAGGAAGAGACGATTCAATCAATTTTTTGTTAGTGTTACTAGCACGTACTTAACCATCGAGCAGAAATCCATTTCGGACCTGTGAGATATCTACGTCTCTCGCGTAAAAATGTTACATTAGAATGGGACCTTTATTTGATGATTGAATCTTGGCTTTGCTTACAGCTTAGGTGGGCAGAAGACGATGTTGGTTTGGTTTTGGTTTCTTTATTCAAGAGACTTTCAGCCAGAAGACGATGTTAGTTTGTACATTCTACAATTAATTCTTTGGAAAATGCATATGCAGCTGCGTTATTCAGAGAAGTGAAAATCATTGATGAGACTCGATCAACAAAGATAGGCTCTTTTATTCTGTTACGCGAGAAATAATAATGGCCTCGATACTGAATATACGGGTCTGGGCTGGGTTTTGAATGTTAATGGATCTACTTTGAGTTTAAATGTGAAATTTTCTGTATAAAATAACCCTTTTTTATATTTTGCGAACCGTACAGGCAGCAGAAAGCTTAAAAGTCTCTACTGCAACATACTGGGAATGATTTTATGGAATCCTGCAGATGGAACTGTGTTTTATTGGAACATAGTTCCTTTTAAGGGATACCATGTCAGCAGCTTTGTCGTTGCTGCTAATAAGTCGGAATATAGTTTAGTAATACATCCAAATGTTGTGTATTGTGTTCTAAAAAAAAGTGATTTGTAAAAACTATATTGATCAAAGTATTATGCAATGAAGAAACCCCTTCCTTTTTTGCCGCTGAATCAGTTGTTCACAATAAAAAAAAACGACGCTCAACGTTTCTTGGCTTCAAATCATAAGGAACCCAAGTTCCTTGCTTCTGTATCATTCCCAACGCATGCAATCGGTTGGACATGGCTTGACGGGTAACTCCTAATGCTGAAGCAAGCTCTTCTTGCGATTGGCACGAATCCTCATCGAGCAATACCTCCAATTCAGCGTCTTCGAAGGTTTTGGGCCTTCCTTCACGTGGACGGTCGTCAACATCAAAAGCACCGTCTTTGAAGAAACGGAACCAACCACGGAATGTTGTTTCGCTTAAAGTAGCATCTCCGTACACTTTTTGGAGCTCTCGATGCGCTTGAGCTGTCGTTTTCTTCGAATGGAAGAAGAAAATCCACACTTCCCGCAAATTACGATTGTTTGGCACAAAATTAGACATTTTTCAACAACCAGAAGTATAAAGATTGGACACGGAAAAAATGCAACACTTTGTTTTGTATGTAACTTTTTATTTCGTGAGTAAAAATTTATGAAATTTTGAGTAATAATAGTTTAGAGTGTAATGTTTATGTGTGCAAATTTATTGTGATCTGTCAAGTAGTTTTCAAGATGCATTCGAAACAAGAAGAGCTACGCCATCAAATCTTGGGTGCGGTGATCGATAATCCTGGTCAGTCGCACAGATGGATCGGCAAAAGGCTTGGAATCCACCATTCCACCGTGTACCGCATTGTGAAGATGTTCCAGGAGACGAAGACCATCGAAAACGGTATATGCAGAGAAGGCGCGGAAGATAAGGCAGTACTTTAAGAATAACCCGAACCTTTCCACCCGAGACGTGGCCAAAGAGGTCAATTCGTCGAAGTGGTTCGTCCAGCAGACCATGAAACGGGCTGGGCTACGTGTTTTTAAGGTCAGGAAGGCGCCAAACAGGACTGACCAGCAAATCACGGTGGCCAAATTGCGTGCGCGGAAGCTGTACCGTGAGTGGCTGGTCAAGCCAGGCTGTCTCGTCATGGACAACGAGACATATATCAAGGCGGACACCAAACAAATCCCCGGTCTCGTGTTTTTTGTCGGTACGTCCCGCATGTAGGTTCCGGAAAAGTTCCGGAAGAGAAAGATGGACAAATTCGCGAAGAAGTACCTGTTGTGGCAGGCGATCTGCGTTTGCGGACGGTACGGCAAGCCGTTCGATACAACCGGCACCATAAACGGGCAGATTTATCGAGAGGAATGCTTGCAAAAGCGTTTGCTGCTCTTCCTCTGCTCTCACCGTGGTCCCACGCTGTTCTGGCCGGATCTCGCTTCGTGCCATTACGCCAAGCCTGTAATGGATTGGTACGAAGCGAAGGGCGTTAATGTGGTCCCGAAGGAGGCGAACCCGCCAAATACACTAGAACTTCGTCCGATCAAAATTTTGGGCGATAATGAAGAATAAGTTGAAGAAAAGCGGAAAAACATTCAAAACCGATGAAGCTTTGAAGAAAAACTGGGAGAAATTGTGTAAGGAAGATGGACAAAGCCTCGCCCAAGATCTCATGAGCAGTGTTAAGAGAAATGTACGAGCATTCAGCTTGGGGGAGGAAATTCAATAAATAAATTATGCCAAAACATAGCTAATATATAGTTATTTAATCCTTGAAAATTTGAGAAGTATCCGTTTTAAAATGAATTTTTGGTGATCATTTTTGTGTGTCTCATTTTTTCCGAGTCCAGTCTTTATAATGAAAAATCAAAACCAATAATGTGTCAAAGCGGTTTTTACCATATGTTTAATCTCGATTCATGACGTATTCGATGTGTCAAAATCGACCAGCTCTTACTGCTTGAGCCATCTAAGGTCTGTTCATTAAGAGAGCAGACACCTGTTTATCAATGGTTTAGAGTTAAAACTTAACAAAAAATTGTTAATTTTCGTTCAGTGTGTAAAAACATTGTTTACTTTGGCAACACACCTGAAAAATCGAAAAAAAATGAGAAATTTCGATCGATGGGTTGGATTAGCTTATCAACTCGCAGATTAATTCTGCACAAATGGCTTTCCGAAAAGACGTCGTTTCGAGAATCTGGACGCAAAAGGGAGCATCGGACCAGAATAAGGAGCTGGCAGCGGTATGCCTTTTGAAACAGCATAAACCGTGATTCGTTCGTGAAATTGCAAAAAAAAGTGGACATTGCCGTCGGAACTGTGCAGAATATCTCAAAAACGTAACAATATCAGAACCTAAAAGAGGCAGAAAGCACCTGAAAGGACGAATTCACAGAAAGCTTCTTCGAAATTAGGGTCTCGAAACTTGTATGACGTTCTCCTCCAAAATCGGAACCGGTGGATTTTGATGGAAAACGAGACGTACGTCAAATTGGATATCAGTACACTTCCTGGGCCGCAATGTTTCAACGCTTAGCAGAGGACAAATGTGCCTGATGATGTGCGATACATCCTGTCGCTTCCTCAGTCAACTTTCGGCCCTGGTTGGGGGCTTACTAGTGCTAGGCTCGACACTGTTTCCGCGACTGCTTTCTGCTACGTTTCTCGGTTGGGAAACTCCACTTTACTTACAACCGCTTGTCTAAAACTCTTTCTCCTCCCCTTGCGTCGGGGTTTCAATTGTGTTCTGGTTCTCGATCACAACTGCTTGCTCTGTTTCCTCTCTTGGTTCGGGAGAGTCACTTCGCTTGCAATCGCCTGCACCCAGTCTCTCAGAAAGTCATTGGAGGGATTTTTCTGAGAAGTACCGAGTTCCAAAGTTCTTTCGAAGGCCTCCTGGTTCGGGATTTGTTCGTGAAAAGTTTCGGATTCTAAAATGAGAATCAGGGTGTGAAGATCGACTTCCTAAGCTGACCTCCTTGTTCGGGAAGTTTTGCTTCAAACTTGCTTTTATTGAAACTCTCTTAATCTAGTTATCTTAACCCTACGAGTTGCATTCTCGATTCTTATTAAAGTATATAATTCTAGAAGTTCTTATGTAATTTTCCAGACTTTTCCATAACCCATAAGGTGCCATTGATGTTCTATCATTTGGACTGATTCTAGGTGACGCTACGTTCGTCGTTGAAGAGGTTTATCTAGTTTGTCCCTTTCAGACCTGGGATTTCCCATTATTTCCTCGCACTTTCATCTTTATTGTAACTCAGGTCTGAAGAGGCATTTTGCTATAATATTGCACATTTGTACGTTCATTTGCAGCGCGTGGGCGTGTTTTCTTATCTTAGGTTGCGCGAAGCGTTCTCGCCCGTGTGATGCAGCTCATTATGTAAACCGCCAACCGTTTCTTTTCGTCCTACTTTTCATTTCATTTCCTTAAATTTAGCGTCTTCTCCGGGATTTCTACGACGATGTGGTTTGATTATTGCATCTTACTGCTAGATTGAAATTAATTAGCACGCGGTGACACATCCGAAAATTTGTGAAAAAGGTTTTGGTGTGGCATGTCGTTTGCTCCTGTGGCTTGAAGAGTTCTTCATATTTCACAACAAGCACAATCAACGGTGAAAATTACAGAAAAAATCGCATCAAAAAGTGGCTTCTACCCATCTACCGAAAGCATACGGATCTTCCATTGTTTTGGCCGGATCTGGCATCTGTTCACTATAGTGTACGCTTCTGCTACGTTGGAGATGCTCAAGAAGGAAAAAGTCGATGTTGTCGAAAAATGCCAAAATGCTCACCTAATAACATGATGGAACTGGTAACTGGTAAGTTGATTTTATGTTATTTTTATGTTGTATTAGCTATATGAATAGCAAACCATCGAAGCAATTCTCCAGCAAAAGCCAAAACAATAAACGATTCTTTTGTTTCTAAGAATTCGAAAATTAAATTTTCCTCATGAACATTGTTCTTAACTAATCTTTTTTCTTCATTAAAATGATTACATTCAAAATAGAATAACTTTGGGTGACTAACAATTATATTTTTAAACACTTCCAGATATATGGTTCTATTTTGGATGTATAAACGCGCTTTGATAATTCATCGAAAATAACTTTTGAAAAATACTATTGTGATGTGTGATGTGTGATAAGAACCCACCATCAGTGCAAGGATTACCTATGGCTGTAATGTTTACACAATATTTAGGTATGTATCTATTATCATCGTCTTCGACAGCAAAATCGTTCAGACTCTACGATTAAACTTAATTAACAACCAAAATTATATTTTTTCCAAACTCTGAGAAAATTTCATTGAAATTTTAGAAAAAAATTTGTCCTACGATGAATCGTTCTTCAGTTATCAATTTTTGATGTTAGGGATGTTCGGAAAAATCGGAAAAATTCAATTTGGGTTTGCCAAAAAAAAAACCGGCAACCCTGATTTTTTAATATTGTTTATTGTTTGCATATCTCCGAAATATACGCGTGGACAAAGTTTCGTAACAATCTGAGACCTTTCGGCCCAAACCTGTGCGATAATTAAGAAAATCCCCGAATGCATCTTTTGATTCTATTAATCAGTTGTTCACAGTCTTTGGCCTCCATATTGGCATGGAATCCTATATTCAATTTAAATTAAACATAACCCCCGTCCAATATATTCTCACAAAAAAAAAAACTCATTTATTTCAAATCGATAATCCAGATTTTATTGATAACTTTACCCATTATATTGCAATATAATACTGATCAACTACAGCATATGTTTTGGAATAACACCGCCTTTAACCTTCTTGACCAGCTCCAGACGTTTTTCGAAGCCGTCAACGACTTCCATCGGCATTTCGTCCCAAATTCGTTTGATTACGGGTTTGAATTGGTTCATATTAGACACTCTGTGGTCATTTACCTTCGCCAGCATGTATGACCATACGAAATAATCCAAGGGATTCAGATCTGGTGAACTGAGAGGCCATTCATTCTTGTCGAAAAACTCGGTCAAATTTTCTCGGCACCAGCCCTGAATGAGATTTGCAGTATGCGATGGCGCTCCGTCCTGCTGAAACACATAGTGATCATCTCCAAACACCTCTTGTACATATGGCTTGACAACTTTCTCCAAAACTTCCGTTTTATAATATACGGCATTCACTTTAACGCCTTTTTCGATGAAAACCAGTGGTAATTTGCCTCGCTTGCAAATTCCTCCCCAAACCATCACTGACGCAGCACTTTGGAATCTTGGAGTATTCCTATCACTATCCGGAACAGTTCTCGAAGAGAGAGCCCACAATCTGTCGTTCTGGACATTGTGTTTTTTGGGGCGTAGAACCACTGCGTCCACTGAGTTGAACTTTTTGTGGTATACCCCTGTTTACTATTCTAATTCGCATCTTAAAGCTAGATCACCATTTGTCAAGTGACCAGCCCAAGACGCATCTCCCAGTCAGGCAAAATTGAGTTTATAAAATTCACCGCCTTTCCAGGATTTGCAGTCCAAATTTCTCTAGGTTGCATATAGCCACTGTACAGAAATTTTAGTCTGCTCTTGTACAAAGCAGATGTTCCGAGGTTTCACGATCCATGTTACAGAAACGACAGATATCATTCTGAACCTGGCCAATGTTTTTCAAATGATATCTACTCGGGCAATGTCCGGTTACTAGGCCAGTATAGGTACAAAAAACTCTCGTTTTGAGCTCCAAAATTTTTTACTAATTGTAACATTTAGAATTATAAACCTTTTCGCTTGAATGTGATGACCAACCAATTGGTCATCATCCTTTGCACTTCCCAAGATTTTAATTCCATTTTTATTGCACAGTATGATATACCGCAGAATGGTTCTGGGCCAATAAACTGTGCATTTGAACCTTGTTTAGCAAGCTCGTCTGCCCTTTCGTTGCCTTCAATGCCGCAGTGTCCCGGAACCCAGAATAAATTTACGGAACGCTCAAAACAACAATGGGAAAGTACATTTATAATTACTGAAAAATTGCATCTAACGATTATATTGATCTACGCATCGCTCCCGTTATAGCAATGAACACTAATCGTTGAAGTTTCATCAGCTTTTTCTGTGCAGTAGCCTCTTTTGTTTTTGGCCACCACACAAGAGAAGCATACGTTACTTTTGGACGTATTATGGATGTATAAATCCACATTATCATTTTTGGTGTTAGACCCCATTTTCTGCCAAATGTTTTTGAGCATATCCAGAAAGCACTGGTTGCCTTACCGATCACACACTCAGGATGAGCATTCCAGTTCAGTTTGGCATTCAGTATCACTCCTAAGTATTTAACCTGTTCACTAAGATGAATCTTTAATCCTCCTAGCTGAAACGCTTTTAGATTAAACTTCCTTTTCCTAGTGAAAGGTACAATCACTACTTTTGATGGATTAATGCTAAGGCCCTCCTTGATACACCAAGACTGGGTAAATTTTAGGGCCCATTGCATTCTTTCTGAAATGATGTTGTCAAATTTTCCCCTCACTTTAATGACTATATCGTCTGCAAAACCAACAACCTCGAAACCTTTTTCCTCTAAGCTTCTTAGAAGATCGTCTACAACTAAGGACCACATTAGTGGTGAGAAGACTCCTCCTTGGGGACAACCTTTCGTTGCCCGTACTGTAATAGACGAACTTCCCAGCTCTGAAGTGATTCCTCTTTTTGCGAGCATGGTATGAACCCAGTTAATTATGTTCATGTCAAAGTTCCTTTTCTTCATGGCACGAGCCATAGACGAATAGGAAGCGTTGTCGAAAGCTCCTTAAATATCTAAGAAAGAGCAAAGTGCTATTTCTTTTACCGATAGAGCTTTTTCTACCTTTGAAACCACACTATGCAGTGCCGTAACTGTTGACTTACCAGACTGGTAAGCAAACTGGAACTCAGATAGTGGATGCTTGTTCATGTAATTTGAATTGATATAATCATACAACACTTTTTCCATAGTCTTTAATAGGACTGATGAAAGACTAATGGGTTTATATGATTTAGGATGTGCCTTGTCTCGCTTTCCTACTTTAGGTATGAAAATAACTTTTACTTGTGTCCATGAAGTTGGAATATGGTTGAGTCTTAAACTTGCCTTAAAAATCTCAACTAATGGCGAGATCAATTTGCTTCGCAGTTTTGAAGTAATACTGGAAATATCCTGTCCATTCCAGCAGATTTGTAAGGCTGAAAAGATCTCAACGCATTTTCTACCCTGGCTTTCTTAAAGATTTTATCAGCCAAGTCATTTGCGGCGATTTTTGTTCTAACAGACATTTGAAATCTTCTTGAACTCTTTCACCACCAACAAGGCCCTCTCCACTAATAGCAACACCCCACACACAGCCCCAAAAAAATGTTTCCATAATCAACTTTAACGTTTCACTAAGAGTTTTTGTAAAAACTCCATCCTCATTTTTCAGATTCCCAAGTTCAATCGTGTGATCCTTTGCAAGAGCCCTCAGAATACGGAATGATGTGCGTTGGCGTCACAGCCAATGATGAATGACTTATTATTTGCTCTACAGTACTTGACAAATGAATCGATCTCAGGAGGAGGCACCTTAGGAGCATCACCCGGAAAATAGGCTGAAGCCACTATGACCTCAGTTTTTCCTCTGGTGGTAGGCACCTCAACCATGACCGCAACAATGTCCCGTTTGACGAATTCTGTAATAGGATAGCAATTCAGTGTTTTATCAACCAAAACAGCAGTTCTAGGCGTACTCTGCTTTTCATCATAGAACAGCTTACAGTCCTGTGATTCAATACCAAGTATTTTTCCTTTATTGGTACCACGCTCTTGAATTAGTACCACGCCCAGCCCCTCTTTTCTAAACCTCCGACTCATAACAGCCGATGCTCCTTTTGCATGATGGAGGTTCACCTGCAGGAACTTAGTTGGTTTCATTTCTCAGGGTGGCCCGCTCTTTCTTGCTTGTGCGGGGAGCGATAGACCCTTCGATGTTTTTAATGGTCAGAGCATGTAAATTTAAAAAGCATTTTGTTTTATTCAAAGCATCAAACAAGAATATCATATTTTCGTGTATCATTACAAAAATCCACTGCTGATGAATCATTAAGTTTCCAAAACGACGTCAATGAAACAGATTCATGTTCATTTTTGCATAATTCTAAATATTGTTTATATAATGCATCCAAGGGTGCAAGTAAAAGGCGCTTTTGAAAGTGTTGATGAGTTCCATTGGCTAATTTTATAGAAATTTGATCTTTCAACCCAGGAAATGGCCTATTGATGTTGTCTCTAAGATAAAAACTATTAAACTTTTCTTGAACATCTACACATCTTCGAAAGATTTAATCTAAAAAATAAGATCTATCTTTTGGTTTGTGTGTCTAAAGTTAATGGTTCACGAGTTATCGTTGCGAAATTTTGCCATTCGTACCATAGTGTGTTGCCAAGAAACTGATCATATGTAAACATAAAATCTTACTTTTAAGATGCTACTCAACATATGGTTACTGAGTCGAAAAAATAGATTTGGGAATTCAACCTTTGTCAAAAAATGAGCGACCGTCACATTAACTATGTGACGGTCGCTCAGTTTTTGACAAAGGTTGAATTCCCAAATCGTATTTTTTCGACTCAGTAACCATATGTTGAGTAGCATCTTAAAAGTAAGATTTTATTTTTACATATGATCAGTTTCTTGGCAACACACTATGGTACGAATGGCAAATTTCGCGACGATAACTCGTGAACCATTAACTTTAGACACACAAACCAAAAGATAGATCTTATTTTTTAGATTAAATCTTCCGAAGACAACATGTGTCTAGAGTTAATGGTTTACGAGTTATCGATTTTTGTCGCAAAATTAGGCCATTCGTGCCATAGTACAACAGTATAAGAACGGATTTTCGGATTTTTTATTATTTTGGTATGGAAACGAGTGACAGGCCCATTTTTTTTAGCATTACTCAAAAACAAAACAAAAAACCCTTCCTTTTTCCTTCAATATTTTTTTATTCAAAACAAATATTAAAAAAAAAAATAAATATGTATTTCGCCATCTGTTTATGAATTAGATTCAGAAACGGAAAACTGAATGCTTACCGCCGACATATTTTTTTTTTTATCTACCCCCCGCACTAACAACTAGCCCCCCCCCCAAAAAAACCCCACCTGATTTCCTTTTTTTTTTTGGGCGTAGAACCACTGCGTCCACTGAATTGAACTTTTGTGGTAATAGTCCCTTTTATTGGCCATGATAAAATAATATTTTTTGCAGAGTTTGAACTAGAATATTGTTATTTTTACACGGTGTTCAATAAGTTCGAATACAAATTTTCATCATTATAGAGGTATGCACCATGTACATATTCTGTCTTGGTATTGGTGTAAGCGTTAGTTTCATATATACGCTAACGGATGTGTGTGGTGATGAAATTCTGGCAGTTTTTGTTCGTCTGTTAAGCGCGATGAAAGAGTATCGGGACATCGTAATTAAGTTTTTTTAAACGTGAGCGACCCGGCTGCTGAAACCGCATGCGGTCAAGCGGAACTTTGTCTACACGACCATCACCGAGCGATATCCAGTTGGCCGCCAGTTCGGCGAGGACGCAACGGGCCATCAAGGTCGCGAGGGAGCGGATTTGATGCAGAAAAGAACGTCTCAATCCGGAAAACGGCTGCTAATCTCAACATACCTATTTTGGCCGGATTTGGAATCCGTTGTTAACTGTACTGAGATAAAAATGTTGTTTTAGTACCAAACGACTTCAACCCACCGAACTAGCCAAAAGTTTTGGGCCATCTTAGAGAACAAACTTCGTAGAACACCTAAAGGATTTGAGAATAACCTGGCTTTGAAGAAACAGTGGGCCTTCCCTTAGCTCAGTCGGTAAAGGCGCAGCTACAAAGCAATACCATGCTGGAGATGACTGGGTTCGATTCCCGGTATGGTCTAGGAATTTTTCGTTAAGGAAGCTTGCCACACAATCATACTAATGCAGAAATAGTACCTGGTATCGAAAGCTCTCAATTAATAACTGTGGAAGTGCATTTAGAACAAAAAGTTGAGAACAAGCAGTAAGCGAATTGTGTGTAAGCAATAAGCTTGAAATGCTAAAAAAACCCCCCCCCATCGCAACCCCCATCACCTTTTTTCATCCTCCTACCTCCACATTCTCATCCCCCCCCAAGAAATTACTATCTTTTCTCTCTGTGCAAAAGAAGAAAAAAGGTGAAGAAACAGTGGGTAAAAGATCAAAAAAGTCGGCTTGACCCAAAACCTTATGAGTGGTGTCAATGGCAAAGTGTGGGCATTCGGCATTTCAGCATTCTTGGAGAGGCGCTCCAATAAACCAACGAAGTAGAATACCATAATGTTGTTGTTTATTTGTTTGAAATTTGAAGACTAAAAATGAACCAAATGGCGACCATTTTTGTGAGTCTCATTTTTTTCGAGTGCAGTCTTTGTTTCAGCTGTAGCACCTAAAAACAGTTTGACCTTATCTGTTGCGTGGATTCATAAAACTAAAAATCAGTAGTTGAACAAAATATACTTATAACATCAATTTTAAATTTGATATGCCTCGTTAAGCCATTTTGGTACCTTCTTTGACCTTAGTTTGCAGAATGTGGGTCCTGTGTATGGTACAATTAAGCTTATTAATCAATTGTAACATTTGGCTTGTGATTCGAGGATGTCTTTTGTGTGTTCAACGCTTGAATCAGAACCATCATGATATGAAGGAATTTTGTAATTATCGGTTGATTGTCATTCAATTTTGAATAGTTTAAATCTTTCGAATGAAAAGATAAATCGGCTACACCTCAATGACTAGTCTCGGCTTCAGTGGTCAACGATGTACCTACAGATATTGAAATAAACTATACCGTGCTACTATGAGCAAACGCTTGCAATTCAAAAACACATTTTCATTGAGCGTACCCTTATAGTAGTGGTGAGGGTACATGGACTCTATCAACCTTTGCTTGCTATCTTAACGTGCATTGGGTGGCAATAACAATAAAATTTTCATGACGTATTCGTTCCCTGAAGACCCTCCTGTATGTCTGATTACGGTGCAACTGGACTAACTATATCGACTATTATAGTCGGCATTGCTATAGACATACACTGTTGCTCTTGTTGCTACTACTGGCCTCGAAAAAGGTTGACTCAAGCCCTGCCCGGTGGACTGAGTGGCCATTTTCCGTGCTGAGTTTCGCGACAATCAGACGACCGGCCGGCGGCCCTATTAAGTGGATGATATATGGGTCTCCGAGAAAGGTTGTTTTCAGAAAATTTATTTGCTTTATGGTTGTTGCGTATTTTCGGCTTGGATGGTGGTTTTGATAATCCTGTGTAACCGGTGGCGGTGGCTTATACAGTCGCTTGAACCGATGGCAGGATAAAGACAACGCCATGAAAGAGAAATAGTAGCACGGTGCTCAGCAAATTTGTACAGTGGTTGCAGGTTGTGTGTATGCTGCCAACGTATATGGCTGCTATTTCGTTATGCTGGTTTAAAATATTTACTTGCTTCTCTACCGGAAAATAGTGCATGGCAAGGAAGGGGAAGTCATAAAAACAGATCAATTCATTCTGTCTACCATGAAGCTACTTCCTTCATTAGCTCCCGTTCCAATGTATTTCGATTAGTCTTTCGTTGCTTTTCATTGAGGACGATTCGGAGTTATAAATTTAAAAATGTTCCATTGCTTCATTCACGCTATTGGACAACTATGGCTACCATGATGGTTAATTATTTTTGGTGATCCTTTTGAAAATAAAAAATGATCATGATTGAACCTGTTTAAATCAGTGCTGCTAACGTAATCTTAGTTTTTACAAATTCTGCTACAAGCTCAAAACTATCATGAAGACGTGTTTTCTACATCAATTCACATCAATGTTTTGTAAAAATATCTTCAACAAATAAGGATTTTCTAAAATTCCAAAAGACTTTCAACTTATTAACTCATCATCCTGGCCTCAGTGCAGAAAATTCAATTCAACATTCAGTGACACAGTGCTACAAACTATAAGCTTTAACTTTGTGATTATGTTTGTATAATTATGACAACCAAATTTAAGTTTACTGCATCCTCCATTTACGAACCAAATCAATAAAATATATAAAATAAAGGGTGGAACGGTAAAAAAATTATCAAACATTATTAAGTGCCCACTGATTAGTTTATTATATAAATGATCAATCTTAATTTCTTTTTGAAGTTCATCGTCTGCAAAACACAGGAAAATTATTTGATTAGGCTTTCGAGTTTCCAAATGCGAACTGTCGGACTTTACGTTTCACACCTTCCATCAAGTTTTGTACCGCTGATATATCCACCTTATTTGATGCTGAACGCCAATTTGCTATGACCTTTTTTTCACTTCCAGCTGTTTTTTGAGTTCTCTTGATGTTTTTCTATACGATTGTCCAATATTTTTCAATTGAGCGCAGCTCCGACGTGTTTGGAGGGGTTTTCTCCTTGAATACGATTTGCACACTTTTGGCGGTATACCATTCCTCTGCGATTTTTCCGTAGTGGAAAGAAGCGAGATCTGGCCAAAATAGAACAAAAAAGGCAATAAGCGTTTTCGCCAGCATTTCTTTACATAAATATCTTGGTTGACAGTGACAGTTGTCACGAAACTTTCGCTTTCTAGCCCTCAGGTGCAAATCGTCTGCCAAACCAAGTATTTTTTCGGGAATTTTGACATTTTTTTCTGCATGAACTTATCTTGAACCTTTCCTTTTCCGGTAGCTGTATATAACTCTTGACCTGGAAGCTGCTAGAAATCAGCTAGTAAAATTTTTTTTACAGATAACTGTAAAATTTCACTGAAATCCGTTAAATCGGATTACCAAACGTTCAGCTGTTGAGAATTCGGTAATCTTTTACAGATTTCTGTAAAAAAATATAAGTAGGTAAGATAATGTATAGAAACGTGGTAAATTTTGGGTAAATTTAATATAACGAATAATATTATTATGGATAATTCCTTAACCTAATCTAATTTTATCTCACACTAACGCAGCCAGTTCTTGAAAGTATCCTGGAAAATGACGATTTCTTGAATGCATCATTTTTTTGTCACCGGTCAGGCCAACTGCGTAGCATATGCCGCAGAGACGACTCAAAGAAATAGAGCGATTCCAGAAAGAGTGTCTGAAATCGTTCTGCTACTTCGATTAGAGATAAATAATGTGAAAATTTGTATTTTATCGTTGGGAGCTTAGATGCTAGAAAGAAAAGTTTATGCTCCTTTGCCTGCCCAAGTAACCATAAGCATTATATCATAATACTAATTCTACCGACTATCAGCAACAGTAATGCCATATTACATTTTTTCAACAACTCCCATGCTATGTAGCATTAAATTTACATTAAAAATGTGATGATGCATTACTATGTATCGTAAACAACTTAACATTAAAGACGCATTCAATGATGCATTATTGCATTATCTCAATAAATGCTTCATTGCTAGTTAAAAAGTAGCATTGGTGCATTATCATCTGGATGCCATTTTCGAACTTGAACTTGGAAATGAAAAACAAATGAGCTGGCTCTCGGATCCAGAACTGTCATCTTCATTCTTCTAAACTTTGGAATTTGCAGCAGCAGATTTGGTTCTTAAAATTTTGGGAAAAAAATATGGCTACATTATGGAGAGCCACGGGTTTATTTTTTATTTAAATTGATTTTCAGAAGGCTGAGTTTTTTTTTTCCAACGAGCAATATTCAGTTTCATATCGTTTTCTTATTTTATCCAGTTTAAAACTGGTCTGGGTATCAACATTGTGTCGGCTTGTTGTGTAATGAACGTCGGTGTGTATGCTTTAATTTGTAGCTCGTATCGGGTTGAGGTTTGCACTGATAAAAAGTTCTGGTATCGCTGTCTCTAAGATGTGTTTAGCAAGAAAAATCTAATAATAGCTGCATGATACATGTTTTTCTACAACTACAAAGAGAGCAGAGAGTGTGCTTCCTTAATATTATGCAGCTGTCCATTGTAATTCTAATGCTCTCTTAGCTCAGAGCGCTAACGCATCCGGCACTCAGCGTTTAGTCGTGAGAAATGTTGGTTCGAATCCCGTTGCAAGGTAAAAACACACTTGTGCATTTAATACAGTAATTCAACTGCTGAAAAAGTAACTATGCCCTAAATATACATTTTTTAAGATTTCAATAAAGCATGTGCGTTAGCTTCAATTTGACAGGAGTGGGGCCCTTTTCGATTTGAATTCTACTTTTATGGCGCATGTAAGATTAAACTGTTTTATACCATAAACATATATCGTAATATCGTAATATAATGCAGTCAGATTCGAGTGCTCGAAACGTTCGGACGTGTTTTCGCTGTGCTCTCGTGATTGAGGAGGTAGCGGGCTCTTGTTACAAATGTAGGATTCATACCATAATTAATTCTTAACAAAAGCAACTTGCTGCATAATATTGTCTGCAACAAATGGTGAAGTGCTGGAAAATAAACAAGAAAAGAAAATGATATACCAACGAGTGTGCTGATCCGATGCTATAATCAGATTGTACATGTGTGTAAAGTGTAAACCATTCGAAATTATTGAAAGTATTGAGGTACTCAGGCTGTACATATATGGAGGTTAGAAGCTTGAAAAGTTGAGAGGAGTTGCATACAATTATGCCAGCAATCTCAAATCGCTGTCTAGTAGTGCAATGTGTTAGTGAAGCCACTAAATGGCAAATAATGGCTGTTCCACCGTTCGTACCTCTGCAGGTACCGGTAAAATGCCCAAAGCAAGTGTGACATTACATTGGTGACCGATCCAAGTATAAGTTGATTGATGACTGATGTGGTTGTCTGATTCATCCTACGTATGCATTCTTCTGTAGTCTAGTGAACTTATGCTGATTTTTTCTAGCAGTGATTGTGTCCTGAATTCAAAGATGTTTACGAACAGTAGACCATAGAATCGCATGGTTGAACAAAATTGGGTGATTTTTGGTTTTCTTGTTTCATCGATCGGTTAAATATATCCATATGGTACAGCTATTTACCGCCAGATTTAGCGATTATTTGCATTATATGTTGCATCTTTTAGTATTGGTTGAGTTGAGGAATTTATGGGGAGTTTCCATAAAGTGTATCACGCTCTCAGAAGGGGTGAAGAGCCTGTTAACTGTAAAAATCTATATAAAATGGCATGCAAGCTGCATGACACGGTGGTTGAAAATGGGCATTTCTTGCGTGACGTACTTAATGGCCGAGCCCCAATCAAACATTCCTTTTGCACTCATCAACACATACATGTTGATAACACAGGACTGAAGCGGCTGTCATCCACGAACAACCATCGTGAAGCCAAAAACTTGGTGCTGCGAGTGGTGCTAATTTGACAGCTCGGTTTTCTTGAAGGCTATATGCAGCAAACACAATATTTGCGGCGGAAGTTGTCGTGTTTTGTCGTTAATTTGATTCGAGAGAAAAATCTTCTGTGATGTACTTAGTGCAGTAGTTATCCCAACGATAGTTATTTTTCATTGTTTTTTTTTTTTTTTAATCTTTATTTTACGTCGGCCTTTTTCCTCACATGGTGACAATCTCCGACGCCAGGAAGACGACTCCACCACCTGGACCCTACCTAACGACTCATGAATATGAACCGGGACCAACGGCTTTACTTCCCTTCCGAAGGAAGACGTGACCAGATTATTTCGCCTCAGAAAAACCACCGACGTCGACTGGGATTGAACCCAGACCCTACTGGGGTGCCAAGTAGCAGTCACGCTTACCACTACACCACCGACGCCGGCTTTTTTTTAACAAAAACCCCACCCCCTATCCTCAATACAATCCAAAACCATTCTTTTTTTTTCCTCAACCTTCTCCAACATAATCACCCTACTAAAATTCAAGCTTTATTTAGAAGAAATGTATCTTACAACGGTCTGCAATCGAAAAAGATAATACGTCATTTTGATAAGTCAGTATGATAGAGTTTTTGGCGATGTTACTTGCGTCAACATGATACGCCATTCTGCGAGATAGATGACAATGTAGTTGAACGTCGAAATGTTACGTCAAGTTGTTTTGCCATATTTCACACTAGATACGTCGAACTTTTTTTTTAAAGATTAGACGTAAAATTTTTTTCTACAACAAAACGATATTCAGAGGTCTGAAGAGAGCGTTAGTTCTTGAAGCCTGCCACTTTTGGTGTGGCGCTAGTGACGATTTTAGTATTTTAAGCTCGGTTCACAATGTATTGTATTTCTTTACAATATTACTTCTACCAAACTACTAGTATCAGTAATTTAGATAAAACATTATAATACCTGCTTGATAAACAATGAAAAATAACTATCGTTGGGATAACTACTGCACTAAGTACATCACGGAAGATTTTTCTCTCGAATCAAATTAACGACAAAACACGACAACTTCCGCCGCAAATATTGTGTTTGCTGCATATAGCCTTCAAGAAAACCGAGCTGTCAAATTAGCACCACTCGCAGCACCAAGTTTTTGGCTTCACGATGGTTGTTCGTGGATGACAGCCGCTTCAGTCCTGTGATTATATTAGGTTACGTAGTGTGCCTGGAGGTCACATAAAGAATTTTACTATTCACATTACGTTCGTAGTTGCAGCGCGCTTTGGGATCAGCCTTGCCTTATAGCGAATTCGTTTTTGATCCAGTTCCAAACTGGATCGGGTATCAAAATTGGGTCGGCTTGTTGTGTGTTGAACGCCAGTGTGTATGGTTTTATTTGTAACTCGCATTGGATTGAGGTTTGCACTGACAATAAGTTCGGGTATCGCAGGTTAGACTCATCCTTATATCTTGGAAGGACATTACGGGAAATGGAGGCAAAATACATTTTTTATCTCTTTTTTTTTTGTTTTGTTATAACATAGGATATTATTGCATATAAATTGGTTTCAGGTTCGCGAAATTTGGGATGTACTGTCTTTTGCGTGTTGTATTGCTGGTCTTCCAGGCCATTAGGTATTGTAAAATAATTTTTTTTTTTTTTTTAAGGATGTCATACATTGGTTTACTTTGGATGCGCAAGTCGGCACAGATGTAATTTTCAGTTCATATTATAAAAGCCCTTCAATATATATTATCATATACGAAATTGTTATTTGTTACCATTACCTTTCATCTTTATCATCATGATTACCATTTTTATCAGTAATCGTTTTTTGCGTGATTTATATATTAACATAAAAGTAATATTATAATTTTTACATAATAGGTTATATATACTTTTAATTATTAGGTCTTCCGTGTCCAATTATCATTTTGATCATTTCTTCTGCGCTTATGATTTAGAAGTTTCTAGTGCCTTGAATACAAAAAGCTGCAACGGAATCTGTGGTAGGCTTTTGCACTTATTACTGAATGTATTTTTCATTTCCGGTTTGAAAATGGACATTTTACCAAAGCTGAGCTGATCTAATTCATGCAGCGCTATGTGCCATTTGGTAAGTGTCTGATTTCACAGTTCAATCTTTGTCATTAATTTATCATAATTCACAATATCATTACATATGATAATATTGCTTTATTGACTTTACATCATGTAGGAATTTAACCAGACTTATTGTTTTTTTTATGTCCATTTGTAGCTTTCTTTTTCTTCACCAAAAATATATAATTTATAATCATTCTTTTTCTATTTCACCAACATAAATAATCATTTATGGGACCAGACCAACAAGAGCTACCGGAAAATTCTTTTTTTTTGTAGTTATATTACGTTTCCGTTTTTGGCATTATTCATACTCATATAAAATTCATTTCGCCTTATTATTAGCTGGTTCCAGCTTTTTCAAGACTATTAGGATATTAATGCATATCAAAGTTTGGGATTTCAAAAACAAATCAGTCGATATCAGATGCATATAGTACCTACGCTTATTATGTTATTTGAATATAAATGTTAAAACAAATTCAAATCTTAGTAAATCTTAATCCTATAGAAGCTGTAACAGCGAAAGTCTTATGATGAGTGGATGACCAGCTAAGGTACGGATATATATTCTACTATTGTTTACTGGATTGCTCGTATTATTATTTTACATTATAACTCAGTTTAATATTTATTATGATATTATTGTATTTTTTTTTAACTTGATTTGATATTATTGCATTTAAATTCATTTAATTAAAATCACTATAGTACCTGTGAGACTCACTACAAAAAAATATTTTGATGCAAGGAAACGGAACAGCATTTCCAAATTAAAGGTTAACTATTCTTTATATGCTATTTTATTTCAGATCATCCATGGATATCCCAAGTATTGTAAAATATGTTTGAATCAACTTCTTTCTTGTAGCTACATTATTGTAAAAATTTTCAGGTTCACATATGGAATTGTCATTATTTTCACTAACTATATTATTTTTCATTATCATATTCATTCACTGTATTTTATGCACAACTATATGACATTAAATATATATTGGGAAGGGAGGGAGCATCAGGGTATCACTCAAGCTGGAATTGGACAATGGAGTGGTAAATGACAACCGGCGTCTAGAAGGGAACAAACAGTATCATTTTCTTTATCCTACCGATTCGATTGTGATGCTGTGAATTCTACTCCAACAGTTTCAGCAAGAGTGACGCGCCCTTCTTAACAAGCCATCCTGTAGAAAGCTTAATAAGTATTGCGAATTGGGTTGTTCGATTTGTTGGATCGTATCGTTGGAAGGAGAATCTTATGTTCCCGCGGGTTTCGCGTAAGTGTCTCTGCTTACGGGTCCGCCCCACCGTTTTTGGCCCTTCATACAGCGTTACTGTGAATACAAACCGGTAACTCAATTTGATCTTGCTATTAAGTGGAGCTGCATACATGACAAGGTCTTAGAAGGGATGGTGGCTACCTTACATATATACATACATAAACATATATCGTAATATAATGCAAAATTGATGTATCTATATACAGCTTCATGGTTACTTGGGTGTAGGTGGACTTTTTGCATTTGAACCAAAAGTCTGGCAATAATTTGCCAAGGTTTAGCGCCTTATCTCGCTCACTGTAATTGAGATTGAAAATAAGATTGAAATTTAAAATTTACAGAATAATACATTTAGTTATAGGTTGTATAATAGTATAATAAGGAGTGTATCGAAAATAAGCTATCCACAAACTTTCTTTCAAATTATGTTGAAAACCGATATTTTATTCATACAAAAAATTGATCCTCTATTGTACGAGGTTAAACTTGAACATAATGAAGACCGGATGAAATTTAAGTTATTCCTTCACGAATTTTCGAACTTTGGATCGAATGCTCTTCATCAAGTTCCGGACAAGTGTTGCATCGCATTTTTTGACGCTTGAGCCCAAATTTTTTTGAACTCCTGCATGTTCCCAGCTGCCTTACCAGTCTTCTTGAAGACCCTCTTCACGATTGCCCTGTAACATTCGATGGGTCGAAGCTGAGGGCAATTTGGTGGATTGATATTTTTCTCAACGAAATCTATACCCTTTTCCGCAAGCCAATTGAGAGTGGTTTTGGCATAGTGAGCCGACGCTAAATCCGGCCAAAACAGTGGAGGTGTACTATGCTTCTTATATAAAGGCAACAATCTCTTCTGGAGACACTCAGATCGATAGATTTCCGCATTTATAGTTCCGGTAGTGTAAAAAATGGTTGACTTCAAACCACAGGAACATATTGCTTGCCATACCAGTACCTTTCGACCGAATTTCTCCACTTGAATCGACCTGTCCGCATCACTCACATCCTCCCCAACGACGGCAGTAAAGTATTGTGGACCTGGAAGGGTTTTTGAGTCCTCCTTTACATAGGTCTCATCGTTCATCAAAACGCATGCATCCGGACGCTGCAAAAGACGCGAATACAATTTCCGGGCCCTTGTTGCTGCTCGCTTCTTCTGTTCTGCACTTTGTTTCGATATTTTCATTGATTTGTTCTTCATGATTAGAGATACCACTTTCTGCTCCAGTTTCGGGTTGGAAGAACCGGGTTTTCTGCCTCTTCCTGGTAGCTCATCCAAAGAATAGTGTTCCCCAAACTTATTAATGGTGGTTTTAACACTCGCATGATGAATTCCAAACCGCTTCGCCAATTTTCGCATAGTAATACCCTTCTCACTTAGCCATGTGTCCAGAACCTTAATTTTCACTTCCTTTTCAATACGCGACATTTTGAAAACGCAAAATTTGAACCGCACAAACAAGTAAACAAAAGAAAGCTGACAGTCAAACGCACAGCATGCAGTGTTCAGAGCATAAAAAACCATCACAAATACATGCGTACAACGCAAATGTATGTGGATAGCTTATATTCGATACACTCCTTAATACAATATTAAGAATAATCCACGCTAGTCCAACCAAAACCACGATTGAGGGACCTGGCAAAAATAAGAGTCCGTAGATACATTTCGTGCCAGCTTTGCTTCTATTGATGTCCAAGCTCATCGATTTAGCAGCACCCGGGGGAGACTTGGTCCTATACCCAATGGTTTCTTTATCTACAATACGCTCAACAAATCCGATTTTTTTTGTGATATAGTAGACAGATTATTATTATTTGAGACGTCTTCCACATTTGTCAGATTGACTGGCAATCGGTGAAGACCCACGTGGGACCTCATAGCAAGATGCCTAGAGGGACCGGAAGATTTGATGAGCTACATCCCCCTTATAATGGATAATTCCTTAACCTGTTCAAAAAATTAATCATAGCTTGGTCATTTACATATTTTCATAAGCTCTCGTGACTTATTAATTTTTAATTTTTTTAAATAATTCAATATAGCATGAAAAGTATATTGAAAACACAGTGATGAATTGCTTCGCCTATCTTAATAAATGTATGCAAGGTTGTAACCGTTCTGTAAAATTAAATTAAATGCGAGGTTTTTTTTATGTCTACTATGTGATTTAGTGTTCAGGTAAATTTACCAAACAGTAGCGGTGAAACCCCGTTTGTCATCTCGAATTAACTAAAACGTCTACAGCAGACGCACAGTTTAAAGAGACGTTAATAAAGGGTGTCCCCAGTTAAATTGCGTCACCTTCAATAAGCTGTAACATTTTGCCCTTTGGGTTGATTTCAACGAAATTTTGGGTGAAATGACCTCAACGTGTATTGTTTACAGTTTCATTGTGAAATGTGTCGTAGTTTCGAAAATGGAGTCGAAGGAACAGCAAGTGTGCAAGAACATTTTGCTCACGCACCAGTCTACCGTGTCTCGTGTCATAAAACTTTTCGGGGAACGTTTAACTGTCGATCGGAAGAAGGTGAGTGGTAAAAAAAAGTGTTCCGTACTGTGTGAAGGATCACAAGCGAGTGGTTGCTGTCTTCAAACGCAAACCCAACTGTTCCGTTCGGGATGTCGCGAAAAAGCTGCACTTGACCAAAATTTTCGTGCAGAAAGCCAAAAAACGAGCTGGGATCCGTTCATTCAAAGTTCAGAAAGCTCCAAACCGCAATGAAAAACAGAATAGGACAGCTAAACCACGTGCGCGTAAGCTGTACACACAAATGTTGACGAAACCACACTGCTGCATCATGGACGATGAAACACACGTAAAAGCGGACTTTCAACAAATTCCCGGCAACCAGTATGTGACTGCGAAAGACAAGTTCGATGTTCCAGAGTCTCTCAGGAAACAGCAAGTGTCAAAGTTCCCCAAGAAATTCATGATTTGGCAGGGGATTTGTTCGTGTGTTAAACGGAGCAAGCCTTTCGTGACAACTTCAACTGTAAATGGTCAAGTATACATGAATGAATGCCTGCAAAAACGACTGCTTCCGTTTCTCAAAACAGTTCTAGAGTGGTACAAAACGAATGGTGTCAATTTCGTGCCGAAAGATCTTAATCCCTCAAACTCTCCAGAGTTGCGGCCAATTGAAAAATATTGGGCTATAATGAAGCACGAACTTCGTAAGCACCCTAAAGTTGTCACTACAGAACAGGACATGTTGAAGTCATGGTTGAAAGCGGAAAAAAATGTCGGTTCAAGCGTTGTACAAACTCTTATGCATGGTATTGAGAAGAAAGTTCGGGCTATTGGATTTGTTATAGAAACCAAGATTATACATTATATTTTATTCCCTGAATATTTCATGAAAATCGGTTGAGAGACTTGTTTTTTTGAGGACGAGTTTAAAGTGATGCAATCTAACTGTGGACACCCTTTAAAATGAATCACTGAGCTGAGCCGTCTAGAATGAACTTAAACGTCTACAGCAAACGTACAGTTTAAAGAGACGTTAATAGCATGAATGAATGATCGAATCGCTGGGCAGACTGCAAAGGCACGCAAAGCCATAGCCACAGCAAAATTATGACACGGAGTCACGGGTGATGGGCTGATAGGTTCTTCGATGCTCAGTGAACAGTGATCGTTCACATATATACAGGTGAGCGTGTAGACCAGAAGTGTCCAGTTAGTAGAGTTCTATTGATTCGTGTCAATTGAGAATCAAGGTGGAGTATCAATCATCAGTTACGCCGATTCAGAACCTTTTCTGCACGATTGTTCAAAACGCTTTTGAATTGGCACTACGCTTGCAAGCTACGGTGGAGAAGGCTTTCTAGTTGCCGATACTTAATCGTAAAGGACCCACATTCCTCTGGCTTCGGGCCATAAGTGTAAAAGAGGACATCGCTCTTGGACAAAGGCCCTAAATACCAAAGAGCGAGTCCTTCCGCCGTCGGCCGGCTACATCAGGAGGAAGGGCCTGCGGGTCGGAACCGGCTCCACAAACGCTATACCAACCCGTCACCAAACTCAGTTGCAGCCTACGAACAGTAGACGCGCTAGCGTGACCGCCATCGCGCTGTATCCAACGGTACACCAGCCGATGATACCACCACCATCTGGCCGAAGGTTGCCTTTTGTTCGTCCGTTTTGTGTAGAAGTACTTGGTATATAATCATAAACGATGAAACGTATATGAAATTGGATTACAAACCCCTTCCTGATCACAATACTTCACTGTACGCAAGGACAGGGATATCTCCGAAACGAAGAAGCCCATTTTCACCGAAAAAATTGGCAAGAAGGTGATGGTGTGGCAGGAAATATGCGAATGCGGTGAAATACCTAGCCCGTAGGTAACATCTGAGACAATGAACACCCAAAATTACATCAAGGAATGCCTCCAGAAGCTGAGCATGCTGATCCAGCAGCATGATGGTCAAGTCAAATTTTGGCCTGATTTGGCATCACTTCATTACACCAAGGACACACTAGGATGCTACAAAAGCCAAAATGTCTACTTCATGCCGAAAGACATGAGTCCGCTAAATTGCCCAATCGAGACTTTCTAAGAAGGATTGGACAAAAGTGATGAAAATGGTGGTAAGTTCAACTGCGCAGGAGCTTATGGGTCATGTTCGAGGAAAAGTGAGAGGTCTCGGTTATAAATAAAGATTTAGATTGAAGAAGAGGAAATTGCTATGTAGTGTTGATCAGTGCTGATATATTTGGCCAAATAAAATAATTGAAACCCAAAAATAAAAACACATCATTAATATTTTGACAGTGTGCTTATAATTTCTGAAACAGTCAATATAAACCGAAGTCTTGGGTTTATGAAGACCAGCAGCTTTTGAATACATTCTACTAATTAAGTTTTTATTACTCCAAGCTTGAAGTACGTAATTAATTATAATGTTTTGAAATAGAAATATCTTCTCATCAACATGAGACCCTAGCAGTGGACAGCAATTTCTGCTTGAACCAAAGATATGAAGAGAAAGTATTGATAGTACCGTAAGAGTACGGCAGGCTGTGCAGTTTTATCTCGCGTGTGCGAGAAGAATGTCTGTTTGCGAGAATTCTTCGTAGTGGGTTTTTTGTCAGGTGAAAATGGAAAAAAAATACTGCGAGACTACAACAGGAGGATGCACGTTTAGTAATGTATGAAAATTGTTTGCATCAATAAACAATGTAACTGACAAACTGGTTTTATTACTATGAAATTCGAAGCTATTTCAACCAAAATTCCAGCTCTGCCATAAACAACCAAATTCCGTAACTGCAACAAAAAAGTCGGTTTTTTTACAGCGTTTGGTAATATTTGAGTAAACCGATGTTCGGTTATTGTTGATTGGATTTATTTTTGTCAACCGAGGTTGTTCCAGTTTGAACTGAACAGACTACCGAGCGTTCAGTAGATAAAAACTCGGTTGAAATTCAACTGTGTTCGGTTTTATTTTCTAAGTGTGAACTTTGCAAAAACATAGCTCATATGTTTTTTTTATTCCCTGAGAATTTTAAAAATATCATATTTAATATAACTTTTCGATGATAATTTTTTTGTTGTTGCATGTTTTTCGAGTACAATCTTTATAATTTTATGATAATTATACCGCAGTTAAACTATAAAACATGTGTCTCGACAGGAATAAATCAAATTTTATTGAAAAAATATTATCTATAGAATTTTTTTCTCTTATAAGATCAAGTAGAACTACCATGTTCAGCCAATAAACAATTTGTTTTGATTTTAAGCTGAAAAAGCCAATTTAAAGCTGAAGGGCTTCAAATGGTGAGTTGACAACTTCGAAGGAGGGTGCGACCGACCTCTCGTCCTCACAAGTTCCTACCTCACGCCTCCACGAGTCATATGATCACAAAAGACTGCCAGCTGAAACATGGACACACTGGTTGGCGTAGCCTGGGCAATGTTGTCAATCTGACAATAGCGAAGTGAGGGGGTGCGACCGAAGATCTTATGCCTTTAAATCATATTGTATATTTTCTTTTCTCATTTTATTAATAGTTTCGGCACGCTTTGGAGTCATCTTTGCATTCTAAAACTGTGTAAGAGCCTGGAGCGGCATGCCAGGCATCAAAGGCGGAATTTGTATCTCAGCATTTCAGCATACCATTTTATTTAAAATTGCACTTCTGAACTTCAACTATTATATTCGTGGAAGGCTGGCATGTGCTTGTACGTAGTGTAGGATTATATTTTAATGTTGTGTTTGTGGTATTATGGTAAGATAAGCCATTTCTTTCAGAAATTATCCCACCGGACTCTTCGTTCACTCTATCTTTGAAGTGTTGCTAGAACAGTATAAAGAAAAATATTACAAATATTACAATGTTTTATAAAATAATATCTTTTATTAAAAATTTTTCTTTTATATTTCGAATGATCTATTCTGTTTTCAGCTTTCCCAGGACTGGTGGGATATTGATACATATCTAACTTTTATTTATTTTTCAGTAACAATCCATTCAAGTTTTAAATTTGAATAAATTAGCATTTTTGTCTATAATGGTATCTTAATTTGTTGGGTACAAAATATATTATATATTAAATAACATATAACGGGGAAAGGGAGGGACCATCAGGGCACCCAAGTAAAACGATTTGGATAGGGAGCATGGGACTGCCTCCTCCCTATTGTTAACATTTCGCGGAACGAGGGCGGGCTCTTCGACCCCATCTATTGGGTTTATTCTGTCAATCGAGGGCTCGATTCTAGTGCTGTGAGTGTGAACTTGCTTTTGGAAGGAGATTCTCTTCCCTATATTCGCGGGTTTCGCGTAAGTGTCTCTGCTTGCGGGCCCGCCCAAACGTTTTTGGCCCTTCATACAGGAGCTTGATGATCACAAACAATAATAGAATCCTGATCAAATCGTTTTTCAGATTATTCCACTGCTATGGAAAGTTTCCTTGCTGCAATAGATGGTAGTATTACATCATCATCATCATCATCAAAAAGCCAATTTAAAGCTGAAGAAGCTAATATTTAGTTGAACAAACTTTTATGCAACATGAAATGTTTTTTAGGCAGGGTTATTATTGAATAAGAATTATTCATAATATATTTTAGTCAAACATTGAAAACAATAGTAGTTAAGAATAAATCCTTCTTTGTAACTTTTCCATTTTCTTCAGCTTATAAACTAATTTATCCACATTATTTTTCCAAATCTCTTAACAGCATCGTTTATAAAAGCTTTTGAATGGAATGAGTGATTAACTTGCCTATTTCCTTTTAATTCCGTTATAGTTGTTTATTTTATTCAACCATTTAACAACTTTGCTGCATTTTGTGAATTAAATTCACATTTACTTCATTTACATACTAGGATTTCGAACAACCATTCCAACACCCAATCTATATCAAATATGAAAAAAAGGAAAATATCGGGTGGCCAAAATAGGTGCGTTCACGCGATTACTTGAGTGTTCCATTTCCTTTTTGAGAACCATCAGAAAACAAAATGTAATTGATTTTATTCTATATGAATTCAATTGTGGAGCAGTGACATACATGTGTGCAAGTGAAAATATACATAAATCACATAAACCATTCCCAGTTATATTTTATAATAAAATATAAAAAAAATCTATTACAATCAACTAACCTTACCAATCAGACCAAGGCCGGTGTGGCCACTGCTGTACACAGAAGTTGTCTCCATTGTAATCGGTTCATGGCTGTACCTCGACAGCCTCGCTACTTGATCAATCCACCTTGCTCGTTGCGCGCCTCTTCTTCTTCTTGTACCCATCGGTTCGTTTTTGAGAACCATTTTCACAGCGCTGTCGTCCGACATCCCTACGTCTTGCGCAGCCCATCGTAGTTGACCGATTTTTTCGATGTGTACGATGGGAGGTTCTCCCAGCAACTGATGCAATTCGTGGTTCATTCGCCTCCACCGTTCCGTCTTCCATCTGCACTCCACCGTAGATCGTACGCAGCACTTTTTGTTCAAAGACCCTAAGATCGCGTTAGTCCTCCACTAGCATCGTTGCGTCGGCAATAACCCGGAAAACCCGGTCATGAAAGGGTTGCAGTCCCCGAAAATAAACAACAGCTGTGAACGGACGGCGAGCTGTGAACGCACCTCGGTGAGTGCTAATTGTCGGCCGGCAGACACAATAACAACAACAAAACACACATAAGCGCATGCAGCTGATCACGCAGATCGAGCAGCCATCGCAGCTGTTATTGTTCGTTCTGCACATAGAGGAAGAATGGTGCAGATTTTCATTTTGTTAATAAATTGTGTCTAGTTTACTAAGTTATGTTTGTAGATTTTCCGTTTAGTGCATAGAACTTTATTGGCCTAGTGTTTGTTGTTGTTGCTACCGTAAGTTGTGAAAAATAGTTTGATTGTTTAGAATTAATTTGTTATTGTTGTTGTAGCTACCGACCGATCATAGATCAATAGATAGATCGAGAGTTGCCAGTACGTAGGAGTTTGTAAAGAAAAACTAAATGTAACTTATTTGTTTGTTAGCTTGTCACATATTAATGTCTTAATTAAATTGTAGTTCGAGTATCGGAGAACCGTACTGGGAAATTGTTTTCTTCGGCTCAATCCGGAAGACTGCGAATAACATTCTCGAAATTTATTCTAAACAATCAAATTTGGGAGGGTCCAAATGGAGAGGTTGACATCTACGTGATGGACGTGGCGATCTTCGGCGCAAGTTGCTCGCCTTGCTCCGCGCAATTCGTTAAAAATTTGAACGCACGAGAACACGCCGAACAGTACCCAGCGGCTTCAGATGCTATCATCCGAAAGCATTACGTTGACGACTATTTCGACAGCGCTGATACTGAAATAGAAGCAGTCAAGCTTGCGAGTGATGTCCGGAAAGTGCATGCTAACGGTGGTTTTGAGATACGAAACTGGGTCAGCAACTCGAAGGTAGTGCTTAAAGAGCTCGGAGAGTCGAAGTGCGTAGCGAAGCCACTAGAAGTGGACAAATCTAGTGAAACCGAGCGAGTTTTAGGGATGTGGTGGGACCCGGAAGGAGATAAATTCATCTTCTCAACGGAGGTACGGCCAGACCTTCAGCCCTACATTAGGGAAGGTGCTTGGCCAACGAAGAGAATTGCGCTGCGTTGTATTGCAAGCATGTTCGATCCTAAGCAGTTGTTGGCTCCGTTGCTGATACACGGTCGAATCATTATGCAGGATTTGTGGCGTAGCGGAATCGGTTGGGATGAAAAACTCACGGAAGCTCATTACAAGCGTTGGGTGCAGTGGACACAGTTATTCCATCTTATTGATGAGATTAGAGTTCCACGATGCTACCTCGGTGGATTGGATCCGAAGGCATTCAAAACGGTGCAGTTGCATGTTTTCACCGACGCTGTAGAATCAGCTTACGGATGTATAGCCTACCTTAGGTTCGAACACGGTGGAGTCGTTCACTGCGCATTTATCGAGGCCAAGGCGAGGGTGGCACCATTGCAGTACCTGTCTACGCCACGTATAGAGCTGTCGGCTGCTGTTCTGGGTGCGTGACTCACGGAAGCAATATGCAATAGCCATTCGTTTCCTGTCGCGAAGCGGTTCCTGTGGTGCGATTCGGATACCGTATTGTCGTGGGTGAAGTCTGACCAACGAAGGTATAAGCCATTCGTTGCACACCGAATTGGAGAGATTCTCAGTATTACAAACCCTGAAGACTGGCGCTGGGTGGGTACGAAGGACAACCCAGCAGATGATCTAACGAAGTGGGGAAGAGGAACAAGTATCCAGTCGGAAAGCCGATGGTACCAAGGACCGGAATTCCTGCGTAAAGACGTGTCAGAGTGGCCGAAGCAGAAACGTCCTGTGGTGGAGAATCGAGACGAGCTACGTGCAAGTGTGCTGTTTCATCACATTCTGTTGCCGGAAGGATTGATGAAGAGGATGCAGCATATTTCTCGCTGGACGGTGATGGTGCGAACGGTAGCAACAATGTACCGTTTTATGTCCAATTGTCGTCGTCGGATCAAGAAAATGCCTATCGAAGCGTTACCGAGCGAGGCAAAGAAAGAAACTTCTGGAGTGGAAGTAGGAGTTCAAGTACCATTGCGGCAGGAAGAATACCAGGCAGCCGAAACTTTACTGTGGAGAATGGTGCAAGCAGAGGAGTTTGCGGATGAAGTGAAGACTCTCGTGAGGAACCGGGACTCAGCTAAAGCACAGGCGTTACCGCTAGAAAAGTCGAGCCCGATATACCGTCTGTCACCGTTTTTGGATGAAGAGGGCGTTGTGCGGATGGAAGGTCGGACCGAGGCGGCAAAATATGTGGCGTTTGATGCGAGGTTCCCAATCATTTTGCCGAAGGACCACATCGTGACAAGAAGGTTGCTGGAGCAGTATCATCGGCAGTATGGACATAGAGGTAGAGAAACCGTCGTAAACGAAGTTCGGCAGCGATTCTACATTCCGTGTCTACGAAATCTGGTGGATCAGGTGATTCGAGCATGCGAGTGGTGCAAGATTTGGAAGGCGAAACCAACTATACCCAGGATGGCACCACTACCCGTACAACGATTGGCGGCGACGGTCGATCCGTTTTCGAACGTGGGTATCGATTACTTCGGGCCGCTAGAAGTGACAATTGGTAGAAGAAAAGAAAAGCGGTGGGTGGCCCTCTTCACGTGCCTGACTGTCAGAGCGGTACATTTGGAGTTGGCGTACAGCATGACGACAGAGTCCTGCAAAATGGCTATTAGAAAATTTGTGAAGCGGCGCGGTAGTCCGATAGAGATTTTCTCGGACAACGGCACAAATTTTGTCGGCGCCAATCGAGACTTGTTGAAGGAGATAAACAGTGCGTGTGCCGACACGTTTACTAGTGCGAGAACCCGTTGGACATTCAACCCACCGTCGACGCCACACATGGGAGGCGCGTGGGAGCGAATGGTACGCTCAGTGAAAGAGGCACTGCATGGGTTCACGGAAGGTCGGAAGCTGACAGATGAAATTCTGCAGACTGCGTTGATTGAGGCAGAGAACCTTGTCAACTCGCGTCCACTCACGTATGTGTCAACCGATGTGGAAGACAAGGAAGCGCTGACGCCGAACCATTTTCTGCTTGGGCGATCATCGGTGCAATGTTTGCCATCGAGGATTCCAGTGGAATTGGCTGAGACGCTGCGAAGCAGCTATAGCCGAGCACAGCGGTTAGCGGATGAATTTTGGAGTCGTTGGCAGCGCGAGTACCTGCCGACGCAGAATAGACGGTCGAAATGGTACGTAGACCATCGGAAAGTGGAGATCGGAGATCTGGTGTTCGTGGCTGACGGTGAAAAGCGGAATACCTGGGAGCGAGGGATAGTGACACAGGTGTTCGCTGGTAGCGATGGGCGGATTCGTTCGGCTTCCGTGAAAACCAGCAAAGGTGAGAAGGTGCGACCGGTCTCGAAGTTGGCAGCATTAGAGGTTGAGATGGAAAAGAGTAATCCCCCCATACTGTTCCCGAGTGAACCAGTGACAGGGTTTACGTGCGGGGGAATGTTGCGTCGGCAATAACCCGGAAAAACCCGGTCATGAAAGGGTTGCAGTCCCCGAAAATAAACAACAGCTGTGAACGGACGGCGAGCTGTGAACGCACCTCGGTGAGTGCTAATTGTCGGCCGGCAGACACAATAACAACAACAAAACCACACAAGCGCATGCAGCTGATCACGCAGATCGAGCAGCCATCGCAGCTGTTATTGTTCGTTCTGCACATAGAGGAAGAATGGTGCAGATTTTCATTTTGTTAATAAATTGTGTCTAGTTTACTAAGTTATGTTTGTAGATTTTCCGTTTAGTGCATAGAACTTTATTGTCCTAGTGTTTGTTGTTGTTGCTACCGTAAGTTGTGAAAAATAGTTTGATTGTTTAGAATTAATTTGTTATTGTTGTTGTAGCTACCGACCGATCATAGATCAATAGATAGATCGAGAGTTGCCAGTACGTAGGAGTTTGTAAAGAAAAACTAAATGTAAGTTATTTGTTTGTTAGCTTGTCACATATTAATGTCTTAATTAAATTGTAGTTCGAGTATCGTGAGAACCGTACTGGGAAATTATTTTCTTTGGCTCCAATCCGGGAAGACTGCGAATAACAAGCATTGTCCATGTTTTGTGGCCATAGAGAACTACCGGTCTAATTAATGTCTTGTAGATGGTCAACTTTGTAGTTCGGTGAACTTTGTTCGATCTAAGCGTCTTAAAGTCCAAAGTAGGCACGTTGCCATTTTATAATGCGCCTTTGTATTTCTCTGCTGGTTTCGTTATCGGTAATCATCAATGAGCTGAGATACACGAATTCGTCTACTACCTCGATTTCATCACCGTCGATCTCGAACTCGTGGTTGGAGGCTAACATTCTCTTCTCGGGAGCCTCTTGCTTTCATGTATTTTGTTTTCAACGCATTAATCACAAGCCCAATCTTACCAGCTTCAGCTTTGAGTAAAAAATTTTTTTTTTTTTTTTTTTTAAAAAATTGTTCTTCGATATCAACGTCGTCGGCGAAGCCAAATAGTTGGACAGACTTCTCGGCGATCGTGCAACTCGTGTCTATCGAGCTCTTCGAATCACATCCTCCAATGCAATGTTAAACAGCAAACATGACAATCCATCACCTTTACCGTTACCCTCTCCGAAAGTTTGAAGGGGACTCGAGAGTGTCCCTGGTACTTGGACGACACACATCATTCCCCTTTTTTTTTTTTTTTTTTTTTACGGTAGTTTTTTCCGGAAATCTATATTCCTGTAGAATCTGCCATTGCTGGTCTCGATCGATTGTTGCATACGCTGATTTGAAATCGATGAAAAGATGATGTGTGGGAACGATGTATTCGCGACATTTCTGCAGCACTTGCCGAATCGCGAAAATCTGGTCCGTAGTAGCACGGGTATCCATGAATCCCGCTTGGTATTGCCCCACGAACTCCTTTGCAATTGGTGACAGGCGACGGCATCAAATTTGGGAGAGCAACTTGCAGACAGCGCTCAGTAGTAGATAATTGCAGCAATCCAGCTTGTCGCCCTTTTTATAGATGGGACACACTATTCCTTTCATCAAATCCTCCGGTAAACATTCCTCCACCCAAATCTTAGTAATTACCCAGCGCAGCGCTCTGACCAGTGCTTCACCACCGTATTTTAATAGCTCGCTTGGGAGTTGGTCAACCCCCGCAGCTTTGTTGTTTTTCAACCGACCAATTTCCTCCTCAACTTTCTGAAGGGTTGGGGTCGGGGTCCTGTCATCTTCTGCGCGTGTTCCTAGATTTATTACCGTGCCACTTTCGTTCGCTGTTCATTTGCCGTTCAGGTGCTCGTCGAAGTACTGCTTCCACCTTTCAATCACCTCACACTCTCCTGTGAGAAGGTTACCATCTAGGTCTCTGCACATATCGACTTGTGGTACGTAGTTTCTGCGCGAGCTGTTCATCTTCTCGTAGAATTTGCGTGTGTTGTTAGCACGCTACAGTGCTTCTATTTCTTCGCGGTCTCGATCTTCCCTCTGGCGCTTTTTCCTTCGAAGAATAGAATTTTGCCTGTTCCGTGCCTGTCTATACCGTTCCACATTCGCTCTCGTACTGTGTTGCAGCATTCTCGCCCGTGCTGCATTCTTCTCCTCTACTAACTGCAAGCATTTTTCGATTCGGTGCAGAAGTACCTAGTGTCACTATTGCAGTGCTAGCACTGGCGTTTCGAATATCTCTCCAGCCATCCTCAAGACTAGCTGCGCCAAGCTGCTCTTCCGTTGGTAGGGCTGCTTCTAGCTGTTGTGCGTGTTACAATCAAATTCAGTGTAAAACATTGTCCACCGTTGCAAAAAAAATCAATAATAGATCAACAATAAATTATACCGTTTTGTTGTAATTTCGCATTGAGAAAAGTAATTTTTTTTCATGGCATCACCCGAAAAAAAATTCTCCTAGGTTTACAATCAAATATATACTGTACACATACAGTAAAATGAATTGTAACCATATAGTATTTACAATTAAAAGTATTGTTCACAACGATAAGATGACAAAAGGAGTTATTGTTTATACAATAGAATCTAATGCAAATTGAGACATCGAAAATAGAATAAATTTTTAATTTATTTGATTTATCCACAAAAAGATTCATGGACGAAAATCGATTTTGATGTTATTTTATATTATGGTTAAGAAAATTAACCATACGAAATTTATTAGGGCTTAACCGCAAATGGTTTCTATTAGTACATTATAGAGTGGTTTCCATTAGTCGTTTATTATTCTATTCATCACCCCTCCACGTTGAAGAAGAAACGTCAAACGTACATTAAATTTTGTTTATAAATAAACCTGGTCGGTGGTTTTATAGTGTGTTGTATGTAGATTGGTTTGCGGTTTGTTGCGTTCGAGCTTGTGCTAGGATATTACAAATTTCCCACCTGAGTGAAATGAACGAGGTAAATTTCAACAGAATACTGCTATGTATTATTCTGTTCCTATAACTCATTGGTTCACGAACGAATAAATGTGAAAAGTAATCCAAAATTCAATATTTCCTTCAAGACCAAACCAACGCGCAATGTTGAGCAGTTGTTTCGGGAGGCAAGATCAAACGGCACGTATCTGAAGATATGTGCACCAATGGTAAGATACAGCAAGTAAGTTATTATTAAAGGTGTTGTGCTATTTTACTATACAACTATTATAAACGACTATTATTGTTCACAGACTGGAATTTCGGAATTTAGTTCGATCTTTTGGTACTGATCTTACCTTCACCAGCATGATAATGGCTGATTCTTTTTGCCAAAGTGAGAAGGCTAGGCTCAATGAGTTTACCACCAATAAAGGTTCGTGGGATCAAAGTGAGTTTATTTGGATATTTCATTTAATTCGACATGTGTATTTTAGATGACACACCAGTAGTAGCACAATTTGCTGCTAACAATTCTGTGGATTTCCTGACAGCTTCCGAGATGGTCTTTCCGTAAGAGTCAATGATTTAATTCTGAAGAGGTGTTAAATATTTATTATGATTCATAGTTACGTTGATGGAGTGGACCTAAACTGCGGATGCCCTCAGCGATGGGCAATGCAAGATGGTTATGGCAGTGCGCTTTTGAAGACACCTGAAAAAATTGCGGATATGTTGAGTACCGTTCGAAGGAATTTGCCTGCTTCATTCAGCGTTTCTGTCAAGGTTCGACTTCTGCAGAAATCCTTAAGTGCCACAATCGATATGTGCCGTCAGCTTGAGGCATGCGGAATAACGTTTATTACTGTTCATGGGAGGACACCAGTAGAGAAGACAAACATACCGGTAAACAAGGAAGCCTTGAAAGAAATCAAGAGTAGTTTAGGCATTCCTGTGGTGGCGAATGGGGACATTTTCAACTTACGTGATGCCGATTCGATGCATTGCTCAACAAATTGTGACGGTAAGCAAACTACATTATTGTGAGTCTTCTAGTGAAATATTCATAAGTTGATCTTCTATGGAATTACTTTTTACATTATCCTCGAAATCACCGATGTCTTCATTTAATTTTGCTATCGATTCTTGATGCTTTGATATATTTCTGATACCTTCCTTAAGATCTGCCATGACATGGAAGAATTTGTTCAGTTCTGGTATGTTCTCATATTTGTTGAGATTTTCAGGACACCTGGGTGTACTTTCAAGGTTCGCCAGGGACTTAGCAACATCAATTTTACTATCATCACCAACTACCAGCACTTCCTGGCAGTTTGTTGATTGTGGCGTTTCGGTGGTCATGTTTTCATTGAGGTTTTCGAATGAAATATTCGATAGTGCCTCTTTTGCATTGATGAATAAATTGTACGTGTCGTCTAGTTGTTTGCGGATGTGCTGGATCCGATGCCTAATAATGTCATCTTTTGGTTCGATGGCAGATGAAACCGACGTATTGGAACAAGCTCCTGTTTCTTCCATTCTGGTTCACTGGGAATTTACAGTTTACTAAGTCTTAATGTTTAGAAGTTTAGAAAAGACTTTTCTACGTTGTGATTCCTGTTTCACTTTTCTACGTTGTGCTTGTAAACAACAACTACCTTTTGCATGTGGTTACCTTAGAAACGTTCTATATCCAGTTGTCGGAGAAAGCCTACACGCTAACTTGTGATTTCATAGAGTTAGGTATAATATTTCTTTCTGTTAGGTTCTATGAGGGTTCATATTTTTTCTATTAGTACAATTTGGTAGTATGCTTAGCTTGAAATCCTGTAAAATAAGAAATATATAAATCACACAGCAAAAACCATAAATCGTTAAGTAACCTTCCAATTATTTGCAGGTATAATGTCCGCTCGGGGTATTCTTGCGAATCCTGCACTATACGCTGGTTTCGAAAAAACTCCTCTAGAATGCGTCCAGGAGTGGCTCAACATTACCGCACAAGCCGACACAGACATAACGTACCAAGCCATGCACCACCACCTAACGTTTATGACAGAATCATTGCTCACCAAAAAACAACGGGTAGTGTTCAACAACCTGAGCAAAGACAAAGGTCTGGTGTATGATTTCTTCCGAGAGCATTTCCAGTTGGAACCCCAACCATGCAACTATCCACCAAAGTGGGTATGCACATTTAACGATGAAGCATATCGAACGAGAACATTGCCGAGGGGAAAGGATGGGAACGCATTCGAAGATGAGTACTCAAGTGAAACCAGAGATGGCGTATTTTTCCAAAGCAAAGTTGATGTCTTGGATGACGACGACAGTGTGGAAGATGTGGGAATTGAAGGGTGTAACTTGTTTGGAGGCGATGAAATATAAACTTGAAAAGACGGCTGTTATAGACGAATCAATAAACTGTCGAATATGTCATTGCGGAATCCAGGTTTAGTAGAAGTGAGGTTGAAAATCATAGAAGTAACTCGGTATAAATGGAGCTGCCTGAGCAAAGAAATTGATGATGAGATCAGAAATTTTTTGACCGTTAACTATACTTTTAAACTCCATACTTGTTAAAAGATAGCCAAAACGAAATGATCAATTTCAAAATATTTTTTTATTTAAATACAATGTTTAACCTCACTTTAGCTCCACTTGAATTCCTCAATAATACTGTTTGTATATCGTAAGTGATGACCAGGGCTTGCAAATGTCATTTTCAATGAAAAATGACCTACGATTTTTACGGAAATACGTCTGAAAATTTAATCATTTCAAAATTTCAAATTTCAAAATTTCATTTTCTTCAAAATCTCATCGATATTTTCGTGATGACAACACGTGACAGTGTTTTGGTCATCGCTCCTACAAGCACATTTATTGATATAATTGTGAATTTTATCACAAAACTTCAAAAACAATCTTCATTCTAACGATAACAGTTTATTACTTGGCTAATTTTAAGTAAACTAGTGAGCAATTTCTAAAACAAAATCGTATGAGAAAAAATCTCATGACTGCATGATGATGTGAGAATGACAAGAAAGCTCATGATAGTTCGTTGCTTCTCGTGACAGTGAGATGGCCTGTTTTCACATAGTCATATGATGGCCGGGGGATTTACCAGCTCTGGTGATGACACATTTTTACTGCAACAACTACGAAAGTAGTCCGAGTAGCGTGACATGTTCAATTGCTTCGGTCGGATGCGCGGTAGCGTTTGATCGATTCCATGCCAAATGAAAAATCACTTAAACTAGATCGTTTTCGATTTCGATGAGACTTTGCACACTTGCTCGGTGCCATGGTCCGATGTCTTTTACATGCTTGGTTTGGCTTTTCGGCCCCGCCGTGGTTTTTTTTTTTTTTTGTATGAAGCGTTTGGGATGGAAGGCGTTATGAATGTTTTGGGGGGTAATAACTGTTGGACTGGAGGGTTTATGTATAGTAGTTGTTTAAAAGGAGACCAAAATAATTGTAATCACGGAGTAGCAATCATTGATACGTGCAGTCAGTCAAGCAAAGCTATGCTACTTTAGTTGGAACAAGCATCGTTCCCTGCCCTTGAGGTTTTCAGTGGTCCGAAATTTAATCACTGCAGAAGGCAGACATGGACACCGGCTGCTAGCGGCTAGCGTTGATAGCATATGCAATGCAATACCAAGCAAATTTCATAAGAAGAGACGGGCTCTAGTTATAAAATCAGACACCGGCAACAAAGCTAAATAATTTTATAGCTGAGGGGTGTATGATGTATTAAACATGGATTGAAACTTAATGAAATAAAAAGATAAAGACAATTGAACCATTTGTTACTCGTCTTTGAGGACCCAGAAAGGGACAACCATATTTTCAACCTGGTGCACATGCAGATTTGTATGGGAGCAAAAGTAGGTCATTTTTAACCTTTTGTGACGAATAAGGTGCTTCGGGTCATATTGACCAGGATTTCAAATTCAAATTGTGGAAAATTTATATGACCAAATTTGAAGTTTTTGGAGTCAAAATGCTTATTGGAGTCTCAATTTTCAGTTTCTGGTGAGTACTGCCCTTTTCAACCCGATTGGATATAAGGAATCTGTGCCGGAAAAAGGCATGTTATGCCACGATCCGTATGGCGACGACAGCCACAAATTTTCATCGGAACATGCTTTTCGACGGCTCAAACTTCATGATTTTTCATGAAAAGTCTACTTCTATTCTTGAAATTTATTTATTTATTTATTTATTTATTTATTTATTTACTTGTTATTGACATCAACAGGCTCAATGTGGCCCCAATGATGTTGAGAATAAATTAAGTTAAAGCGTAGGATCAAATAATAAAAAAAAAAAACAAAAATAAAGTAAATAATTAATCCACCCCCCAAGCACAAAAGAAAAAAAAAAAAAAAAACCCACCCCCCAACCTGCGGCGAGAGTGAAAAGCCGACAGAAGGGAGGGCCGGGTGAATGCTCGCCGTAATCCCCCCATGGCACCCCTCATGCTCTAATTAGTACGGCGGAGAGGTAGTCTCAGCATCATATTGTTTCGAAGCGCTCTACACGGTGTTCAATAAGTTCGAATACAAGTTTTCATCATTGCGTAGGTATGCGCCATGTACATATTCTGCATTGGTATTGGTGTCAGCTTTAGCTTCATTCATACGCTACCGAATGTGCGCGGTGTTGACATTCTGTTAGTTGTTGTTTGTTTGTTACGCGCGATGAAAGAGTATCGGGACTTCGTAATTAAGCGTTTTTTGAACGGTGAGCGACCCGGCGATATATTCCGGCTGCTGAAATCGCATGGGGTCAAGCGGAACTTTGTCTACACGACCATCAGGCGATACCGGGAGACGTCCTCGACCAATGACCGTGCGAGATCCGGTCGGCCGCGTTCAGCGAGGACGCCACGGGTCATCAAGATCGTGAGGGAGCGAATTCGGCGCAAAAAGAACCGCTCAATCCGGAAAACGGCTGCAGATCTCAACGTTTCCATTGGAACCGCTCACACCATACTCACCAAGGACCTTGGTTTCAGGCCTTACAAAAAACGTAAGGTCCATGGCGTTTCGGAGGCTACCAGCAAAAAGCGGTTGGATCGAGCTAAGAGGATCCTCTCTCGGCACGCTGGTCAGGAGTTTGTTTTTTCGGACGAGAAACTGTTCGTGCTGCAGCAGCCGCACAATGTGCAAAATGACCGGGTGTGGGCGCCATCGAGGGACAGCATTCCTGAATCCAATATAAACATCCCTCGGTTCCAAAGTGCCGCGTCGGTGATGGTTTGGGGGGCAGTATGCAAACGTGGTAAGCTACCCTTGGTGTTTATTGAAAAAAAACGTCAAAATCAACGCGGCGTACTACAAAACTGAGGTTTTGGAAAAGGTTGTTGCCCCCAGTCTCCGAAGCCTCTACGGCGATGAGCACTACGTGTTCCAGCAGGACGGTGCACCAGCCCATACGGCAAATGTGGTTCAAGCCTGGTGTCGGGACAATTTAACCGACTTTCTGGACAAAAACTTTGTGGCCTCCCAGCTCCCCGGACTTGAATCCTCTCGACTTTTTTGTTTGGTCCTATATGATGGCGAAGCTGAACGAATACAAGGTCAGCACTTTGGATCATTTCAAGACGGTAATTCTCAAAATCTGGGACGAAATGCCCATGCAGTCCGTGCGTGCCGCCTGCGACGCGTTCGAGAAACGTTTGAAGCTCGTTAAGGAGTACAAAGGGGGGGTCATTCCAAGAGAAATGTTGTAAACGTTCCTTGTAAACATAGCTTTCAATAACATAAATCCAAAAAATAAAAAAACATGTTTTCATTTTTTTAACAAATTTTGAAAGTGTATCCGAACTTATTGAACACCGTGTAGGTGTATTTTATTTCTTACATTTGTCCAGCCAGATTTGCTTCCTCTTTAATTTTCCATCAAAAAAATCACCAGCGAGGTCTCTCCTCGCCCAGTGACACGCGGCACACCCACCAGCAGCAGCCGACCATCACTGCGCCGGTGAAGCAGCTGATCCCGCCACAGCAGGGCCTCCACCGCGCAACGAAAAAAGCAACGCCGAAGAGACGCCCCACTCACCCCCCCCCCCATCATTATTGTTCCTAACACTACAGAAAGAAACACAATACCACGGCGCACCCAGCACCGCACAGAACAAAAAAAAAAAGATTTAAAAGAAAAATTTTTGCAATCCTGAGAAGAAGGCCCACAGTCCCCGCCGCCTCCCCACCACCACACACGAGATGTGGTTTTTATGAAAGTTGAGAGTCCAGAATAATTCCCAAATCTTTTACTTGATTCACAAGATCTATTGTTGATCCTTCGAATCTGTAGGTAAATATGATCGGTTCTTTCTTCCGACAAAACGTGATTTCCGAACACTTCGCAGGGTTAACTACCATTCTGTTTAAGTTGCACCATCTGGCGAAAGCTTCAAATTGACGTTGGAGGAAGATGCAGTCATCGGTCGTACGAATCCGAAAGTAGATTTTAAGATCGTCTGCATACGATAGTCGTGGGCCTTCGATGACCAAATTCACATCGTTGAAATAAAGTAGGAAGATCAACGGTCCCAGGTGACATCCTTGAGGTATTCCTGACGTGGCTGGATATATGTCAGATTGGCAGTTCCCAATAGTGACCATCAGCTGTCGATCGGTCAGATATGAGCGAAACCATCGAAGAAAGTTGCCGCTAACCTCAAGTTTTTCTAGTTTCGCAATCGCAATGGCGTGGTTTAGCTTGTCGAATGCTGCTGACAAGTCGGTATACATGACGTCAGTTTGAGCTCGTTCAGCCATACTATCCGTGATATACGATGTAAGACACAGTAGATTAGTAGTGGTGGAACGACCGGAAGTAAAACCATGTTGATCACAACTCAGATATTGCTTGCAATGAGAAAGTAGAGGCTCCATGACGACTAACTCAAATAGCTTCGAGATCGCGCTCAACGAAGTAATTCCACGATAATTATTCATGTCTCCTTTGCTTCCTTTCTTGTGGACCGGAAACATATGTGCGAGTTTCCAGCAGGATGGGAACACTCCTCTTACGACGGACATATTGAATAGGCGCAGCAACGGTGAATACTGACGGATCACCATCGGGTCCAGGATTGAAGGACGACTTGAGTTGTTTTGCGGCGGTTGTAATCATGTCGACGTTGATATCGATTATCCCCAGTGCTTGACCGTATAGTGGCATATTGTTAACTGCTGATGTAACGTGTTCATCAGTCAATCTCTCACCGGAGAAAACACTGGAAAACTTTTCGGAAAACAGGCGGCATATCTCCTGTAGGGATGAAGCGACTTCACCGTTTAGCACCGTTGAGGATGGTAGGCCAGACTCTCTGAGCTGCTCGTTTACATGCTTCCAAAAAGACTTCGGATGCGACCTGAGTTTGGACTGAATCCCTCGTAAATATGACGAGTAGCATCGACGGCTGACTCGCTTGAACTCATGATTGAGCCTGACGTAGTAGTTTTTCAGGGCAAGGGTACGATATTTAGTGAATTTTCTCAAAGCCGCTCTCTTAGTCGATTTCAGTTTTCGAAATTCGCTAGTTTGCCAAGAAAGGTGCGACTCTTTTTGGTGGACTCTCTTTGGAATGTGCCTGTCAATGACATATGCCAAGACGTGTAAAAAAGTTTGCGCAGCGGAATCGACGTTTTCGGGATCAAGGATGCTCTTCCAGGCTATGTTAGACAGCACGCCGACGATACTACGGTGATAGGCTTTCCGGAAATCGTATGACACAGCAGCAGAAGTTGCGTCAAAATCTCGAACGTGATTACCTTCCACGGCGACAATTAAAGGAGGGTGGTGAGGAGCCAGCTTTACCAGAGAAATTGGAGCCGTAGAGATGAATGGAGCGGTGTCTTGAGCGCTTACAAAGCAGAGGTCTAAGCTGCGGTTGTTCTCGTTTACAACGTGGTTGATTTGAGATAGCGTGGCTGCACTATAGTTATCAAGAAGACTAACTGACCCTGTGTGAAATACAGAGCGTGTTGGGTCTGGATAGAGAAAGCCGCTGTGAGACATTTTCCACGATATACCAGCTAGATTGAAGTCGCCAAGGACGATCATCTGAAATGGACCAATGATAATATTGGCCATTCTGGGACAATCCGGATGCCTCGGGGGAACCGTTTAGGAGGGGACAAATACAAATTTTTGCCGAAACATGCCTTTCGACGGCTCAAACTTCATATTTTTTTATAAGTAGTCTACTTCTACCCTAGGAATGGACGAATGACTATATTGGCCATTCCGGGACAATCCGGATGCCTCGGGGGAACCATTTAGAAGGAGACAAGTTCGGATTTTCACCGAAACATGCCTTTTGACGACTCAAACTTCATGATTTCTTATAAGTAGTCTACTTCTACCCTAGAAATGAACCAATTACTATATTGGCCATTCCGGGACAATCCGGATGCCCCAGGGGAACCATTTAGAAGGAGACAAGTACGGATTTTCACCGAAACATGCCTTTTGACGACTCAAACTTCATGATTTCTTATAAGTAGTCTACTTCTAGCCTCGAAATCGGCCAATGAATATATTGGCCATTTTGGGACAATCCGGATGTCCTGGGGGAACCATTTGGGAAGGGACATATACAGATTTTCACCGAAACATGCCTTTCGACGGCTCAAACTTCATGATTTTTGTAGAGTAGTCGACTTCTAGCCTTGGAATGGACCAATGACCATATTGGAATTTATGAGACAACCTGCATGCCCTGGAAAAATCCTTTAGGAGGTGACAAAAACGGATTTTCACCGAAAAATGCCTTTTGACGGCTTGAACTTCATGATTTTTTATAAGTAGTCTATTTCTAGCCTTGAAATGGATTCATGACAGTTGCCTTTTTTTACATACGAACTAGGGTTGGGTGATCTTGGATTGACCTTTACGAGATCGATCTATTTGATGTCGGTTTTTGAGTTTTTAAATTGATCCTATTACCCTAAAAAAAAATCGGAAAGATCATCTTTTGTTTTGATCATTTCGATCTTCGGAAAATGAACCATAATTAAAACGTTAATTGTATATGCTAAACTGATGAACCTGGTCCAAAAAGTAAAAAATAGGAGGAAGAATGGTAAATTTGGCAAAAAAAACTGTTGTAAACAAGTGTAGGGTAAAGTAAGGCTGAAGGTGCCAACTTTTCTTTAAACCGTTGTAGTGGCTATATTTGTGGAGCGAACGCAAACATGCCAATGTAAATATGCTGTGAAAACGTGAAGCCTTGGCTACAACTACATGTTTCACGTCGTCAGCATAGGAAGCGGGGCAGTGGTCTAGTTCCAGTCGCCAATCGCTATTGCTCAACCGTTTTGAAATCGAATGATTTGATTTTTTTTTTATATGACTAGTGTCTATGTGAAACTATTCATGAACAGAATTTTGGTCTTGTGCGGCTGAGTAATAGCGATTGCTGACAAGAATTGGTCTAGCACCCTATATGGGTTCAATCAGATGATTGAAAATCACAGTATAATAAACAGTAATGGGGCAAGATGAGAACCTTGTGGCACCTAGGGCTGATTACTGGTAAATTTTATTGATTTTCTATTGTTGTTCTCAAATCACATTGAAATGTTCTAAAACGTCCCACTTATAAACTTGCTTATAAATGAGTAAAAATAGTGAACAGACAACGCCCTGATCAGTTTTGCTGATTCTGGAAGCTCACGAACTCGATTTTCGACCTGGTTACCGAAATTACCGAATTCTGGAAAATTCGGTGAACAGGACGGTAATAGAATTCGTGAGTTACCAATATAAAAAACGGATCTAATTGACAAAGCTTTCTTAGTTTATCATTTTTACTCATTTATGAGCAGTGGCGTAGCGTGGTCAGGCGAGGGGGTGGTCCAGCCCGGTTGTTATCCAGACTATTTAGTGGTATCGGCAAGGTTCGACGAAAAACCGTTATTGTCTCCTCCTGAAGGGTTCCCTCGGAGTATCTGGGTTGTCCAGGAATGGTCAATATGGTCATTTGACAATTTAATTACTAAAAGTAGATTGTTTACAAAAAATCATGAAGTTTGAGCCGTCGAAAGTCATGTTTCGGTGAAGATCTGTATTTGTCTCCTCTATATTTGTTCTTTCAGGGCATCTCGGTTGTCCCAGAATGGCCAATATGTTCATTGATCAATTTCAAGGCTAGAAATAGACTACTTATAAGAAATCACGAAGTTTGAGCCGTCGAAAGGCATGTTTCGTCAAAAATATGTATTTGTCTACTCCTAGACGGATCCCACGGGCATTCGGATTGTCCAGGAATGGCCAATATAGTCATGGGTCCATTTCTAGGCTAGAAGTTGACACAAAAATCATGAAGTTTGAGCCGCCGAAAGGCATGTTTTGGTGAAAATATATATTTGTCCCCTCTTAAACGGTACCTCCGGGGCATCTGGATTGTCCCGAAATGGTCAATATAGTCATTGGTCCATTCCTAGGCTAGAAGTAGACTACTTATTAGAGATCATGAAGTTTGAGCCGTCAAAAGGCATGTTTCGGTGAAAATCCGCATTTGTCTCCTGAACGGTTCCCCCCGTAGTATCCTGATTGTCTCGGAATGGCGAATATGGTTTTTCAAGGCTAGAAGTAGACACAAAAATCATGAAGTTTGAGCCATCGAAAGGCATGTTTTGGTGAAAATCTGTATTTGTCCTCTCCTAAACGGTTCTCTCGGGTTCATCTAGTTCGTCAATGGAATAGCTTATATGATCATTGGTCCATTTTATGGCTAGAAGTAGACTATTCATGACGAACCATGAAATTTGAGCCATCGAAATGCATGTTCCGATGAAAATTTGTATTTGTCACCGCCTCACGGATCGTGGCAAAACATGCCCTCTTCCGGCACAGAATCCTTGTGGCCAAAAGGGGTAACAATTGCAGTACTCACTAAAAACATGAAATTGGGACTCTAATGAGTTCAAAAACTTAAAAATTTGGCATATATAGTTTCCACGATGTGAGTTTGAAATCCGGGTCAATATGACCCGAAACACCTTATTCGTAACTTTTTTTTAGCCTTCAGAAATGTCAAAAAAAAAAAAATTAGGTTCGATACACAAACGTAATTTCCTATGAATTAGGAAAAGTCAAGAAAATTGAAACGTGTAGATGCATATTCTAGAAAGTTATTTCATTTTTTAAATCCATTCCGGGTCATATTGACCCCGACACCTAAAGAAGGTTAAGTAAAAAATTGAACTACATATACTAAGTGCACTTTTATGCCAATGGTGGTTTGAGACCCCCTCTCTCCTCTGGAAGGAGGCTCTCATACAAATGAAACACCAATTTCAACCAAACATGAAAATTATCCAGGCAACTAAAACGAAAAATGTGTATTTCTCGGGTAAGAAGCATATTCTGATAGAAATTTGAAACACTTCTCATCTTAGAAAAGGGGATGCTTGAGGTACTCTCAGTGCTATATTATGCACAAGAAGTTAATCTTAAAATGTTATAGGTTATGCTAGAGAAAATAACGTTCAAACTGACAGGATACTGCGTAGTTTGAAGATAACATTTTTGTCTATGAAATGTTTCTACATACACACTTAGAAAATTTTACAGTATTCGGTGATTTTTTACCGAACTTTCAACAGCTGAACGTTCGGTAATCCGATTTACCGGATTTCGGTGAAATTTTACAGTATTCCTGCAAAAAAATTACCGGAACTTGTCAAATTTTACCGAAATCCGTTAAATCGGATTACCTGAACCGAAATCCATTAAATCGGATTACCGCTGTTGAAAGTTCGGTAAAAAATTACCGAATACTGTAAAATTTTCTAAGTGTGTGGAAAGAAAAACCATGGTAAAACCAGCGAGTGGATAGTCATGAAGGAAATGAATATATTTTTTGGCTCAGGAAGTACTAGCACATCGCTCCCAAGCTACGTACCAAGCTTAATGATTCACCCCTTAGGCCGTAGCTCACACCAATCACTCTCAAATATTCTGTCAAAATAACATAACGAATCAAAACAAAAACAAAGATACGTGTACCAAAAGGCACAGAAAAGCGCAAGAGTGCATGGCAACGTGTAGACTGCAAGGTGTACTTCGGAACTAGGGGTTCTACAACAGTGAACCAATTTCAAATCGCTAGTTGCACATTGATTGTTGGTAAAACCATGGCAAACATATTTTAATAAAACTCATTCCGAAAAACAACCATGAACACGCCCTCAAGCAACATACATGTTTTATAACGGTTGGAAATACTTTTATATTACTAGATTTGGTTATATAGAAGTTTACTCAACATAAAATCATGAAGATGTGTTACTCGGGCGGGTTCTATTAAATTTTCATTCATTGAGTTGCAAGCGTAGCAACGCTCGCACCGGGTCCAGCTAGTTTTTCTGGAATTTCTGTCATTCTGTCTGTCTGTCTGACCCTTATAGACTCAGAAACTACTTAACCGATCAGCGTAAATATTTTTATGCCCGGGTTTTTGGGGCCTCGAAAAGTTCTTATGATGATTCGAGACCTCTTTCCTTTCTGGAAGGAGGGCTCCTATTTTTTGAAGGTACGTTTATCCTACTATGAGTTCGACGTTGTAGTTCTTACCGGCTCCGGCCCGACAACTGTCGTTGGATTACTCTATACTTCGTTGCGATCGAAGTGAATCCACTAGCAACTTATTGAGAGGTGGCGGTGTGATTGTCGCAGTCAAATGCGAGCTACACCGTGCAGAAGTTTCCCTTACAGACTGTAATGAGCTTGAGCAAGTTACAGTGTGAGTGAAGCTTGCCAACCGATCGTTATACGTCTTTGGTATTGATCTACGCCTAAATGCTGGCCCAACCCTTGTATTCCACCAACGCTGCTGTTGCTCAACATTTTTCAGACACGTCTTCCGACACTGTGGACTGTAGAGTTAAGAAACTTTCGTAACATGTAAACGGTTCGTCGCTACGAAATCTGCCGAAAATAGGAATCTACTTTATCTTGTGGAATCTTCCTATAATGAACTTCTTAAGTCCAGCTACCGAAAATACATGGATAACCTGCAAAGGAACTTAAAAAATAACCCATCGATGTTTTGGAAGTATGTGCAAAAGTCGAACAGTCAGATCCCGAACACGATCATTTACGGTGATACAGCGGCCACTACATTTGAGAAGGCTGCAAATCTTTTTTGCGAGCTTTTTTCATAGTGTGTTTAACTCAACATTGCCAGTACCTCACCCAAGATGCTTCCAGAATTTTCCCACCCACGATAATCTTCCATGCTTCCAGTTTTCCCAATAGGAAATCATTACAGCTCTCCGTGACCTAGATGTCTCGAAAGGTGCCGGTGTTGATGGCCTTACGCATTTTCTTCTCAAGAGCTGCGTAAGGTCTATAGGCGGATCAATGACGCTACTTTTCAATCGGTCGCGAAGTGAAAAAACGTTTCCTGGATTATGGAAAACCGGCAAAATGATTACAATCCACAAATCTGGGAGTTCACGAATCGTTCTTTGCTGCCTCGGTAAACTTCTTGAATCCATCTCGAAATCCACGATGCTCAAAGTCTTACTGTCGGCTGCAAAACCAATTATTTCGGAATATCAGCATGGACTTTTTTCCACATCGCTATACAACGTCCAATTTGTTATGCTATTCCAATGTGCTGTTTTGGGAGATCGAGCAGCGGAGTCAGCTGGAATCCATATACGTCGATTTTTCGAAAGCGTTCGACACCGTACACACTTAGATAATTTTACAGTATTCGGTAAATTTTTACCGAACTTTCAACAGCTGAACGTTTGGTAATCCGATTTAATGAATTTCGGTAAAATTTGACAAGCTCCGGCAATTTTTTTACCGGAATACTGTAAAATTTCACCAAAATCCGGTGAATCGGATTACCGAACGTTCAGCCGAACGAATACTGTAAAATGTTTTAATGATGTACCTCACATTGTTATACCTGAATAGCAAAGAAGCTTTCGTTCAGGTGAACTCCTCTTAATCAGAGACATTCTGCGTTTCATCTGGTGTTCCGCAAGGTAATGTGCTAGGACCTTTGATTTTCGTTCTGTATCAACGATTTATGCCATCGATTCTCATCTGCTAAACACCGACGATCTCAAAATTTTCAGAATAATAAAATCTATGCTGACACTAATTTACTACTTTGTTGTTACGACAAAAATGGATTGAACAACAAGAAGTGTAAAGTGATTACTTTTTGTCGGTGCTTATCTCTCGTTAGACCCGAATGCACTATTACTGGAACAACACTGGAGCGAGTTCGGTCTATTCGAGATTTAGGTGTGATTATGGATCCCAAGTTACGTTTCAACGAGCATATTTCAACCGTTACTACTAAAGCTTTTGCTGTTTTCAGTTTTATCCGTCAGAATGCGTTCAAATTTACTGACCTACCCCTGCCTGGGCCCCTTACAACACCTCACAAGTTATCCGTATCGAACGCATGCAGAAGATGTTCATTCGTTTTGCTTTCTATCTACCTGCCAGCACGTTGTCAACTGGTGGACCTTGAGCTGCTCTCGTCTAGACGCTTGATGCTGCAAAGGTTATTGAGTTTTGATATTATAAAATACCATCTCGATTCCTCGGATCTGCTCTCTTGTGTACAATTGAACGCACCTAGTCGCCAGCTGAGAAATGCAGCTCTTGATTGCCATTCTCCAGTACATTGGACAAGTTACGGTTACAATAGCCTTCTCAGTTCTTCTATTAGAATTTTTAATAGTGTATGTGATTTGTTCTATTTTAATCTTTCTAGGAATTGTTCTACATCTAGAGTTGAGAATGTAGGTAGAAATTAAGTCTGTACGATAGAATCGAAGACGAATATATAAATAAACAAATGAAACACAGATTTCTGCATATCTCAGAACTACTGAAGCAAATGGACCTAAATTTGGCATGTAGGGTTTTTCAGAGACAGGATTTTTTTCTATGCTGGTTTGAGACCCCTCTTTCCTCTAGAAGGGGGAAAAAAAACTCTCATACAAATGAAACACAAATTTCTGCAAAACTCTCAGAATTTTTGCAAAACTTCTCCAGAACTAATCAAGCAAATGGAACCAAATCTGACACATTTGCTTTCTTTGGTGGTTCGAGACCCACCAGTTTCCCTCTTCTGGAAGGAAATCTCTCATACAAATGAAACAGAAATTTATGCATAACTCGATAACTAATCAAGCAAATGGAACCAAACTTGGCATGTAGAGGTTTTTGGAGGCAGGATTTTAACGTGGACTACGTTTCTCTCTTCTATACCGGGTGTCATTTCTAAATTTTGAAAAATGAGAGCGTTACGCAAAAGTGAAAGGTTTTTGAATGCTAATAACTCTCGTTCAACTGAACACAATGACTTCATTCATACACCATTAGATCAGAAAAACAAAATTTTTGCATTGAAATTACAATTAAGTGCTATTAGTATAAGTAGTTAAATTTTTTCCTTAAAAATGACCTACTTTTGCTACGATATAAATCTCCGTATGAGCAGGTTGAAAATATGTTTTTCCCTATCCGGGTTCTCAAAACGGATAACAAATGGTTAAAATTGTCTTTTCTTTTTATTTCATTTAGTTTCGTTCCATGATGACCACAAAACTAGCCAAACACCTTAGCTGCACAAATAATTTTACTTTGTTGCCGGTGTCTGATTTTATAATTGAGGCCCATATTTCTTAAGAATTTTTGCTCCGTACTGTATTTTTCGCGCCTTTCTTCATTCAGGGCTATGCTATCAACGCTAGTATATAGCACGTGAGATGAACCGAAATGATTTCAGTTTTCGACACGAGCTTTCAGCTGGTGGTTCGGACAGGCCTTTGTCAACCCCGCCATAGTCCGCCCGGTTATGGTATGGGAGACAGAGTCATGTAAGACCGGCTCATCGGACAGTTACCGGTTTCCATGTCTACCCAATACAATGACAAAATTCCGGGCCACTGTAAACTGGCCATTCGTCCCTTATGAAATCATTTCGGTTCGTTTTACGTGCTATATACTAGCGTTGATAGCATAGCCCTGAATGAAGAGAGGCACGAAAATATAGTACGAAGCAAAATTTTAAAGAGAGGATGGGTCCATAGCCAAATTATAGAACTATTTTATTAGCATTTTAACTAACCATATGTTTAATGATACGTATAAATTAGATGATACCATTACTACTATAAACCAACGCGGTCCTACGTGAACCTTGCGGTTATTGTATCCCTGAAATAACCCACCACTAATTTTTTTCGATTGCGGTTTGAGACCCTTCTCCCTTCTGGAAAGGGAGGCTCTCATACAAATGAAACACAAATTTCTACCTAACCGTTTTTGACGTAGACTACGTCTTACGGCAAGGGTAGGGTGTCAATAGAAAATCTAAAAATAAGCCACCGTCACGAAATATTGTTACCAATTAAACGCCTATTACTTAATAATTGCTCGATTGATTTTCAAGATGTTTGCATCAATTGGTTGGAGTCCGCGTATCAATTTAATAATCAAACATTCTTTTTTAACAAGTTTAAATTATTTAAAATAGGTAAAATAAAAAGTGATGTCTTATAATTTTGTTTTGGAGCCTAATTTTACTAAATGCACAGTACGTTCTATCACAGATTTCAAAAGTTAGCAAGGGAGGTCTCATATGGAGCAGTTAACGATATAAAAAGGGTACACCTTCGCAATTTTACTCAAAACATTGAGAAGGATTTCATTCTTAGGCGGATTATTTCAAATCCGTCCTTTTCAGGACGACCAATCCAATGTTGAGAGAGTTTGTTTAATTTGAATTTATCTTACCAATTGGCAGAGAGCAGTGGCTAAATCAATTGTTAAGCGAGGAATTGAAACACCGGTCGATAATAATTCGATCGTTTCTTGATTGATTTAATTCTGAGCTGAAATTTTTGCACTTTTTTGTTTTTACGATTGCCATTTTATTTATTCAAATGATTTAAACTTTTAAATAAAAAATATATATTTTCGCGTACATATTCATCAATCGGTGTTGGGAAATTTTAAAGAATGTTGCGTTCCGGCTAGTATCAAGAAATTCCCTAACACAGACAACGTTTCGATCCTCGAAGATGATATTATTCTAAAGTAACATTCTCTGCACATTCCAATTAGTAGGGTTATAGTTATTCTGTCGTGTTAACGATTCGCGTTGTATAAGAGTTTTACTTTTGGGAAGTCCCTCTCGCGGGTCAAATTTTTCACCTTGTCGACGGTGAGAGGGCTTATCTCATGCTATAAACATGCATGTGAGACCAAGAATTTGACCAGTAGTGAAAGTATCACATATTCTGCACATTTATTTCACTGCCACGTCGTAGAGCGTTTATATAAAGGCACTAACATCAGGTGTGATATTGGCGCAATTCACTCTTAGACTTCTTACTTTCAATCAAAGGGAAACGACTAAAAGTACACTTTTCATTTTCGTGGCAACTTATGTTGTTGTTTATCCATTTGTTTTATGGAATGAATAACCAAAATACCTGGTTTGCTCATGGTATAATAAGTGAAAGTAATTGCAAATTTTCGAAAAGGGTGAATGTTTTGATTATGGTAAATATCTGACGGTTCGAAATGAAGCACATAGCCACCGAAAAGTGTTACTTTAGACTGACGATGACAAGCATGTATATTAGAGATAGGACGCGGAGGGCCCGCTTAGGAAGCACGAGCAGTAGATGAAACCTTTCCTTGTAGTTTATTTCAGCAACAGTGCTGAGGGGGGGGGGGGGGGGGGGGGGGTGTTTCAATCACGGTAGTTCCATTTCAATTCCATTTCGATTCCGTTTCGGTTCCATTCCAAACTAAATAGCTCGGGGCTGTAAAATGAACGCCATTAGCATTAGACAACCTGACTGACTGACCCTTATAACACACTTTAAAATGGAAGCTCATTACATACTAATTCAAATTTTTAGGGTTATTATTAGAAGATATTGCAGTGCTGTAGATAGCTAACATAGGCTCACCATTAAATTGCGGGTTGTCTAGAAATATCATTAGCTGTATGAATAATAAATATTATGCGTACTCTTGTTGCAATACTTCTTGGGGTTGACTTCAGTACTACTAGTTGTCAACATAGACTACATCAATGGCCTGAATGTCGTCCCTAAGAATTATTGTTTGGCAATTTACAAGTCTTTTTGAAATCTAGTTACTACTGCATACGGCCTGGTGATGACTGCAGGACTTGGGGCTATTAACTTAGACGGCACTTTGCCCCGGAACAAAGCTCGTGACATTTAGGATAGGGTATTAATTTGAGCTTCCATTTTACGACAGCATAACAAAACAACATCGTGGGAAAATTGAAACTGAAATTTTTAAAAATACTACGGTCCAATACTAATTACTTCAACTAGTGCTCAAGCGGCCAACATAGGCTATTGCTTCTACGGTATTGGTCGTAGTAGAGGTGACGTTGGGAAAGGGTCTAGTCTTGACAACCAAGCTGTCACGCAGCTCCAGCTAGATACCCTCAAAAAAAAAAAAAAAAAATCTTGTTGTTGAACCCGCCAACACCTGTCATCCTGTCGATAATTCAACATCAGAGATCAGAAGTTTTTTTTTCAGAGATCGCAGATTTTTTACACACATTTTGCCATTGATTGGTTTGACCAAATAATGTTTAATGCCAGTAGTGCATCGTTTGCTGACGGCAAGGAATACTTGTTTTTTCGTTTGGCTGAAGGTGAGTGCATGCATTTCATTAAAACGATATTAGATAATGCTGATTTGTAGTTAGGCAGCGGATAAACAAGAGTCGAGACGGAGAGGGTCACGTCCTGGATGACGCCCCAACGTCGACCGTGATTTCCGTTCCAGCCATCAGAAGCTGTTCCAGGACTACTTTAGCGACACGCAAACCTACAACGAGAAGCACTTTCTGCATTTCCGCGTGCATAGAGAGTGGTGTTCCTGGACATTATGCGACAGCTAGTCAACTAGAGGCTTCTCCAAAATGTACCTGTATGAGCTATTTGCAAGTGCTTATCATGACGGCTGTAAAAAAAATCCTAAGACAACCATTCGTTACTTAGGAATGAAACGAAAAGGCAATTCACTAGCACTGGGAGTAGCTTGAGGTTATTATCAGCATCCGAGGCGAGCAACACAACTTTTTATCTACCGTCAGCATCACACGCAGCAAACACGGTTACTTTTCGGCTCACAAATATACCTCATAATATATTCAATAAATTTCAGTTATTATTTAGTAAAAGCTGAAATTTTACTCAATAATTGGTATTATCAAGTAAAATGTAGTGTTTTGGAACGGTACTTATCTTGTTCCAAATTTATGCAAAAATAGATCAAAACATAAACCACTTTTTAAAATGATGCAAAATAGATCCTGTATAAAACAAAATTTACAACACCGGTGCAGCGATGTGTTTGCGTTTGGTCTAAAAAAACTAAATTAATTATGTCACGCAAAAAAGTGACTTTTGATAATCCCCCGCCCCTTGTCACGTTTTTTTGTATGGACCTTCAAAAGAAAAAAAAAGTTTCTTGTATGGATTGATCATGTTTTCCCAACACCACCCCTTCCCCCTTATCTGCGTGACATAATTAATGGACCTTCCCTAAGGGAAAATATCAGATGAGCCGAAAAGTTGCCTAGTTTGGTGCGGGTGATGCTGGCGTACCGGAGAGGAAAAGAAAAGTGGTGTTGCTCGTCTTGGATGGTGATAAATTGCCTCAAGTTGCTCCTTGTGCTAGTGGAGATATAATTTCTGGGAAAAAAAAGGAAACTGATGAATTCTTGAAGATAGATTCAATTCGTATTTCTTGAGGAAAAATAAGTTAAAAAAATCATTGATTTTTTCGGGTATCGTTTTTAAATATCATATTATTCAATTGCTTATTCTACAGCTTTTAGACAATCTTATGCACTTCAAGGCACTAACATGAATTGTTCAGAACTTATATAAGCTTCTAGAAACAGAACAAACTCTTTTAAAATTATTTTCTGAATTACTATGAACCTCGGAACATTTATGAAGAAATGTAAGTGGAACAATAATGAACTTGAAAGAAGTTGATCGGAAGTTGAATAAACTTAATGGAAGTTTCAAGCTAATCATGAAGTTCGCTCGCTCTCTTTTGAAAAGAGAAGTGGAAAAACTTCAGAGAAGTCCATTGAATTGCCGAAAAAATTCTCAACCTTTCTGGTATCTTCTTCGAGTTTCCAAAAAGTTTGCTGATCATCCATGGAATAGAATCAAATTTCTGGAAATAACCGGAACTTTGAGAATTAGATTTAGCTTCCGAAAAATTATTTGGACTTCCACTTGCTAAAAAGCAGAATATCACAAATATTTTAATAATTTACGACAAATTGAAAAAAATCTGGGAAGTTGGGCTGATTTCAAAATTTTTATTAAGTTGGTGGAATTTGTGAAATAAATAGCATTTCCGAGATGTTGTTAAACCTTCAGGCAAACAAAAGAGCAAAGTATTCCTCGTCGTCTGCTAACGACGCAATAATGGCAGTAACAATTATTGGGTCAAACCAATCCATGGGAAAAAGTTTGCGTACCCTGACAAAACCAAAAATTCTGATTTCTGATGTTGAATGATTGACAGGATGACAGGTGTTGCTGGGTTTTACAACAAGAAGTACAACACCGGTGCGGGGAACGCGAAGTTGATCTATTTCAGCTGGTTCTATTCAAGCTTTGCTGATGCAAATCAAGTATAAAGTTGTTCCAAAAATAGACCACCGCTGAAGATGCTCTAAGGCGAGGAAATTTGCTCTTGGTGCAGTTGACGATCAAGAGTGCTCTAGTCGACGCTAAAGCGAATGAAGGATGAGGCAAACTTTAAGTTTTTATAGGCACAGCCTCTTGCTCTAACTCGGTTGATGATCATCATTTGGTTCAGTAGTTGTGAGGCTTGCATATTTTTAGTACCTTTGTACATTGGTACCACTCACACAACTCAACCGATTATTGCTTCACCTCAGTTACCCAGTTTAGAGTACATTTAAGACGAGTGACGCTATTGTCATGTTTTAGGGTAAATGACTATTGTGAGTCAAAACTTAATTTCAATTTCTGAAAACGATACTCTGAAAGCTAAGAACATGTGAGGAATCATTTGATGAGACAATGGTGATTTTTTTATTAATTGCGTACTGGGGTAGTTGGACCGTCTCTATCGCATCAGTGCTTCGATAGATTGATGAGGTAAAGCAATAATTATCATTACGTCCACCATAGCATAGTGGTAGAGTGCCTGTCTAGCGTACTGGGAGGTGGGGATCGGTTCCCACCGGTAGGCAGTGACATTTGTTTTCACCATTTTCTCAACATATGATCACACATGTTCTTAGCTTTCGAGTATCGTTTTCCGAAAGCTATATTCATGTTTTTAACAGGTTTCTTACCCGTTGGGAACGAGGATTAGTATGGGACTGACATATGATCGCTGTTCCAATGAATTATATTCATGAACCCTGGATTGAATAGAGTGACGAATTGTGTCGAAGAGATAGTAAATTTATTTTATTATGGAGAAAATCGAAAAAAGTTGATAATTTTCTCACTTTCAACTCGGAATAAAAAAAAAACACAAGGTATTTACACGGCACGGTAGCTGTCATAAGTACGCACCTTTCTCAAGTAATACGTGAAAAAAGCTGAAATACCTAATGTAAACAATATGACCCGAACGTCAAATGTTTGAGATTTGTATGCATCTAGACAAAAGAAAAAAATAAGATTTGTTCCGGCCTTTGAGCAGTTGTATAAATATTTCCCTAAATATGGTCATCAACATGAATTAAAAGTCATCAGGATATTGTTATCTCATATTTTATTATCCTCCTTCAAATTATTAGTGTTGCTTGTTTACAGAGCATTTTCGACTCAATCCACCTGCTTTGCCTTCTTCTTATTTTTCACTTTATTTATTCTTCCCGGCGCTATCTCTCATTCCACAAACAAAGATTTGGGGACATTTGCCTTTTAGTTGACCCTAGAAATAAACACTTTCTCTCTTTTTCCATTTCATTTGGGGGATGATGATCTAAATCGAACTCCCGAGGATAGCGATTCCACTCCATTTTTCGAAGCTTTCCGAATAGGTAACAGGAGAGCATCTCAAAATCGAAGAGGACCACCCAACCTCAGAGTTGCATTATGGACTGTTCCTTCCGACGTGAAAGTGAGTTTGATTTTTCACTGCAGTACAATTATTTGCATTTGGTTTTTTTTTTGTTTGGTTTTTACTTTTATTTTTCTAGCCTTTAGTGAGTTAACGATCGCTGAGGCGAATCGAAAAATTTAAACATGTCCATCAACGAAGCGCTAGGACGTTCGGCTTGCACATTTCAGGAATCGAAAATGGGTGTTTGGTTTGAGTTTTGCCTCAATCAACGAATTTCACTGTCCATAAATCATAGGGTGTAAATTATTGTGCTGTTCAAAGATGATGGAAAATTGAATACGAAATCATATTCTGAATTTAGGATTCTAGTTGTGTCGTGTGTCCTTTCTGACTTTCTGATTAACTGTCATTTCCGGTTGAATATGTTTGACACTTTCTATTCTAGTTGGTTGTGGTTTTCTTCTTTTTGCAATGAAAAAGGGACGTATTCATCTACGAATCAATCATTACACTTACGAGTAACAATTAATTGTGTGTTTCTGGTTTCTCATTGATAATACAAATTGTTATTCTTTTGTTTGTCTTAATGTCGCACACAAAACGATTCATTTTTTTGTTTGTTTTCAATCTCCCCAATGTATGTGTATTGTTTTCATTTCTTATTTCTGACAGCTAAGTAAGTTGGTTTGAATTCTTCATTTTTTGTCTTTTATCATTTAGTGTTTTATCGTGTTTTATTTCTTAAAAAAGTTTCATATATAATAGTTTTGAGTAATATTTTGTTTGGAAAACGAACTGATGAAGAAACGAGCGGTTACATTTTGATTTAGCGTGTACTTTGCTGATATAATTGTTGCTCTTACTTGAGTAGTTTAGTGGATAGCAATCGTGTCAAACTAAGCGCTTTTCATGATAAACTTGTTTTTGCATTTGTTCGGCGTCAAATTTCAAGAGTGTTAGCATAACCGTCCCGCACATTTCTGTGTGTTTTAGTTTAGTTTATGTTTATTCAACGTTATAGTTGTGACTAGATGTTTGTTTTGTTTTAACTTCAAATAGAGTTATCAATAAACTTATGAAGAAACTTAAATCTGATGAAATAAACCGTGTTGACTTAGTCGGTTAAATAAAATGACGCATTCTTGTTGTTTCCTAGGTAAACTATTCTGTAAATGTTTACAATGTTACATTTATACGTGTTGTATAAATATCCTCGTTACATACTTTTACATGATACATAATCTATTTTTATTCTGCTTTTTTTTTCTTTCAATACTTTAAGTCATTATTGTTAATTTTAGTGTTCTAGTAATATCAAATTCATTTTTTACATAGATCTTATGTCTTCCCAATCAGCAAGTGAAGTTTAGTGAGAAATGACCGGATCGGGTTTGTTGAAGTGTGCTGGTTATCGCGAAACAAATGTTACCGGTGTGAGGGTCACTTTTCTTAGGGCTTAAAAGTTTACTGAAACAAAAACTAGAGCGCCAAGCGTTGAATTCATCACAAGCAGTTCTGGCAACACGAATGAATTTTTTTTTGGTTCTACTGCTGAAAATGGGGAATAACATGACATTTTGTTTTCAATATTTTCTCTTACATTTAATTACGCGCTCGCAAAAGTCTACAAAAATGGACGAATTTGAATTATCAGGATGCACATTTTTCCTCTTTGCGATACTTTTCATGATTGATGATGGTTTGCTTTGTGTTGTTTGTTGCTTTAATATGTTGTTCAAAAGTTTCTACTGCTCGCTACGTTGTTTCTCGGAAGAAGCTCTTTAATTGGTACACACATCTCAAGGGCTACGATGCTTGAATTTAACACACCTTGTGTCTACACAACGAGGACGACATCTATAGTGTTTGAGTGTGGTTTTGTATCTGTTTTGCTGCCTAGCTTTGTTTTTTTTTGTCTTTTGTTATGTTTAAGTGAGTTTTCAACTGTCGAAGGTAAAATAAAACCAAAAAGCATCGAAATTATTGTTTGCCTTGAAGCATGTGATAGTGAGTGTCTTATTGTTGTTGTAAATATATAGTTTACCCTTTATTATTGTTAAGATTATATAAATATGAAATTTCAAAGCGTATAGCAGGCTTGTTACAAAAAATATATATATTTTTGATAGTTTTTCTATTACCATTTTCCGGTTTACTGATCAAAAAAGCTATGTTACTTACAATTATTGTTTTTGTTCTTTTTTTTGCTTTGTTATGTTTTCTTTGTAATAATAACTAATTAGCTACTTAGCTATCTAACTATGAGTTAGGGATGAAGAGGGGTTCTGCGCGATGTTTAAGATTGCAGAGCAAGCTGTCCATTTTAAAACCCTCGTTAGCAACTATGATTTATAAGGATGTGCCAGAACAAAACGTGTAGCCTCTCACTACTATATGGATACAGTGAGTGTTGGTAGTTGTGAAAATCGCCCAATCAGGATGCGGTTATATATTTTCTGGTAACGGCGGCATCCTTCTTTACTGGCTTATTATCAATCCGCTTCGCCCACTTCTCCCTTCTGCATGTTCTCTTACAAATTAATGTCTTGCGGGCAAATTTACAATTACAATCACACTATTTAACGATAGTTATGTACTCTCCTTCATACAAAATTCAAACCTTCGAACACAAAATACTGACCTTACTTAATCTTACTTATCTTTGCTTTTGTTTTGCGTCAAAATCACAAATCAACAGTTGTTGTCAAACTTTATTGATTCTTCTTGTCTGGAATATAATTTCCACTATTGCAGCAATAGCGAACCGAGATCAAACATAATAACAAAATTCATATTGATTCAAACAGATCAGAGGTTTTGTCAACTTTTACAGTAATATTCAACTGGTATCCGTTGACAACTATTCCATACAATATCATTCCGTTAAACGAGTGCCTAGATCTACTGGCATGTAATGCAGTGCGTAAATTATTCCTTTACTTCAAAGTACTTGTAGGTTGGGTTTTCATACCCATTGATTTGCATATTGGCCACGTGCCGTTCCTCCGGCGTTATGGGCTGTCCAACGGCCTGTTGAGAAATGAATACTTCAATAATGGGATATCGAGAAACAAAAAGATTAAATTCAACACTTACCTGATCAACCTCGACGAATCCTTGAGCATGAGGTGACCGCGAAGCCTTCCATTTGGCAACGGCAACGCCTACAAATACTGCCCCCATCAGGGCGACTCCTGCGAACCCGAGTGTAAAGTACACGTTCTTGCCGTCGTGGCCGGAACCGTAGATTTCTCGTCGGACCGAGTAGCTCTGAAAATTGAGTTGGAATGTATTACTTTTTACCTTTTTTTTAAAGGTGGAACTATAGGTTTAAAGAAAATGTCTGTGATCTTATTTTAACTGAACCTCATGATTTTTACGACAGCGGGAATTTCACGATTTCCTGGCGTGGATTTGATACTTTTAATTTTAACTAGTAGGGTGGCCGAAACAACTGAGAAAATCGGTTAACACCCGGGAATTGAACCGAATCTCAACGACTTTTAACTTAATTCTAATAGGCTATAATTTGGAAATCAAATGCATCAAAATGCAGCATTTCTACAAATTTGGTCAGTTCCTGATTTATTAAAAAATGAATATGAACCAAAGCTAAGGTGCCGAAAGAAGAAAAATAAATTTCATTTCTATAAATATTTTCCACAACTATTTCTCAACAATCAGTTGAGCTTGGCTTTTAACGTAGGACTACGTTTCTCTTTTCTATACCGGGTGTCATTTCAAAATTTAGAAAAGTGAGAGCGTTACGCTAAAGTGAAAGGTTTTTGAACGCTTATAACTCTCGTTCAACTGAACACAATGACTTCATTCATACACCATTTAATAAGAAAAACTTACAATTTTTTTTGTAATTACAATTAAGTGCTTTCAGTATAAGTAGTTCAACTTTTGACTTAAAATGACATACTTTTGCTCCCATACAAATCTCCGTATCAACAGGTTGAACATATGTTTTTCCCTATCCGGGTCCTCAAAAACGGGTATCAAATGATTCAAGTTGTCTTCTTCTTTTTATTTAATTAAGTTTCATTCCATGATGAGTACAAAACTAGCCACACCCCTCAGCTGCAAACTAATTTTGCTGTGTTGCCGGTGTCTGATTTAATAACTGAGGCTCGTCCCCTCTTTAAAGTTTTGCTTCGTACTGTATTTTCGTGCCTCTCTTCATTCAGGGCTATGCTATCAACGCTAGTATATAGCACGCGAGATGAACAGAAATGATTTCAGTTTTCGACACGAGCTCTCAGCTGGTGGTTCGGTCAGGTCTTTGTCAACCCGCCACAGTCCGCCCGGTTATGGCATGGGAGACAGAGTCATGTAAGATAGGCTAATCGGGCAGTAACCGGTTTCCATGTCTACCCAATACAATCATAAAATTTCGGGCCACTGAAAACTGGCCATTCGTCCCTTATGAAATCATTTCTGTTCGTCTCCCGTACTATATACTAGCGTTGAATACTGGGCCATGCTATGAGGATCACGAAACTGCAGTATGGAGCCAAATTCATAAGAAGGGACGGGTCCATAGCAAAATTATAGAACTATTTTATTAACATTTTAACCATATGTGTAATGATACGTGTAAATTAGATTATACAATTTTTACTATAAACCAACGCGGTCCTACGTGAACCTTGCGGTTATATCCCTGATATAACCCACTACTATTTTTTTTCGTATATATTTCATTTATTCTCCTCTCACTATTCATATATTCTCTCCTCTCACTATTCAGCAAAACGAAATTTTTATTTACTTTGACCATTTTTACCTCGCTTGACAATTCAATTGGTATTTCTTACTTCACACTCTTCGTGTCTCTGTATATATTCAACGTCTTCGATTTTGCCGAGATCCGCAAAGTCGAGCACATGGCAATTGAAAATTTCCTGACATGTCATCGAAATGGTTAGTTTGTTTACAGCGGTACCACGAAGTACCGTTGATATCAAATGTCAATTTTGCGGAAAATTCGACAAGCGACCGTTAACCAAGCTTCGCACAGATCGGCAGAAAATTTTTGGTTTCCAGGTACATTTTGTACATAGCGCAACGTGTGTCCTAGTTTTTGTGGCTATACATTTATCGGTATTTGTGCCATAGTTGATGTTGCAAGATAATTGTTTTTCAGAATATGCGATCACTGTGCGGGGCTGTTCTGTATTAGCCACTTTCTGTATTTCGTGAGTCGCGATGTTACTGAAAACTCTGTGACGCCGAGTTCGGTTGATTTGATGAAAGCAGACATTGCTTCAATGCTGTTGCGGTCAAAGTGGACTCCAAAATACCAGCCTGTTTAAAATAAGATTCGGCCTGAAGCGATCGACTCGATAATGTTTTGTCTGGATGTATCTATCGGCGTGTCATCTTATTTCATTCTTGCAGAGCAAGAGTATAAGGATGATAGACTGCACTAGGTTACTACTCCGTTGTTGCACGATCAGCTGTAATTACTAGTAATCCCAAACTAAGGACATCTTCAGCGGTGGTCTATTTTTGGAACAACTTTATACTTGATTTGCATTAGCAAAACTTGAATATAACCAGCTGAAATAGACCAACTTTGCGTTCCCGCACTGGTGTTGTGTTTCTTGTTGTTAAGCCCGCCAACACCTGTCTTCGTGTCAATCATTCAACATCAGAGATCAGAAGTTTTTTTGTTTCAGAGATCACACATTTTCGCAAACTTTCTGCCATGCATTGGTTATACCAATTAATTTTTACGTCTAACTGTTAGCAGACGACGAGGAATAATTGTTTTTTCGTTTGGCTAAAGGTGAGTGTGTGAAATCATGCATTTTATTTAAAAGATATTAGATAATGCCAATTTGTTATTTGGCAGTGGAAAACAAGAGTCGAAACGAACAAGCACAACGACGACAAGCACTTTCTGCGTCGTTTTCGCATGCCAAGGGAGATATTCCTGGACATTATGCGACACCTAGAGTCATCTGCTATTTTTTCCAGCTAAGTTGTGATGCTGGAAAAGTCGGCTTGAGCCCGTTACATAAGTGCACTGCAGCTTTACGGAAGTTGGCGTATGTTTCCTCAGCTAGTTCTCTGGACGAAAAGGTGAGGATTGGGGAGTCAGCTTGCTGACCTTGAGGAATTTTTGCAAAGCTATCCTGAACACTTACGGCCCGCATTATTTGCGTCCTTCAACACCGGAAGAGGTGAAGCAACTGATAAACGAAAATGCTTCTCAAAAGTTCGAAAAAAATCACATAAATTCAGTGAAAAAATTCAGGTCCCAGAAACTCAGGGAACTCATCAGATGTTAAGGATACTGCTAAGAAATGTAGAAAACTTCCCAGGAGTTTTTTGATTCTCCCTGATGTCGAGGGAACATCCTCAAAAATCAGAGAACTTTCCAAAAGTCATGGGGGAACTTCCCAAACGTTATGGATTCTTCCCAGAAATTCATGCAACTGCCCAGAAATTTATGTAGCTTCCCTGAAGTTTAGAATGCTTATAAGAATTTTTTGGGCATTTCTCTTAGAGAACATTCCACAAGTTTAGAGAAGCAATTCATGAAGCTTTTCAAAAGTTTTCGGATCTCTCTAGAGGTTCAGAAAACTTCTCAGAAATTCATGAAACTTCAAAAAAGCATAGAGAACTTCTTAGAAGTTTAAGGAACTTGTTAGAGTTCAAGAAACTTGCTTGATGTTCAGGGTACTTCCAAGAAATTCAGAAAACTTTCCAGAGCCACAGAAAACGTCCACAAAGATCAGAAAACTTCTCAAAAGCTCATTGGACATCTGAGACGTTCAGAGACATCCCAGAAATTCAGAGAAGATCAGCGAACTTTCCAAAAGCTTAAAGAACTCTCCAGATGCTCAGGGTACTCCTTAGAAATTCAGGATATTTCTACGAAGTCCTGGGATCTACCAACAATTTCAAAGAACTTCCTCAAAGATCGGGGAACTTTCCAGAGTTTCAGAAAACGTCCCAGAAATTCAGGAAACTTCTAAGGTTTTTTTTATAGCATTCTCAAGATTTTTTTAATAAGTTTAGGGAGCTTCCAATGTGTTCAAGAATCTCCCCAGAAGCTCGAAAAACTTTCCAATAGTTTGGGAAACATCCAAGATGCTCAGGGTACTTAAGTTTTGAGAAGAACTTATACTTCTTACTACTCGATAATTTTCTATACCGAACCAAAATGAGAATAAAAAAATCAACTACTTTTTAATGTTTGATCAATTTTTTTGGAATTTCCATCGTTTCAAAATCTAGAAGATTCCAAAAAGTTCTTGTAAGGTTTAACAACATCTCGGAAATGCTATTTATTTCACAGAAATTCCACCAACTTTATCTTTTTTTCAATGTCTCGTAAATTATTGAAATATTTGTGATATTCTGGCTAAATCTGCTCCTCAAAGTTCCGGTAATTTTCAGAAAGTTTTTTTCTATTCCATGGATGATCAGCGAGTTCAACCAGGTAAGGTAGTCCGGCTTGGTTCCCAGCAATAAAGACGTCAAGAAATAGGTCTTGTTTGAACAGCACATTCAGGTTGTTGATGTGGTAAGCGCCAAGCATGGGAAAAATCGGTTCACTTTTCACTCATTTCTCACTCATACGCATCAACTGTCAGAAGTGAGCCGTACCACGTGTGAGTTATCCCGATTCTGTTCATTACTATTCCGCTTTCATTCTGTTCGTAGAAAATAATATTGAGCAAAACTAGCAGCTGATCGTATACTGAATGAATCGGGCTGTAGCAGTGTGGACGATTTCTCAGTGCCTATTCTTAACCCGCTGAATCATTAACGATTGCATTCAGTTTGATTCAGCTGAGCGGGATTGATTGAATCACACTCAGTTCTTTAAATCATACGTTAAACATAATTTAACATTTTAAATAATGATCTTACATGATGTTAAGTTATCAAATGCAACATAAAAACATAAAGCGTCATATTAAGCCGTATCTCTGCTATGATCATTCCAGCTGATAACTCTCGTTTAGTGTATTCAAATCGCTTGCGTTCAGTGGCAACGCATTCATTCAGGTATAACGTAATGATGAAAACTTGCTTCGCATGATTCTGTTTTACCCGTTTGTTCTTTCTATACGCAAAAAAAAAACGCAGAATAAACTACCATTTCGAGGGTTAAATTAAGCCTGCGATTAGATCAACTATGGTGCGGTTGATATCAATATGAGGTCTGTCAAATATACAACAAATGATGAAAGTTTTACCATAGTCAATTTTACTGAAATTCCATGGTAGTTTTGAAGATATGCCTAGTCAGGTATAATGGTAGATTTTACTACAAGATTTTTTGCTGTGTACAGTTTTCGTTTTAGAGGATTCGTGTCGAACCGTTTGATAGGAAACATCACACTCGTTCACTATTCTGTTAGCAACCGAGTGTTGCTATTTTATATCGGTGGTGCTCATGCGAGTGAATGATTTTTCCCATGCTTGGTAAGCGCCTACCGGACAATATCATTTGAAGTGGTCTCCGTCATAACCCAAATGATTACCATTGTACTATTGTTAGAGAAGCATCAGGAGTGCTATTTGAACAGAGACACCAGAGGAGTTCCAAAGCACGGTGAGGTCAACTTCCACCTGACGCAATTACTGTCAGGTCACGGCTGCTACAGGATGTATTTGTACAGACTCGGACACTCTCGGAATCGGACTCGGAATGCGCAGACGTTGAAGAGACACCGAAGCACGTAGTCTTTCATTGCCTACGATATGCCTCAATACGACGCACAATGCTTCATGCCAGCGGGGTACCAGCCTAGAAAACGTCGTCCACAGAAAATGTGTCGCGATGAAAATACTTGGAACGCGATTAGCGGAGGCATTAAGCAAATTATGTTGGCTCTGCATTGAAAATTGCGTGTAGACCAACCGAACGGCTGAATGAAGTAACGGGTAATCGGCCTCGGGCGAAGTTCAACAGCCGGGAACCTCTCCGTCAGTGTAGGCCACCGGGGTCTGCTCGAGTCGGCAGCAGCGTAGATTCGTCGGCGTCGACGTAGGGTAGATCCACCGTCGGGGATTGTTCAAGTCGCCTGCAGCGTAGATTGTAGCTGAATGACTCGCCGTGTTTTGGTATCGGAAGAAATTCCACTGTCGAAGAACTCTTCGTCGTCGTTGGGTAGATCCACCGTCGGGGAATACTCGAGTTTATGTCAAGTGTGAGAGCGAAATGGTTCAAAATAGGTTGATTGGAACCAAAATGGCTTAGTAAATGAGATGGAGCTAAATGACTCGTGAAGAAGCCGACATCAGCAAGTCAGCTCTAACTAGCGCTGCTGTCAAAATCAGATTGGTCAAGAAGTAAGGTGTAGAAGTACCGTAAGGTAGTCCTGGGAGAATCCGATGGGCAACAAGGGCTTAGGTTTTAGTGGGATCATACCCAACAATCATCGGTGTCGAATAACCGCTTGTTCAAACAAATTTGGAGAAGTTGTTCAGCTTTCTAGAAGGAAAAGCTGAACAACTTCTCCAAATTTGTTTGAACAAGCGGTTATTCGACACCGATGTTTGTTGGGTAATTCTCTATATTTACACTGTTTAAGAAGTTGTTCAGCTTTTCCTTCTAGAAAGCTGAACAACTTCTCCAAATTTGTTTGAACAAGCGGTTATTCGACACCGATGATTGTTGGGTATGATCCCACTAGCACAGATGAACTTAGTCAGGCCTATGAATAAGTACAGGCCTCTGTCGCTTAGGCTAGTCCATAAGGATTTCCGTAAGCTTGGAAACAATAAAAAAAGCAGAAAAACACACACACACACACACACACACACACACACACACACACACACACACACACATATATATATATATATATATATATATATATATATATATATATATATATATATATATATATATATATATATATATATATATATATATATATATATATATATATATATATATATATATATATATATATATATATATATATATATATATATATATATATATATATATATATATATATATATATATATATATATATATTTGCCGAGAGCAAACACAGGCTATCGAAGACGCAATTCAGATTCCGGAATAGGTGGAATTTATTCGGACAGTGGGAGAGAGTCTTAAAGTCGTCCAAACAGAAGCGGAGAGGCGATCTATATTGCGCCGTGATTTCGATCGAAGTTAGTAACCCGATTCGCTGCACAGAGTGAGAGTCCCTAAATACCTGTGCAGAATTCTACTTTCAGAACCGTGTGCTTCAGGCAATATTTGCATCGATTTGGACACGCAGCGACACCCTTCTGTCCGGAGTGCGCTCACATCCAAGAGATACCGGAGCAGGCGGTCTTTGGCTTACCACGATTTGGATCATTGTGAAGCGAGATGCTTGCCATCAGCGGGGCAGATACCAGCCCAGTAAACGTCGTATATAGAATGTGTCGTGACGAAAGAGCGTGGAATGCAATTTACGGAGCCATTACGCAAATCATGTCAGCTCTACAGCGAAAATGGCGAGAGAATCAAGTAGTGAGTGGTTGAGTGGAGTAGCGGGTGGTCGGTCTCGGGGGATGTTCCAACGTCGGGGAACTCTCCGTCATTGTATGCAGTCGGGGACTACTCGAGTCGATTTCATCAGTATATGGGAGCTAAATGGCTCACCGTAGTTCAGTTTCGGGAGAAAATTCACTGCTGGGGACTCTTCTGTCGGAGTTGGCTAGATCCATCGTCGGGGAATACTCGAGTGGATTGCATAGAGGGTGGAAGCTAAATGGCTCAGGCAAGGAGTAGGAGCTAAGTGGCTCAGAGAACATAGTGGTTAAATGGCTCAGATGCATAGTGCTTAAATAGCCAAGATACCCCGTGATGTAATATTATTGACCAGTCCCAGGGAGGTTCTGATGGTGCAACATGGATACGGGTTTTAGTGGGATCAGAAGTCGGCCGTTTCTCAACGTGGATCCTAACCACACTGTGGCATGACCATGTGCAAGCCTCTATGTTTGGAAAACCCACAAGGATTTCCATCAACCTTGTAAAAAAACACACACATAAACAAAAACGTACATGCACACATACATTCGTCGAAATGAGTGGAATAATTTTTTTTTAATTTTTTTTAATTTTAGTTTTAAGAACAGCAGGCGTATATAATACAAGTTGTAGATATGTCAAAGTTGAAATATGTGTAGGCAACAAGTACTCTTTATTTTGAATAGTTCAATGAAATTGAATGCATATAAATCAGTACTCAGTACTTGAAAACTTATTCCGTTAGCTTAGATTTGTGTCCTAGAAGCTTAATCTTTAGTTTTTATTAATTAATCTAAATAATGAAACTCACCGGTTCGCCATGCCCGATGTCATGAGCGAGTACGTGCTGCATCTTGGGTTCTGCCTCCTGGTGCGCAACTGCGGCCGCTACCTCTTCGACTGCTCGCTGCACGGCTTCATCGTCAACCGTTGGTAGGGCGGTGGACTGCGGGCTGTTACTGAAATATAAATTTCTGCCAATACATATTTGAAACCACACAACATAGCTTTTTCCTTCTACTTACGTGATGGTTACATCCTCGGTGTAGTCACGCGTTGCTTCCGTGTCTTTCTGGGTCTCCAGTTCAGTTTGTTTCTGAGTCTGCGGCTGTTCGGAAACTGGAATCTGGGTTTGGACCTGTGGCTGTTGTTGCGGTGGTAGAGGTTGCTGCAGCTGCTGTTGCTGTGGTTGTTGCTGTTGTAGCTGTGACTGTGGAGGCTGCTGCTGTTGCTGAATTTGTTGTTGCTGTTGCTTGTAGGCAGCTTCCATTTTTTTGGCTTCCAAGCGTAATTTCTCTTCGCGAATCTTTTCGCGCTCCTGGGCACGTTGTTCTTTGCGTTGCTTTTCGGCAAGCCGTTGACGCTCCTTTTCGCTAACTTTGCGTTCGATTTCCATGCGGTACTTGTCCAGAATGGCTGCCTCAGCGTCTTCTGTCATTGCAAGCATTGAACCAGGCGTTTCATCTTTGGAGCGGAGAGCTTGAATATAGTCATCCATTAATTGCGAAAGCTTGGTTGAAAGCTCAGGATAACGTTTGAGCATTGACATGGATTGGTTCACGGCACGGTCGATGTCAACGAGGCGTTCCAAAGTGCGAGGTCGTTCCGAGGCAGCTGCTTCCAGTCCACCAGCACCTCCCGAGCCTAGCAGATGGCGATAGTGTGACAGAGCGTGGGCTCGATCCTTATGGAGAGCACGAAGCAATTTCTGAAGACATTTCTCGACACGGTGAGCCTGGAAGAAAAGTTTATTTATTCAATTGTTTAGCTCCTAAAATGCAGGACTAGATTTTACATTTGGTGGTTGTTCTGTTAGTGCTTGAGTGTAGCAGGTCATTGCTTCTCGTTTTCGTTGGTTGATGTGGGCCAAAACGCGCTGTTGGTGCATTGCTGCCAGTTGGTGTTTCTCTGAGTTGCCTTCCTCTTCAAGTGCCTGCACAGAAGTCTAAAAGGTTACAAATACATTCGGACGTTCATTACAACTGTTGAAACTCATGTCAATGTTTTCGAACTAATAATTGTTTCATTCCTTTTGCTACGGTGGTGTCATACTAAGCTAGTTCAACTACTGAGGAATTTGTAACTACGGGTGTAGGTTTGGAAAATCTATGACATGATTTTGCATCAGACTGAGGCTTTTTTTGTTACCTGGAATCTAGCAGTCATTCGTTGCTTGAAAGTTTGAGCCGTTTTAGGGTCAGCAAGACGCATGTCCTGGTATTTTTCCTCCAAGTCTGACCAGTCCTTCATCACTCTGGTGACCTTCTCACGATGGCTTTCCTCGAGCCTCTGTTGTGCTTCCTGAAATTCAGCGTGCAAACTCTACGAACAGTATATATTACAACGAACTTATCCTACAAACCTTGAAACTCTGGTGCTCGTAACGAGGGTCAAAGTGGGTGAAGTATGGATCTGGGGTCGGAATGGCTGTTATCGGTGTTGTGGGGATTTCAGTCTGTTTTTCGGTGGTACTTGAAGCCGTAGTAGTGTACGTATCTTTTTTGTCCTTAGAAAACAGTGGCAAGGGAGTGCTGAAACTATCCCATGCTGCAGAGCCGGTATCTGGTTCTTTGTCGGCATCAAAGTCCTCTTCAGAATCATATTCATCATCGTCACTTTCAATTGGTTCATCTCCCAGCATATCTTCATCCTCGTCATCATCAATATCGTCCTCATCGTCATCATCGTCGGAATTGTCGGCATCGGCATCTTCTAAAGCGGGTAGCACTTCACTTTCCTGCGGCAGCACCGGAAGGTCGGTCTTTTTCACTTTCATTGGAACTATAATAAAATGGGCGAAATGCAAGGAAAAAACCTCATTAGGACGATTACGATCGGGACGGTCTACATTAAACAGTAAAACGATTCTCATTAATCAGTTTCTCATTCACTCTCGCGTTCGCTTCCGTAGCCGTTGCGGACCAAAAGAACGCTTTATCAATCTCACTCTAAATAAACTTTCGCTGGTAGCGGTAAGTATATAGGTACACACTAAAAGACCTTGAATAGCCAACCACATTTTGCCTTTGCCGTTCCCCGTCACGCGGAATGTCTCAATGAGCGTCAAAAGTCAATAATGACCTCAATAAAAATGTCAAGCACATTAATCGCCGTCGTTAAGGGCTGAGTTCCATATTCTCGGTGGTTGGCCACAAAGACGTAGTTGGGTTTTAAATAGATGTTTTTTTTTTGATAGACTGAGAGCTAGGCCGCTTTAATGCGGATTTCTCTCTGGCTCTGCCAGTAACCAAACTGGTATGTTGTTCAAACTAGTGATTTAATGAAAACCAAAAAAAATCCCACAATACATCACTATTAAATACAGTTATGTAAAACGCAACTAATACTAAGCTGGACGGATAACTCAAAGTCTGAAAAGTTCACTGCTTTTGATGAGTTGTAAAAATGTAAGAACTCTCTCTTTGCTATTTTGAATAGTGTGTAGAATAATATTGCACAAAGCTTAAAGACACTTTAAGATTTAGTGATAATTTCACTTCTTAAAGAGCTTCTCATTACTATACCCCTCAGAATAAATAACGTTTGCATTTAAAAAAATGGATTTTTTTTTCGGATGGTGATAAAAAGAAGCTAAGACAGATAATTGCTTTTGATAAATTTCCCATGGAAGGTAATTATTTAAACTTACCTTGTGTAGGCATGTTTTTGAGTTCTTTATTCGTTTTATTTCTCAATTCCTCCTCAGTTTTCGCGACAAAATTGTTTAAAGTAGATCTTACGCTTCAGGTTGGCCCAGAAATTCTCGATAGGACGCAGCTGGGGGACGTTGGGCGGGTTCGCCGACTTGGGTACCACATCGATATTCAGCCGCTCCATCTTCTCCAACGATCGCTTCGAGTAGTGGGCCGACGCCAGATCCGGCCAGGACACCGCGTCTTCACCCTAATGGTATTTCTTGATGAACGACGCAACTTCCGGCAGGCATTTCATACTATAAACTTCCCCGTTCACGGCCAGTCTGGAAGAGAGCGAAAGAAGAGCGGCTTTGACATCCCCTTCTCGCTGATTGTCAGCCACAGCACCACCTTCTTGAGGAGCTTCTTGTGTGAAATGAACTTCACCTCGGAGCTCACTTCCTTTGTGGGGGAAGTAAAATGAGAAGTGTCCTGCTAGTCGTTGCCATCCATGGTGAGATAGGTCTCGTCGTCCATCACCACCGCCACGTTATAATTCGCCGGGAAAATCGAGTTGACCATCGTCATTGCCTGCAGCTCCGAAACCAGTGAACGCGACTACCGCTTCCTGACATGTATGTTCATGTTTGCCAGGTACTTTTTCACTGGTTGGCCGGTTGAACCGACCTCCCGGCCAAGCGCACGCAGCGATGTAGCCACTTGTCCCTCGGTCTTCCTCTTAAGCATCCTTTGGAGCTTCTTGTCGCTCAGGGTCGTCGGCCGTCTGGAACCGGGCTTTCTTTCGATGCTCTGATTGTTGTCTAATAGTGCCAAGATGTTGTAGATGCTGGAACGGGCGTATCCGGCGTCTACAAAGTGCCGCACGATGTCCGTTTTCGACGCGGCGGGGTGCCGTTCTTTGAAACTTCTGTACGGAGTTGCTTCACCGTTTTTGCCATCACAGTTAGAGTTCGACTGATAGAGCTTTCAAAGTTTGTCTGCTGACTCATGGGTTACTATGATTGATGCTACATGGGAAGTTTCGTTAGTGCGGGTAGAAGGTGAACCCATGACAAATCGGCAATTTTTGTCCATTTTTTAAATTCACACGTTAGAAGGAAAACAAGTGGTTTTTACTGCCAATCAGTTCAATTGTTAAGGTGCTGCAAAATGGTGAGTAGACAACTGGGATGGAGCGTGCGTGCGTCCCCGCAACATAGCTTTGGCCCCTCACAAGTTCCTACCTCATGCTTCCACGGGTCAGGAGATGACAAAGACCGCCAGCTGAGGGTTGCATACTTAGCTGGTAGTGCAGCCTGGGCACTGTTGTCCTTCTGACTTCAGCTAGAATGAGGAGGTGCGTGCTGAGCGTCTGTCCACCAAGGAGGTGCGGCTCAAACAGCGTCTGTCCTGGCATCCAGCGGTTGAGTAAGAAACGCTGTATCGCATCAACTATACATTAGGTGGCAGCCGCACCAAAGCGATGTAGGCAGTGTGACTTCGGTAAAGTAGCATGCTAGAATCTTACCCTACCACGATAAATAGAAGTATTCTTTATACCGTATATAATTTCAGATAATCCATGGCATTCCCAAGTATTGTATAATAATTTTGAATTGTTTTCTTCCCCCGTGGCTATGATAATGCAAGCCCGTTTACAATTGCAGCAGGATCAGCAGACATGCAGGCATTATCAATATGATTGTTATTATCATTTCATATTATAACATCCCTTCACAATATTTTTTTATGCTATTTTCAGCTTCGCATTTGCATCGTTGTAAGTTTTGGCCCATCTAACTCACGTTATGTATTTGAAAAGATGGAATGGTTTTTATATTTTTTAGAGAGACGATTATGTACGTTAAATTCTACAAAACAAAATTCTTCGTCCAAAATAATTAATTCAAAAACTAACATTGTTTATGATCCTACATATTCTATTTTATAGACAAAAAGAATCATTTATGGGCCCAGGATGAAAAAAGAGTTATCGAAGAATTTCCTGTCGTTTAGTAAAAAAAAGAATTTCTCGTTTTGGATTGATTGAGTTTCCGTTTTTGGGCAGTAATAATACTCATATGAAATTTATCTCGCATTATTGATTGCTTAATTTTCTTTGCTATTTTGCTAGGCTGCCAGGTGATTAACTTTATTTCATTATATCACGTTGGAATTTACGCTATTTTAGAGTTTCAATAAGATCGCAGCGGAAGAGGCAAATAGCGGCATTTAATTGTTATATGTACATTATGTAGTATTTCTTTACAACATCGTATTATTTCCATCCAACAATAAATTGAATTAATAAATGTTAGTCTTGTAAAATTTCAATAGATTTAACAAAAATTTTCAGGATATCTCAAATCAAGATTTTGGTGAATTGCTGCTATCGCTGAATACGAACGAAAACGTGCTTAAGCGCGGAACCACAGAACTCTACACTTTAACATTTTACAACATTTCTTGCATTTCAGGATCAACCGAATGAAGATCATATAGAATAGATACGAATGCTTGTAGTATTTTTCATTTACATAAATATATACACTATTATATAAATATTTCATGGGAATGGGAGGGACCATCAGGGCACCCGATTGAAGCACTCTGGATGGAGAGTGAGAATGCCAACTCTCCATTGCTAACAGTTTGTGAATAGAGGGCGGGCTCTTCTCCCCGCCCATTGGGGCATCCTCATGTTAGATAGCTCGCTCTTTTGACCAATTGTTCAATCTTGTTGTTGGAAGGAGATTCTTTATATCCCTGTGGGTACGTATAAGTGATGTTGCATATCGATCCACCCAACTCCTTTTTGGCCCTTCATTCAATGGCATGATTAGGATAATCAGTGGTTATTAAAGCTTGATCAAGTCTAACAGAGAGGAGAGCCCATTGCTGTCGGACTTAGTTTCCGTGCTACAATGGGTGGTAGTACATATCATACATCATACATACCAATCAGTTCAATTGTTAAGTTAATCCACAATTCTCAGAAAAAAAAATCAGAATATGTTGCTGAGGTACAGGCCCATCAGGCCGAATTCCATTAGACCGAATACCACAAAGCCAAACGCCATTAGGCCTAGTGCCATGAGACCGAATGAGCCAGTAGGTCGGAAGCCATTAGGCCGAATTTAGAATGGTAGAAGATTTATTTAATATTTCATGGAATCTTTTGACTACTTGACTACTTTTCGTGACGGTCGCAATTCGATTTTTTTTTAAATTGTACCCCAGTCTAGAAAACAAAGACGTAGTCCTTCGTTAAACAATGAGACGCAATGAGTAGCTTGTAACTTTTTAGCGAGTGGATAAAATTGATGAAATTTTGACTGAAACTAGCTAAAAGTGTAATGTTTACGTTGGCAAAATTTTATCACACTCTGTCAAGTGCCGACATCACGGTTGGCCGTTCCTGAAAAGGTAAGAAAGAATAAGGTGGACAAATTCGCCAGAAAGTTCTTGATTTCACAGGCCATCTGTGGACGTGGAGAGATGAACCAGCCATATATCACGAAAGGGAAAATCTACCGAGAAGCGCTGCTGCCCTTTCTGCGGTCTCATGGAGGCGAAACGTTATTTTTGCCGGATTTGGCACCCTGCCACTACGCACGGCTTGTTTTAGACTGGTACAAAGATAACAATGTTGTTCTTGTACCAAAAGACTGCAACCCACCGAAATCGTCAGACATTCGTCCGATTGGGAAGTTTGGGGCCATCATGAAGACCAAACTTCGTAAAACAACTAAAGTATTCAAGCATGCGCTGGCTTTGAAGAAACAGAGGGTAGAAGCGCAGACAGACATTCAAGCTCGAACAAAACAATTCAAATTTGTTGTGTAAAATTTCAAATCTACTTACGTTGGAATAATCTTGCACAGTAGCGTCACCTAGTCAACTTATTGGTACATTATATCTGCCACTTTGACTAGCAGCCCATTTTACCCTTAAGGAGTGTATCGAATATAAGCTATCCACATACATTTGCGTTGTACGCATGTATTTGTGATGGTTTTTTATGCTCTGAACACTGCATGCTGTGCGTTTAACTGTCAGCTTTCTTTTGTTTACTTGTTTGTGCGGTTCAAATTCTGCGTTTTCAAAATGTCGCGTATTGAAAAGGAAGTGAAAATTAAGGTTCTGGACACATGGCTAAGTGATAAGGGTATTACTATGCGAAAATTGGCGAAGCAGTTTGGAATTCATCATGCGAGTGTTAAAACCATCATTAATAAGTTTGGGGAACACTATTCTTTGGATGAGCTACCAGGAAGAGGCAGAAAACCGGAGCAGAAAGTGGTATCTCTAATCATGAAGAACAAATCAATGTCAATACCTGATTTGGCCAAAAAAGCAGGAACGAGTGTCGGAATGATCCAGCGTATCAAGAGGCGAAACCACCTGAAGACCTACAAGAAGCAGAAAATCTCGGAACAAAGTGCAGAACAGAAGAAGCCAGCAGCAACAAGGGCCCGGCAATTGTATTCGCGTCTTTTGCAGCGTCTGGAGGAAATGCGTTTTGATGGACGATGAGACCTATGTAAAGAAGGACTCAAAAACCCTTCCAGGTCCACAATACTTTACTGCCGTCGTTGGAATGGATGTGAGCGATGTGGACAGGTCGATTCAAGTGGAGAAATTCGGTCGAAAGGTACTGGTATGGCAAGCAATATGTTCCTGTGGTTTGAAGTCAACCATTTTTTACACTACCGGAACTATAAATGCGGAAATCTATCGATCTGAGTGTCTCCAGAAGAGATTGTTGCCTTTATATAGCATAGTACACCTCCACTGTTTTGGCCGGATTAACCGTCGGCTCACTATGCCAAAACCACTCTCAATTGGCTTGCGGAAAAGGGTATAGATTTCGTTGAGAAAAATATCAATCCACCAAATTGCCCTCAGCTTCGACCCATCGAACGTTACTGGGCAATCGTGAAGAGGGTCTTCAAGAAGACTGGTAAGGCAGCTGGGAACATGCAGGAGTTCAAAAAAAATTGGGCTCAAGCGTCCAAAAAATGCGATGCAACACTTGTCTGGAACTTGATGAAGAGCATTCGATCCAAAGTTCGAAAATTCATGAAGGAATAACTTAAATTTCATCCGGTCTTCATTATGTTCAAGTTTAACCTCGTACAATAAAGGATCAATTTTTTGTATGAATAAAATATCGGTTTTCAACATAATTTGAAAGAAAGTTTGTGGATAGCTTATTTTCGATACACTCCTTACCAATAAAAACAAATCCTTGGCGCCATCTGTTAGGTTATTGCTACTAGAGTCCCTATAAAGAGAAACGCCAATAGTAAAGCCAAATCTATCTATAGGAGCTACCTATCAACCAGCCTATCTGAATCATACATGCACGCAAAATGAGAACTAATCGAAATAAGTGTTGCATGTTCCTCTTGGCGTGACTCTTTCTATGGACTCTAGTTGCTACTTGATATCTTGAGGGAAGCCATGTTTTTACACAGGTAAATAATATGAAGTTGAACGTCTGTCTGCGGCAAAAGTATCAAAAGAAGTCTGCCCCACCATTCCCCAAAACCTTATGAGTGGTGTCGAGGGTAATGGACGGACGTTCGGTCAGGGTTAAAAGATTCAATAAACCAATGAAATTGAAACCTAACCACAATGTTGTAGTTTATTTCCTGAAAGTTTGAAGAAAATCAGACTAAAATGAATTTTTTGGCGACTATTTTTGTGTGTCTCATTTATTTTGAGTACAGTTTTTGCTCTTTTTCATACATGAATCGGACATAAGGTGCATGCAAAATATTGCGTAGAGTTAAAAGAGCTGGTTTTAGCTTTCTTTAAATCACATATTGATCGGTGTGTGCTATGTAGAACTTCTTGTTCTTGTTTGATTTCAAAGAAAATTTCCAGGAGACACTCTTTCAAACTTAGCTTTCCAGTTATTCAGTGAACAGAGTGTGCTCAACGAACAAACGTCACGAGCAACGTCGTGAGTTCTCTCTCAGAACCGTCAACCCATCTCTACCCCCCAACACTTTCTAACCTCCCCATTGCACTTACAGTGACCGGCGAATAAAAAGATCAATAGAGCTGTATGTAAGAAAATCCTTTTTTATAAATCCAGTATACATCAGAACCATTCTATTTACACATGCTCAGTTTTTTTGGAGCCGTTTGACAAGTTTCACACATATATCCCAACATACTCGTTAATTTCAATTTACCGCTGACGGAATACTTAATTATCATCTGTTTGAGTTATGACAAAAAACAAGATCATTCAACGTAAAAATAATTTTCCGTGTAGAATCCGCTGATATATCCCCCGTAAAACACTGGGGTGGCATTGCGCAGCTCGACACGAAGGACTTTTTGTACGAATGCTGGTGAGAAAAAGTTCTTCGTTTCGAGATCCACAATGTGACCCCTGCTTTGACGTTTCATTGTTTACATCCGCCTCAAAGTTCTGCCGACGTGTTGAGTTTTTTTGAAGCACCAGAAGCTTGGAAGTGTTGCTGATCGGCCGGGACGTGGACGAAAACGTAAAACGGATCTCCGAGAGGACCAAAAAGAAATCCGAGAGATCAAGAAAAATCCGTTCAAGAGAAGCTGAGCCTACCGAATTCGGATGGCTCAATCCGTCGACGCGTCGCAGAGCAAGGGTTGAAAAGCCAATTTGCCCGGAAGCGACCGTTCATCAGCCGGATTAACGAGAAAAAACGGCTTCAATTCCCCAGAACCCACATAACGTAGCCCCTGGAGTTCTGGAAACGTGTTTTGTGGTCGGACGAATCCAAGTTTGTGCTTTTCAACAAGAAACGGTGGCAAAGAATATGGCGAAGAAGTGATGAAGGACTGCAGGATAGGCATCTCCAGCCAACCATGAAACACGGTTGAGGTAATATTATGATCTGGGGCTGCTTTTCGTGGTTTGCAGTTGGTAATCTGGCCCTAATCAGTAGGATCATGACAGCAGATGGCATATTTTTATTCTGTAGAAAATCTGGAGGAGTCAGTGCTAAAAATGGGGTTGGAAGGCAACTACACCTTTCAGCAAGATAATGATCCCAAGCTTACGGCCAAGAAAACACTCGCCTTTTTCCAACCCTATCGCATCAAACCCTTAGAATGGTCACCCCAGAGCCCTGACTTGAACCCAAACGAGAATCTTTGGGCGATTCTCGATAATAAAGTGGAAAAAACAGACGTAACCAACAAACTAACGTAACATGTGGCGTTGGAGAAAACTTGGAAGGAACTGGATCCCTACTACCTCAGAAAACCTGGTAGAAAGCATGCACAAATGGCTACAGGCAATCATCATGACGAAAGGGGGTCATACTGATTGCTAATTACTTGATTTTCACCGATTTGTCTGTTGAGTTTTAAAATTGATCTTTTTTGGCGTCAATACATTTTGTTGCCATCAATATGCAAATTACTTTAACTTTTTCGTATTCAAAGTAAACAGTGAACTTTAGTTAGCTCTTTTCACATCTTCGTGACTATTGTTCGTTAGAAGTATAATTTTTTTTTACACATAAAAAAAAATCGAGTTCAATTCAGTGAAACTGATTCGACAGGATGTAAACTCAATCGCGAGGCCTTTCTACGCAAGTAAAGGCTAAGAACATGTTACATATTTATAAATAAAAAATCACACACACATAAAAAAAAACGTGTTTATCACTCCTTTGAACAATGAACAGATGCTAAAAAAGAATCCGGGTCGTTACGCTTCAACAACAACAACGAACATGAAATTTTGGCTGCCGGTACCAATGGTAGGCGGACAGTGGGAAAATGGTCTTGCGGGTAATGGAGTGGTTGCAGCGGAAAGCCATTTGCTATTATCACCTTCCACGGATTCGGAAACTGCATGGAACAGTTTCCTTCTGAGCGGCGAAAACGTTGATAACTTTTTACGACCAGCGAGTGTGTCAAAATTGCAGCACTGCGGTCTGGCCGTTATCCATCCAAGAGAGTAAATCGATGGAGGTTCATTCGGGAAGCACCGTGAACAGACAGTTGACGTTGGTCGTTGAAAAGAACCGAATTAGTAGGCGGGGTATCATGGTGTTGTCGTCTTGTGAGCGAGGCAGGGTTGAACAACATTATAATCATGAACATTAATGTTTTCATTGAGAAAGGGTTGACATTTCGCGACCTAACGATTAGCGATGATTATTTGCGTGGGGAAAAGCCCTACAAGTGTGTTTCGCAATGTTTTCTCAGAATTTTATGACTGCTGCGCTGTTTATACGGCAGGAAAGACTAACTCCACAAATGAGTCGGGTTGACTCAGTTTGAGTTGGTTGCACGTGACTTAGCTTTATGAAGAATAAAGTTACTCAGAGCTCTGATTAATTCTACTTTTAACGTGTAAGCATCTTTAACAGACGGTGGTTGATGAGCTTCAAACGATGAATAATTGAATTAAATTTTGGTTGAGATTTTTCAGGTCAGGTCAGCAATTGGATCAGGATTTTGAAAATCATCTAAAAAGTACTGTTTCGCCCTTCCGTCGGAGAGATTCTTTTTTTGACATTCCCCTCGGCCTACTCCACTGCCCATATCCGTCAGGTAGCCTACCGAGGTTACCACTACTTCTCCGTCTTTCCATCGGAGATTATTTTTTTTAGTCGTATACTTGCTGCAATTTCACAAGTAAGCAGCGTTGTTTATCAACCATATTTTTACCTACCGTCTCACATTGGCACAATTCTAAAAAAAGACGGTCAAAAACATTTCCACCCTTGTGTCATCATTTTATCGCCAATTTCTTAAAAAACACCCTCCTCTTTCACTTTCTTCCTCCGTCTTTTCATTTTAAAAAATAAAATTTTCTAAAGACTAACAAACTTCTTTTCTTTTAACTGCTCATCGCGGTTTGGTTTTCTTATACATTTTCACTAATTAAACTGGTTCTTACGCCCTTTTCAGATAATATTAGACTTCTCAGCATATTTCTCTTCTTCTACTAAACTATTTTGTATTAAGAATTAACCAGGTATCCTTTGGCACCCGAAGCTGACAATTTCAGGATTACTAGTTCATGAGATAATCTTACAAATACAATCGATTTGAGACGCCGCCAGGACTCGCATAAATATTTTTTTTAGTTTGTTGAACATTACGTCACATGTGACACATAAATTGCCTTATAACCTGTACTATTTCAAACTGAGGTTTTACTAGGTACCCTTCAGTACCCAACGCTGAAAATTTCAGGAATACTAGTTCATAAGATTATCTTTCAAATACAGTCTGTTTAAGACCCCACCAGGACGTGGGCCTTTATAAGGCGGTTGATTATGACGTCACAAAGACACTTGAATCACTTTGTATCAAAATGTGGTCACCAGAGAGCATTGAAGTGTTCAGCAAAGATGTGTATTTCAATAATTCCTACAATTTCTTGGAACATATTGAAATCGTCAAATTTGAACAAAGTACAAATTATCTAAAAAAAACCGGTTTTAAGGTAGTGCTGAAAGAAAAACAATTGTATCTCTTTAACGTTAGGCTCTAGAAACTTAGTGTCTTAAACAACTTTTCTTAAAATTACTTGCCCTATAACTTTGTCGCAGACAATAACCCCTTATCTCGTAACTGAAAAAAGTTAGAATTTGAAAGTGTAGTCAAGCCCTTATGAAAGGTTAGGCGTGTTTTTTCAAAAGATGCGAAATAAAATTTTGAGCAACTCTTCTGAATACATCTAGTCGATAAAATGATGACAAATGGGTGAACATGTTTTTGACCGTCTTTTTTCAGAATTGTGCCAATGTGCCCCCAAATAATCTACACCCCACCCCCCCCCGTCCACCGTCGGCGTTCCCAAAAAAGGTTTTCTGGCCGTCAATTCATCTTTCAACTAGACGAAGCACCTGCTCATAATGCACAGAAATATCTTGCGGAAAATGATCGGAGTTTTGAGAGAAACAAAATGGAAAATGTTCCGGAGTTTTGAGAGAAACACATAGCTCGCCCAAAGCTAAAATTAATGCGGTGATGACATTTATGGATCGAAACCTTGGTAGAACGAGCATGCGGCAGTATTCGGAAGTCACCGAAATGAAAGGTGATTTGTTTGAATGAAATGATTTACAATTCCCATATGTCACGAAAGTGAATAAACCACAAACATTTTTGACAAATATGTCTAACTGGTATAATTTTTCTAAACATGTCATTTACTGCAAAACACATTTCATGCACCATGTTCAGTGCGATTTATTCTGTGCCGTTATAGTAATTCAGTTAGCAGAACATAATTAAAACCGTCGAGTGCAATAGACCAATAGAATCGGTTAGACATTGAATGACGTTGAAAATATTGAATATTGCATATTAACACCTCAAAGTATATGTTGAGGCGTTTTGAATATTAAAGGCCCACACGTAATGTGGACGGAAACGGAGCGGAAACGGCAAGTTTGACAATTGTTGCAAATGAAGTCGATATGGCCAATTGGAATCAGCTTGGATCTAATCAGTTTTCTATCCGACAATCCGGTTTAGTCAGATTGGGCTCTTCCGCTGCCGTTGCCGTTCCGCTTCCGTTATCACTGCGTTCGAGCCTTAAATGTTCTTTTTTATATTTTCTATGGGAAAACCGGGTTTTTTTTTACTGGAACAGTGAATGAGCAGGATTTTGCGATTTGAGTAGGAGTTTAAATCTCACCCCGAACATGTCACAAAAGTACCCAAAATGGTTGACTAGAAATTGAATATGTTCGGCTAATATTGTTTTGCAAAGCTTCTGCACAGTGGATAATGTAGAAAAATTCGTTTTTTTTTATTTTTGCTCACCAGCGTAGGTTCATGAATCGTCTCGTGATGTCTTTTCACGTTGATGGCTTATTTTATGAAATAGAATGGCAATTTAACTTTGACGTGCAAACACATTCACTGATAATTGTGAATAATATTTATAAATTTTATTTATCCTAATAGTTTCTTGGCAAGTTTGCTATCCATGGACGTTTCTCAATTTCCAAAGGTTGCACAATACGGAGCTTGGCGCTTGAAAATGGAAGCAATTACTTTTATTTTCGGCATTTGTTTTCAGTAAAAGTACATTCCTGTAAAAACTAAAACACTTACCAACATGGTTTGTTTGCAAAAATTGCTCTTCATTCAATTTTGGATAAACTAGTGGAATTTTTTTTAATGAACAAAATTATGCGACATAACAAACGGGTGCACCAATGACTTTGGCCTTGTAACCAGCCATGTACAAACACTACTCTGAACGCCAAGCAATATTTTCCCCACCCTAGCACGTGTATTAAATTCACCACTTTGACTTTGTGCTTCCAGACTAACACGCAACGCGGTGGATACAACACCAATGAATTATGGAGAGTGTGAGCAACACCAATGCCAGTGCTCGTGTTTTGGCTTCAGACACCGTGTATGATGATTCGGCAAACACCACAGCCGAGTGTTTCCGATAGTGTCCGATTGCGGAAGACGCGCGTGGTTAATTTATTTTATTTCTACCCATGCCGTGCTTGTTAAACTCAATCAACTTATGCGCCCGTCACCCAACGGCCAAGACAACAAACCAATAAGTCAAATTATCAGAGTATCTCGAGAGTTTACGAAGTGTCAACGACACATGCCAAAACCAGAGATTTTGTGAATTGGTCACCGAACCGAGGAATGAACCGAGGAATGCTATTTCTTACGCCATCGAAGCGAGGACATGCGAAGAACACATGATCTGCGCCCGCGCACCCGGGACACGCGGAGGACTCGGCGTGACGGGATTTCCGCAGGAAATATCTAAAACAACCATGGTCGGTATCAGAATCCACGTCAAATGGAAGTTAACTTCAGCGTGACACCGACCGGCCCATCCGGGAAGCTCCGGAATTAGTTGACCCCTTTGTGGAGTTGTTCTTTTCGCGTAGCCATTTCACCATAGATGTAGGTCTAGTGATCCTTTGTATACTGATTGTGCAACGTTGATCGACGTTCTCTTATATGATATAACGCGTGGCTGATCAAAAACAGTATGTCGTCGATCATGACCTCCAAGAACCTCAGGGACCGCTTTGGAGTGATAGTGCAATTACCCGCGTTAATCGCCACCAGTTGCTCCGATTTCTTGTTATTGACCAGAATAACCCCCGTTTTATGATGGGCTAGCTCCAATTTCCTAGAATGCATCCATCCCTCTACTAGGTCGAGAGTGAGTGGCCGTTAGGGAACTTTAATTTCAGCACTTCGTCATACATTGTGTTCTAAAGCACCGGACCCAAGATAGAACTTTGCGGTACTCCTGAAGTGATTTGGATACATTTTTGACCCGCTTCTGTGTTGTGAACCAGTACACGGTTCTGGAAATAGTTCCCCAGAATTCTGTACATGTACCTTGGCACCGGAAGGCGTTTGTGCAAGTTGGTTATAGTCTCCCAACTGGTACTATTGAACGCGTTTCTCACTTCAAGGATGACCACTGTACAGTAGCGGATCTCGGCAGTCTTGGTGACAGACAGGATGGCATCCACCGTTGACTTACCTCTTCGGAAGCCAAACTGATTATTTGACAGGCCATGGATGGATTAACTGCTGGCTTCCCTGGCTTTGGCATCTGGAAAGACTTCCTCGTCCAGACATCTTTGCATTGGAAGACATGAAAGAACATTTGGGGAGTCATCAAAATAGTTGTCTGATGGCCAGGTTTACGACATAGGTACTTTACTATCACAATGAGTTCGTCATTTGAAACCGTCGCATCGCTCCGTGTTGGGACCGCATTGGCTTTCAAACACAAATCTTCGAAGTAGGCTCGTTTGCTGGCCTTTTTTTTAGAAACGCAGTCTGTAAATGCCTAAAGGTCCCCAAAAGACTGGAATAAGAAAACATATAAAAAACCAAACCAAACCCCCACGTTCAATGTGGCCGCCATAAAAGTATATCTGATCTGTCAATCCCAACGCACACTCATTGTTCGAACACATGTTTTCTACTATTCTTTCTGCAAGGCCACGTCATGAGCAATGTATGAGATGATAATTAATCAGAAGAACGACAAGATAGAACACGATCAAAAGGCAAACACTCTAACCATCTCTGCGATGTTTATTGTCGGTGAATGATATATAACCCCTTACATTCGATCTTATATTCTTTTCGTTTACACGCACTAATGATATTTTGGTTATACTTTTTCTTTACACAATATTGCAGGTCGTGGAGTAGATATATTTTTCAGAAGTGGGCCACAAATTGATATCAATTTGAGAGCCCCTGATTTAGCTAATATTGATACCATTGAATGAAGGCTCTTCCGTAGATTGAATTATATTTTTCTTTATTACCATGTCTTTCCGCCTTAGGCCTCAGATCGAATATTTTCCACTTCGAACAATTTTTCATAATTTGCCAAGCAAATTTCCCTGACGTCCAAACGTCAGCCATCATCATCAAAAAACGATAAATTCTTCCATTCCAGCATAACGATTTGAAATGTCGTTAACAGCATGTGTCCTAGCAGGACAGCCCACACTGCTTAATTGCCCGGAATTTTAAAATCGAAAGCGTCATTAATTTTATCACAAAGTGCTTGTTTTCTTGTATCATTCACACCGGCCTGTCCCGGTCCGGCATGCCTGGTCTAGGTGGTTCCTTGTGTATTTGAGCTGCCGCTGTTGATGTTGCGAAAAACCCCACAAGATGAAGCCTCCCCCGTTGCGACTGAGGGTGAGCCTAAGCGAATCGAACGGAGAGGCCAACCGGAGCGCACTGAGCATTCCCTAATTTTCGTCGGACCTCAATTTATGTTTGCACTCGAGGTGAACGCAACCGAGGTCGTAGAATGTATTGCTATGTCTGGCAGGTTGGGTAAAAACTAGGGAGCCAAGCCGTACAATTAATTCCATTTGACAGCAATTTTCTCGCAGCCACCCCCTGCTGATGATGGGCCTCCGGAGCTTTCCTAAATGGTAACACTCAGCAAAGCCCACAGCGGTGGGACATTCGAGTATACCTTTGGTGATACCAACTACAATAGGTGCGGATTCGATTGTTGTTGTTCTCTAAACGGAATCGGCGAAATGTTTTCAGCGTTCGGTTATGATGGTTGGATTGTTTTGAAGCTTTTTTCGCACGCTAATTAATGTGCCGTACTTGTGTGCCCAGTATATGGAGACTATTGGTACATGGAAAATATAGGTTACAAATCTGTGAGAGTCACCACCTGGTTGATACGATACCTTTTTTTTGTTTAATGGAATTGCATCTAATGAAAAAAATGAACATGTTCAAACATGAGATTACTGCTATTATTAAATTATTATTTTCCAATGTTATTTATTTATTCATTCGAGAAGCTGATTTTAAAAAAAAATCACAAATAATGCCTGATTATTTTCATAAATTTATCTCATAATGTACTGCTCTAACTTTAAAACCTTACGCGTGAGAGCACAATATTGGAACATTTAAATCATATTAATTATTGAATATCATTCGAATATCACAATGAATACAACACTTTCTATATATCAGTTAGGGCAATGCACTTAGTTGTAGAATAAGTCAAGAGGTACAATTTTATTTTAATTCAAAACCCCCTTCAATTTTCAAAAATGAGTCTAAGTGGTTTATTTAAGCAGGCCCTTTGATGATGTGGCATCAGATTCTGGACTCGTCTGAACTTAGTGGATTGGATCATTTATTTTAAATCCAATATGTAGAATCTGATTTCGAAACCATTTTTCCAGAATGCGAAACATTGTAATAAAAATAAACAGCAATGTATAGAATTTCACGTAGGATTTCCATCACCCGCAGGCTATACGAAACAGTTTAATGAAAAAGGCTACGTTCTTGAAGGAGTAAATATGGGTTGATATGAGCCAAGTCAATTAATCGCCAATATCAAAAAACATTTTATTTATCACCTAGCAGCGGTTGTCCTTTATGAAAATTACGAAATGTTTCTCATGAAAATCAAAATAAAATTCCATAAATGATACCTTTCAAGCGGTGTGCTTCCGTGTTTCACATTCGGTGCACAGTTTTATTGGAAAACCAACGGGCCATGCAACAAAAAAAAAGTCACAAGTCACGCTTCCTGGGAACCGAAAAGGTACCACGCGAATTGCCCGGTCGAAAACCGGTTGAATTATTCATTGAGCACATTCATAAAAGCATATTTTCCGAATAATTCACATTTATGACGCAATTTCAGCATGAGATCGAAGGACAATGAGGTTTTGAAATCGATAAAAGGAATTTCAAAATAAACGCTTTTTTTCATGTGCACAGGATACTATCGTAGAATTAAACAGACGAAGGATTTTCGCTCCGGTTGATGCCTCCAGAAAGAAAGGGGTTTAAATCTGGCAAACCCAGGAAAACGGCTAACGAGGTTAAAATGTGCTTCGGAAATTAAAAAAGATTTTCAACTTTGTTTTCGAGAGAATTTGTTGTTAGCTCCACCACCGCCGTTTGTTTCCTAAAGAAATTTATAGCCTTACACTTTCCAGCAAACGCACTTTTTATTTTTAGCTGTGTGAATTTCTTATTCAACTCAACCATTCCATCTAGTTCGTGCTGCTCGGCTGAACTGGGAAGTTTTATTCCGCGCTCTGCCGTTTGCTACACATTTTAGGTTAATTAGATGCCAGGATGAAGTTGCAAGTATGAACAATGTTTTTATGCTCGGTGCTATCAGACTCAGTGGAGTGGAATATCTATCTCTTCTGACTTTCTTGGGAGCGAAAGTTGCGAGCAATGTGTTTACTATGTAGCAGTCATGATTCATAGTTTCGCATTTGACTATTCGTTTTCTTCTTCTCAATTTCACTAAAAGTACAACCATAAAAGTGATTAAAGGTGCATCATGATCCTGAGAATTTTCATGCAAAAATTAACAAACTTAGGCTACAGCTTTAGTTGCGTCCACTTTCTTCCCAATATTTCTAAAGTTCTGTTTTCGAAGCTCGCATATGACCACGACTTTTGTCTGTGAAAAAGTATTGTTGGAAGATTTTTTAATGCTCAAATTGAATAATTAAAACAATGTTTAACTAAGTCAGACTATGTTCTATGAGTTATCCGAGATGTAAATAATTCAAAACTATATTTTAGTAATAATTTGATGAGATGGCCAGTTTTTTTTTCCTTACCGTTTTACCAGGGCAAAAGCCATTCCTGGCATCATTAAAAACTCGTAACCAGTCACCAATGCAAAAACAATTACACTTAGTGGCACTGGCGAGTGACATTTAATTTCACTAAACCGTTTCAAATCAGACAAGGATGGCGATCGCCAGCACTAGACCGCCATCATTGCGCTTGTCCTCTGCTCATAGTCATAGTCATCAACATCATCACCAACAACGCTAGACAAATAAAATGGATATAAAACAATAGATGCCACAAGGGGACGAAGGATGGAATTGGAAGCTTGGAAAGTTGTGTATTTTCGACCCTTGGCTGTGCGGTGCAAAAGTCATCATGTGAAAAGGGATTAAAACAAATAGGAACTTGGCCTGAAATGCTGTCGACGACGACGCCGGGGAATGATAATAAAACTTTGAACTAGATCGTCCTCCATCGCATCCATAAACACCAAGCTATAATAGTAGATGTACATGTATGCATAAACACACACACATGCGTATATATGAACAATAAAAAGGATGGCTTTTCAAATGGATACTATTTGTGTTTGTCGGTGGGGAGGGTGGTTTGTAGGCTGCAAAAAAAGTGTAAGCCCCATTCATCTCCGGCCCAATGCCGTTGGATGTTTGCTAGTGACACATTCAGTGCGCAATTATGTTATATTTCGCATTCAAATTAATCATTCGATGTCAGTGCTGGTGATCATGTCCATTTATGCAACATTCAGTACCACCGTATCCATCCGGCGATGGTTGCAGACAGAAGATGGGAGAGTGCAAAATGTGTTGGGACTCCAGAGGAGCACGAGAATGACAAACTTTTGTCACCAAAGAACTGACCTCGATACTTTATGTTACGTCAAATACACCCGGGGCTCAATTCAAATTCCACCATCATAGCTGGCAATAATGCACTCTCGTTTGCTTGCTCAACGTGGTGATAATTTGCTTGCTGCAATGTTTCTATTTATTTATTCGGCATTCAGCAGGAGCCTTGGAGAGAATAACGAACAGAGTTACTGTAAAACCGGTCTACTTTGATAATTGCGATTGCTCGGCATGGATGTTTTCTTACAGATAAATATAAACTTATGATTTTTTGTTCTATTAACGTGAAAGGTCACTGGAATTTAAAAATGGTCACATCACCACTATGGAAGTGGCAATGTGATCCTTCACGTTACAAGTATGATAAAAATCAGATATTGACCAGTTTCTACTTTCCTAAAATGATTCTTAAAAGTGATGATTGCGGGTGCAGTTGAGGTATTGTTTTAGTTTATAGCAAGGCATTGTAACGTCGATTGGTTCGTATTAGGGTTACGGGATGTAATGTTAGCCTAGCTCCTTCATTCGGCCTACAGTGATGGACAATACAATAAGACCAAAGCCTGATTTTCATACAAAATGGTCATGTTAGGGGGCTTGCCTTTCATTTTCTCGAGAACCAATTGAGCTAAAATTTCAGCTGTGGTCCAGAAGTAGCCTAAATTCTCATCTGCATTAAATCCATCATTTTTCATTCACCACTTTAAAAGTTACTGACACCGCATACAACAAAACAATAAGACCACAATAAGACCAGGATGCACGAATTTGAGGATCTGAATTTAGATTATTGATGCACGGGTCATTTTAATATCAGTATACTATAGATTGTAATTCACACTCATCAACATGGCCTAAACTATGGATATCAAAAGGAGGTGTTTTGTCGTAGGTGATGTCTGTAGTTTCTGAAGTGGTGAATGAAAAATTATGAATTTATTAAAGATGAAAATTCAGGTTATTTCTAGGCTATTGCCAAAATTTCAGTTCAACTACTTCACGGGAAAGTGAAAGACAAGCCTCCAAACATGACCATTTTATATGAAAATCGGGCTTTGGTCTTATTGTATTGTCCGTCACTGTATGTACCAAATATGTCATTAATTCAGCGATAATAAAAAAAAAAAAAAAAAAACTATGTTGCTATCAAGGTGACCGATATGATTCGAAGATATTCAGACATTGTTAATCAATTTACTGTTGTTCACTTCCGTGTAATTTTCGATTTTCTTAACTTTTTAGACATCAAGATTTCACTGGCTAAACTGAACAGATTTTCTCCATGATCTTCGAATGGTCTAAATTTGGCTAAATTGAACCGAAACCGAATATTTTAGCCTAGATGTACAGAAAATAGTCACATGTTATTAACTAACTGTTTCCATAGATAATATAACAATGTTTTAACAAGAAAACCTTGGACCCAATTTTTGGGACATCTTTTTTTCTTTGTTCCCAATTATGGCCTGTTGTATGGATAACTTAGTAAAAATGTTGTTATTGGTAAAATTTTCAATGAAAATGAATGAGTTTCGTTTGCATATTTTCCAAATAGCTCATCTTAACTCAAACCAAAGGATTAAAACCAGTACAAAATGAATTATAATGTTTTCATTATCGAACGGCCAATAAATCATATGTAAAAATCTTTTAAGTGTTTCAAAGCAGTTTTAGTATAGTTTGTTTTGTGAAATTTTATAATAGGTAAAGCAAACACAGCTGGCAATGCCTTAAAATCAGGAAATGAAACCATAAGAAGACTGCATTTATTAAAAATCGATCGAATGGGACGAAGTTGCATCCATGAATAGACCCAATTTGGTGCTCCATATCCCTCGAATGTTTCCTACTTTATAAAATGAGTTGTGTAACTTTTCTTGATAAATACTACCAAATGTCTTATTAAAGGTATCTAAGCAAGTGTATAACTTGCTAAGTATCGCTTACAGCTAAGATACTTTATGAGCTATAGTAAAAAATCTAATCAATCGTTGCATATTAGGCTGAGTAAAGGGACACATACCCTGTTTCCAACACCCTTGTGCAATTTAAAATATATATTAACATAATATATCTATGCTCTCATCCCCTTTGTTCTCCGACGTGAAATTTATTATTTAAATACGTTTTCCGCCTTGCCTGGACCCTTCTCCCCACAACCATATTTTATTATGCCCCTCTCCTTTTGTTTGTTTATAAAAGCTATCTCCATTAACACCCCGAAAAAAAAAAACTCTGTATCCCCGCAACAGAATAACGCACACAAAAATTTTAAAACCAAAAAAAAAAGGTTGTTCACTATATTTAAAAAAAAAATAACAAAAAAAAAATTTTTTTTTCTTTCTAAAAAAAATTCCCACTTTTTTTTTTTTTCCCCCCCCCAAACCCTGCACCCCCCCGGAGTCAACTTCCTTGGCACATTTGTTCCACATTTTGGTCATCTGAGTCGCGTCCCGAGCCGTTTTTCCACTTTTCTTAAGCTTCCGCCTCATTATTGCCCAAAATCTCTCGATGGGCCGGAACTGCGGGCAGTTGGGAGGATTTATGTTTTTATCGATGAAATCTACGTTATTATCGCGATACCACTGGGTAGCCGGGTAGTCTGTAGTGGCAACTCGCCAAATCTGGCCAAAACTTCATTGGACCTTCATGGGCTTTAATGAAAGGTACTACGCGGTTTTTAAGGCATTTTTCCTTGTACAGCTTCTTATTCGTCACGAACACTTTGGTCTTTGCTCTTCGAACGGTACTGTGAGCAGCAGCGTATTTTTGTGCGATTTCATCATCTGATAGTCTAGGGTTTGCTCTGACGGTTCTCAACACCTTCTGGTTCAGCTTGCGGTCATATGTTCCACAATGATGCTTATCTTGAGGCACTCGATCCACACTTTTTCGCTCCCTGAAACGTTTGAACACATCATACACGATTGATTTGGCGATTTTCAACGTTGTTGCGACTTTTATTGCGGACCACGTTGGATTATCAACGTGGGTGTGCAGAATTTTTTCTCTCCTCTCGGCTTCCATCTGGAATAACTTTTGACTCACTGCACGAAACACCGTGAAATTTATACCACAGAAAGTGGGCGCCTAGGTTAACAAACCGCTGTTAAAGGATTCTTGCAGCAGTTACTTTCCGTGCCGCTGCAACACAGTAAGTGATTCCGGATTCCAACTGGACAGAACTTTAAATGCGTGCACCGTGCTTCACTTGTTGGAAAAGGAGAGGATGGTTCAAAGTATCGATTCAATTCAACTCCAAATCGCGTCCTGATCCTTCTCCTACAATTGTAGCTCAGCGGTTGGTTTCATTATTCAGTGCAACTCGCAGAGTAATTGAGCTGTAAACGACATTCAACTTGCTATTCAGCAATCCCATAGAAAAAAGGATATCGGTGAGCTTGTGAAAAATTGCCAACAAACACAGCAGCCTATCGAAGTGCGGAAACGTGTACGTAAAGATGCCAACTTGAAACAATTTGCCTTCATCTCGTTCAAAGTGGGACTTGAAAAAGAGTTGAAGGACAAAGCACTTGACCCATCCGTCTGGCCGAATGAAGTTTACTTTAAGGAGTTTGAGAACTTCCAAACCGAACGGGATTTCTGGAGGCTGGCGAAATTTCCTCGAATGGACGTTGGGACCCCTTCGATGATTACCTCCTCGCCAGCTGTCAACCGTACTCCGATGAAATTACCAATCATCATCATCAGTTCATCAATATGGCGTCTTCAACAGTCATGAACAGATTGGACAGAGTCTTCAACCGAGACGCTCCGTAGAAAGCTTCTTGGAAGCCCCTGATCTCCTCAACTCAGTCCCTCTGTTTGCTGCCGGCAATCATCACAGTCGTCTCGGTCCTGCAGTTTAGGAACGTGAAGCGGTCTTCCAAAAAACTTGCAAAGGCAAGTCAAAAAGTCGATTATAACGCTCTCAACCGACAGCTCCCTAAATAGTGGAGCTAGAGCGATGGCGACTGTGGCAAAGTTGATCGATATGACAAGCTTCATATTTTGACGACATGATTTTTGTGATCAATCCCCCTAAAAGAGAGCTAAAAATTCAACTTTTTTAAGATTATAAGATAGAGAGTTGATGTCTTCAGCAAAATTGTAGAAAAAGTTAATACAAACAACTTTGCTGAAGACATATACATATATCGTATGTTTCACCCAATTGGAGATGGAGAGCGTTTTATTAAAACTTACCTCCAAAAACACATTTTTGACCGAAACATTTTGTTTTTAATTTTAAGGACAATATAATGTTCTACAAAATTATTTGTAAAATTAAAATACAAAACTTTCCAGAACATACTATACCTGCTTTATTTAAGTGGGATGAGTTATTGAACTTTTTTCCGTTTTTCTTGTCGTATTTTTGACGGCTGTGCCAAACTTAGGAGCAGATAGGTGCAGATATAAATGACTGCATCTAATAGTACATTATAAGAGCTTTCAAGTGGTGGTTAGTTAGTCCATCCACGACTGTCAGCTGGGGAGTTATGGTCAAAACAAATATCGATGGTTTTACTATATTTCATGATTCAAACAGTACAAAAATTCGCGTTGTCATGGTAACCACACCTTCAAACTCATTATTTTCAGCTGAATTATACATTTTATTTTTAGTCAATATTTTTATTCATTGTATGTTACCATAATTAAAATGATATTTATTTCAATTATTACTAAACATTTAGATTTTCATTACCGTTTTCAATTTGAACCGCTCCTTTGGCTAGCAGGTGCTTATCATCGCCAGACAACAATTACACTTAGTGGCAAAGATGTTTTGAATAAATAAATAAATAAACCGTTTTCTCAAGTTTCAAAAAATAAATTTGACGGAGAATGAAAACGTCTTCTACGCTCAAACGCACAGTCATACCAACGATAAACGATAAACGATTACATACTCGTGGGTTTTTCAAGAATCTCAAACGTAATTTGTGATCCACCCTCGGGCTCTTTCAATTTGTATCATTGTTTTTGAACACATCTTAAGTTGTCATTATAATTGCGCACGTAAAGATGAAAATACCTAAACATAGTTAATAAGTATCTAATCGCTCAAAAGTGCTCAGACCCAAATTGTGCGCAAAAACAGATTACCTAATATTAGGAATTGAAGAAAAAATAAACGTTAAAAATAACCGATTTTTATCGTTACTTTTTACTGAAAATTTGGTATTTTTTGTAGTTTTATTTTATAGAGTTCTTCTAAAATGACACGCAATTCTATAGTTCTAGGGTTTTTATTCATTAGAGCGAATCTACAATTGAGAGACTCTCTCTTGCCTCGTTCTCTTTCATTAATTATAGCGCCATTATAAAACTATGGATTGATTCTTTAACACAGACTGCAAGATAAGAGTGCTGGCTAGCATATTGGGCAAACAGCCAGACGAAAAATGTGAAAATGATTTAGCTATTGGTGAAAGAGAAAGTAAACAGAGAGATTCTCTCAATTGTAGATTCGCCCTAATGAAAAAAAAACCTAGAGTTCATCCATTTGGATAAGTATTCTTACACACTTAGAAAATTTTACAGTATTCGGTAATTTTTTACCGAACTTTCAACTGCTGAACGTTCGGTAATCCGATTTGACGGATTTCGGTAAAATTTGACAAGTTCCGGTAATTTTTTTTCCGGAATACTGTAAAATTTCACCGAAATCCGGTAAATCGGATTACCGAACGTTCAGCAGTTGAAAGTTCGGTAAAAAATTACCGAATACTGTAAAATTTTCTAAGTGTGTAATTCTGTATTTAAAGCAGAAACAGCTGCTCAAAAGTATTACATAAATATTCCGGAATGCATTTACGAATATTTAGATTGTTATCACGCGCTACACCAAATATTTCTGCAACAATTTTGATCAAATTGATAATTGCCGAATTGCACTTCCGGATTTCGTGTTTAGTCCGGTGCTTGACTCAAATAACAGAATGCAACAGTGATTGCTTTAAATATTGGGACATGAATAAACTATTTATTGAAAGTTTAATAAGAAAAATAATTACGTTTGCGCTTAGAAAAATATGGCGACCGCGTTGCTTCTGTCCTCGATCAGTGACGAGAAATTTATTTAATTTTGGCTAAACATTAATGTCCAATATTGGAAAATGAACATTACCGAGATGTCAGTAAAACTTACTGTTTGTTGTGTAATTTTACCGATATTTTGGGTATTGGCATGGTTTTAGGTAAAATAAAAACCTAATTTTAGCCTGCGGTTGATTTAGCAAAACGCGAGGGAATGACAGGAGCATAAAAATATCTTGCACCCCGTTTCTGGGGGAGTGCTCATTCGAAAGGGCCCGTAATTATTTTTTCAAAAGGACACTGAAATGACAAACAATATTATGCCAACTCTTCCATGTTAGCATTCTTCTTTGGTCTAACTCAAATCAACATGCTCATCAACATGAAAACATTTGGCATCGTAAAAACATTTCGATTTTCGATTTTTCAGTAGGGGTGCCTCTCATTGATCAAAGTTTTGACATTTAATGTCAAAACTTTGATCGATTAGAAGCACCTCTACTCCATGTTAGATTGAGCGCAATATTCCCCCCGTACATTTCATTGGCATTCTAATGAGCAGTCTTCACGCAAACGGCGAGTTGCTCAAGCTGATCACAATTCCGTAGCGAAACCAATTCAAATTTAAGGTATTTTTTGACGGCTTAAAGACTGTTCCAGAATGTATGGACACAGTCAGTAACTGCTGCCATTTTGCAATAATTGATTACTAGTTGTGTTTTATGTTGTTGCATCCTGTTGCGTTTATCTCTCAGCACTTTTGTAGCGGTTTAATCGTTCTCAACAGTTTGTTTCAACATGCGTGGACTTTCAGCGGAACAACGTCGAAATATTGTGCACAATATGCAAAAATGGAAGGAGTAAGTGAGAAAGCCGTGCGAACAGCGATCAGGAAGTTCAGTGAGGATAAAACGTTTGAGGATAAACCGAAATAGAGTCGAAAAAAAAAGAACTCACGGCCCGTTAAACCCTCTTGCCATGTTGCAGGATCGAGACTTGCCTTTAAGCGCGGCTCGAGTCCGATTACAAAAGGTACAATGTAAAATTCGCCAACATAAACTTTTCACATTTTCTTAATGTTCGAAAATCGATCAAAAAAACATTTAACTGTTACCCCTATCCATCTAGATATGGATCAATCATCACTATCTTATAATATTCTGATGATTACCTAGGATAAGTTCATCGTGACCATATCCCTGATTTTACCCACCCACTCTTTTTTTGTTTTGCTTTCAGGTAATTCCGCACATTATTGTTTATACATTTCAACCATGAAGTTTCTATAAAAAAAAACACCAGAAATATCAGTGTGTTTCTGGGAAAAAAAATCCGCCAACTTGTAATTGCTTATAATCCAGCCTCCGAAGCGTAAAGCAGGAATTTTCCAAAGCGTAATGAGATAAGTTTGAGTCAAGTTTTTACGCTTTCTCTCTTGCCAAAGTTGGCAAAGCGATTCAAACGAGAACAAAAAATATTTTCTACTACTTCGGTTCAAAATGATGGAAAAGTTGTGGTGTGTGAAGCCCTCGGCTGATTGGTGATATTTACACTATTCACCAACGCTCACAAAAAAAAAGGCCGGATTGACTGCAACTGAGTTAAATAGAGTAAGAAAAACTACTTGTCGAACCCGGCACAGACCTCAATCTCCGCAACAAGGGTGAAAGTATCCTTAGCTGTATACAAGCAGTAAAAGCTGCAATGCTACGGCCTTGATACTGTACAAACACCATTGTGCAGCGAGGAAACTTTCCATCATGTAACATGCAGCTCTATATATTTTATTCATGATGTTTAACGAACGAACGATGCTGGAAACGGCAATGGTTGGTGAACATTCCAGCATGCGGTCGAAAAGTACGGGTGAACAAAATTAAACGTCAAATAAGAAATAAAACCTTTGACTACCAAGAACGGCAACTCAGCAAATGTTGAAAATGTGTTAGACGTCACTGGCATGGCATGTCGCCTGAACCGATTTTGTAAGTGGTAAACTGGCACGACCTCTCCCACGTCCTCTAACTGTCAGCGACGCACTGCTGGAATACAAGACCGTCCCTGAGGCGGAAAACGAGACCAGTCGTCGCAAGAACAAAGGGGAAACGAGACCAACTTTCTGTTCGTTATGTCATCGTTTTAGAGTATAATAAGAAACATGAAAAGCGATTTTACATGAATTTCTTCTCGGGACCTTCCAACCCTCTAATCCTTCATTTAAAACCGATCCCACAGAGGAAGAAAATACAACCAGACACACACACACACAGAGATCGGCTAACAGATTCGTGTAAAAGTTTAAAACAAATGGCCTTAACATATAAGAACCTTTGGTCCCATTTCCGAGTATATTGTAGCATTGATGATTACGGAAAATACAAAGTATGGTGTAAATACGCAGCTGCTGTTAGTGTAGTGGAGTGGGCATGTCCATTTGAAGAAAAGTTTTCCGCACGATTCGACAGCTTATTTTGCTACAGCTGGATCCGGAATATGAAATAGGGGTACAATGAAATAGTTGACTGCGGGACTCAGAATTGAGGGCCGAGGGATGCTGGGTGTAAGTTTATTGAAACTGTAACCACTCCGTAAGTTTCTCTAGGGAGGAAAACACGAATCACATGACCGATAAAGTTAGTTCGTATTTCGTTCACTTAAATTCGCAAGAAATATGCAATTATTCGGTGGATGAGTGGATTTTTTTAATTGCTGGCTCAGATTGAAACTGATAATAGGTATATGACGATAAGCTAAAGACTTTTCACAGAGCCTGTTTATATCTATATCCTTAGGCTGAAGCGTGAAATCAGGCTGGAAAATGTAGCATCCCCGAAATTCGTTTTCAAGAGCGAGCGAAATAGAGCAAATCGTGTGAGTGGTAATTTTTCTATACAAACATTAACAGTAATCTATAACCCTTAGCAAAACATTATTTCAATCCTTACTAGAGAGATTTGTTAGGATGCTGAGCGTAATATGTTCAAATTCTTGAGGAAGGTTCTATCGAAATCCTGTGCAGGTTACACTCTTAAAAATAATGAATATTACGAGTGATGTAATCTTTGTTGCACGTAAATGATTTGAGACTTAAACATGCCTCAATTGTGTGTTATATTTGATGTTGTAGAGAAAAATAATAAAATAATAAATACTGTCACACTCAAAGTCACAATCCGTATGCTACATTCCGTATAGCGTTGAAAATTGGCTTCTAGTTCAAATTCGTTCTCTTCAGTTTATCTATATATATAAACATGTATTTCTGTCTGTCTGTCTGACTCTTATAGACTCGGAGACTACAGAACCGATCTGCGTGAAATTTTGTATGGAGGTTTTTGGGGCCGGGGAAGATTCTTATGATAGTTAGTGATCCCTCTCTTTTCTGGAAGGGGGGTTTCCATACAAATGGCATGTGAGCAAACTTAGAAAATTTTACAGTATTCGGTAATATTTTACAGTATTCCGGTAAAAAAATTACCGGAACTTGTCAAATTTTACCGAAATCCGGTAAATCTGATTACCGAACGTTCAGCCTTTGAAAGTTCTGTCAAAAATTACAGAATACTCTAAAATTTTCTAAGTGTGAGGGTTTTTGAGATTTTTTTCCATGGTGGGGATGCCTCCCTTATCTGGAAGGGATGGCTTTCATACAAATGAAACAAATTTCTGCATAACTCAAGAACTAATCAAGCAAATGGAACCAAATTTGGCATGTAGAGGTTTTTCAAGGCGAAAAATGTGTCTACGGTGGTTCGAGACCCCTCCCCTTTTTGGAAGGGGGGCTCCCATACAAATGAAACACAAATTTCAACCAAACATGAGAATTACACCTACTTTTATGAAAATTTATATGCAGGAGTTTTTGGGGCTGGAGAAAGTTCTTATGATGGTTCGAGACTCATTTCCTATCTGCAAGGGGGGGTGCTCAAAAACTTATCAAGCAAATGGAACCAAATATGGGGGTTTTGGAGGCAGGATTTTTTCTATGGTGGTTCGAGACCACACCTCTCTCTGGAGTGGTGTGAGAGGGGGGGGGGGGGGGCTCTCATGCAATGAAACAGAAATTTAAACCAAACATGAGAATTATCCAGGCAACTAAAACACAAAATGTGTATTTCTCGGGTTTGCATCATGTTCTGATAGAAGTTTGAACCCCTTTTTAGTCAAGAATGGGGATGTTTGAGTTACTTTCAGTGCTGCATTATGCACAAGAAGTTAATCTAAGGTTATAAAAGAGAAAATGACGTTCAAACTGACAGGATATGGCGTAGTTTGAAGGTAAATGTTTTGTCTATGAAATGCTTCTACTCAGAAAGAAAAACCATGATAGAAACTAACGATCCGAGGGTATAATTAAACACCCACTTTTAACTTTGCAGAAATTGCACACAAAAGCAAACGAAAATATGTGCACAAAGTCATTCCTGATAGAAACCCATAAAAGCGCCAGTTCTATTATATTTTCATTTATTTAGTTGAAAGCGTAGCAAAGATCGTACCGGATTCAGCTAGTAGATTATAAAACTATTATTATAACAGTAATCCTACAGGATAAAAATGAGCTTCACAGTTAAATCAAAACCTGCAAAATTATTACAACTTAGATATGACATTTTTACCTTCAATTGAACTTAAACTTTAATTTACAGCACTGAAAAACGTCCGCTGTAAATTTACTCGTGCTCTCTAAACAGGAGCTGTAAATTTAATGTTTGCTACCTGTCTGCTTGAAGGCTTTTTTTTAGGTTAAATCAAATTGATTTATATGTTTTTTTTTTTACAAAAATAAATGAAGTAAGTCATTGATTTTAGGCTTTTTATTTTTATTTGTCTTTTTAAACAGTTCTTAAGCTAATTCCGAGTTCAGATTTGTCGAGCTTCGGTCTCGGTAAATTCGGTTGTGATTCATTAAAACCTGCTCGCTTTTGGTGAGACTTCCTAAGTCACACACAATTTCGTACTTTTTTTAAAAACGTTCTTCACAATTGTTCATGCTTCACTCCCTTATGTACAAGTTCACACTATGGTGGTGACAACTTTTTAATTCTAATTTGACAAACTGAGCGACCAGCAATCAGTAACAATTGTTTTTATATCTTGTAAATTTAAATAAATGCAAAAATAAGAACGTGTCATATAATCATGCATGATCGGTTGCAAATGTGAGTTCAAGCTAAAAGATTGTTATGGATATTATATTACTTTTCACGAAGGCAGTGGTTCATGCTATTAACGATAATTTAAATTGGAAATCGCAATCAAGCATTAATAATGTCGACATAATTTCAGTGAAGATACAGATTACATCGCAAGTCATGTCCAATTTTTTTTGCTGTGCAGTTTTCACCACTAGCATCCATCGCCTTGAATATCTTTTTTTTTTTATTAAATTTGATTACCGAATCTTGATGTCTTCTGACGGTAACAAGAGCTAGATTCTTGAGATCAAAGCTGGCATCAAGAAGCATTTGTATCTGCATCAACAGTAGCAACATTCGGAAAACGTCATTTTGTGTTCTTCAATTTATGATGTAAATTTATTAACACACGCAAGTTTCTGGAGCGGCCCTTTTATGTGCATCTTTATCCTTAGTATATTCAAATTAAACCCCTTATACATTATTTTTCCTAATAGCTGTTGTACACTAGTGTCGCTCATAATTTTTCGAAGCTTGATTTAATTGAAATCCCGAAGAGAATTAACTCAAATTTCAGAGATAAGTTTTCTTATATTTAATAGAAAATCACATTTCATTTAGTTAAAATTTTACGCGATTGTTTAAAAAAAATTGAAACATAATTTACATTTACTTTTTAATTTTCAGCTTGCAAGTGTGTCTACAATCTCCCAGATCTCTAAACAGGATACAATTTGAGCAGAATTCAATAAAAAATCCTAAGCCTATTTCAATTGGCGATTCAAGGAATACTATGTTTCAAAAATCCAAGAATATATGAGACGCTATTTTATCAGCATATATTTTTATAATTGTCTTATAATCTTGATTGAGATCGAACTAGATTTGGATAAAAAATGCTTCAACATGTTGAATGAGACATACTTAATATCCCGTGAAAAATCTCCTAAAAATCATATGAAATGTGTGTGTGTGTGTGTGTGTGTGTGTGTGTGAGTGTGTGTCGAATCTAACACCCATTGGCCGGCAGAAATCTGTTTACAACAATCCTACACACTAAGAAATCATGAATTTTACACGAGACGTAATTCATGTTTGTAAAAAGTCGGAAAACGTAAAGAGAGATTTCGTGTAAAATTATGTCTCTTGAAACTGATACATATGCAATTCGACGAATGATGTGTTTGATTGAATTTATTTTCACATCCCTTTCAACTCATTCTTATGTGCTAAAGGACGCTTGCATGTGTCGGTCTCAGGGGACAGAAATTTACATGACATTTTGGTAGTGTGTACAAGTGACCATTGGGAGCAGCTTTAATCCGGGAGCTAGAAAGTGATAGCTCTACTGCAGATCCAGCAACCCATTTCAGAATGTCTGGAGAGTCACGCCCATTCCGAGGTTACTTTCACATAAAATAAGCCCCGCATGGAAACATTACCGATATCATTTGGATAAGGGCACTGCAACACACTTCCAGATTTGGAAATGTAAAAATTCCAAACCAGGGACGTATTTAGTATTATTTGAAAATTGTTGTATAGTTATAATCAGATAAATCTCACCTTACATTGCACTAGTCTTCTTTTTTCTCACTCCACACTCTGCCAATAATCAAAATCCCCGCTATGAGGCGACTCTATATCGAGCTTCAAAACTGCTTATAATCATCGATTCACTTGCGACAAAGCGGAAAAACACCCTAATTGAATAATTGATGCCCGAGTGTCATAATATTACCACTATTAACTAAAATTAAGCTGATGTAACTCTTCTTCCGGGTGCGGGGCGAAGCACAAAAAAAAAACAACAAAAAAACGGGACAATACTACCGACACTCACACATTTCGGGAGGAAATCGATTGTGTTCACTACGTCTTACACAAAGCACGAAGAGATTTAATGATTTCACAGTTAGTTTAAGTTAAATTACGAATTATTGTTTAATCTTTTTTTCTCGCAAAAACGACGCAGCAAAAACAAAACACGAGGTCAGTTTCAAAGCACGGCTTGCTGCGATCCTCTTAAAAATCATATCGACAAACATTTTTCATTAGGGCCTAACTGACAAACGTAAACAATGGCTTCTTCCGTAAATTTCTCATGACACAAAGGCTACCCATGTAAGCTTCCAATTCTATCGGATAGGTGAACTCTTCCTCTTCGGAATGACCGTGGTGGATTGATTAGGCGAGTTTTCAATGACGAGAAATTCGCGGAAAAAGCCATTGTTTACGTTTGTCAGTTAGGCCCTAATGAAAAATCTGTGTCGATATGAACGGTTTGTTAAAAACTCTGGTGTCGGTTTCGTGAATAAGCTGTGAGTGGCGTCACCCGTAGCACAGGCGTATTACGAGTGTCACATGGTATGTCTCCGTCAGTTTCCATTCCTAAGTTTTTGCATGTACATGTCTAAAACCTTTATGTCAAATTTACTTGACATATGAGAATAAGCCTGATACAAAATTTGAATTGTTTCTTCCTTATGCTTAATCGATTTCAAATTAGGTCCTTATAGGCCTTCCAAACGTTCAACTTAGTTCGTTCGAAACTGTTTGTGCATAACCAGTTCAAAATTTTTAAAACTTATTAATCAACCTGCTTTCAAAATATTCAACCAAATTTGCAGAACAACACTTTAAGAATAAATGTAAGAAACAAAACTGTTAATCGTTCAAGCCACTAGTGTTTTATATTTAAGCTTGACCAACTGCTCAGCAGGCAACATTTTTGTTTCTGACACGTAGAACAGAGCACATAAATCTTGACTACTATTTCACATTGCAGAACGTAGTGCTGCGGACTGAGCGACTGGTGATGATTTTTTTCTTGGTCACCCTACTACAAACATCGTAGTTCATCTTTAACATCAATAGAAGAACGTAAACGTAGATTTCATACGTCTTCCGAAACCGAATTTATCTTCTATTTTTTCAACGCTTTCTTATGTTCTACATGGTGTTTATCTATTGAGAACTCGCGCTGTTGAACTTTGTACAACACATGTAGATCTTCCCTTGCCCTTACACCTATTGACGCCATCGCTTGCCAAATCATGGCCTTCTTGGTGGACTTGTCGGCAAACACGAACTTGACTCTTCCCGTCACATCCCCACGTCCAGTCGCGATGTTAAACTTTTGACCGGGAAGCTTCTTAACATCAAGTTTGACGTATGTTTCATCATCGATCATAGGGCAGGCCTAGTGTTTCGTCAAAACACGGTCGTATAAGAGCCTGCTACATGTGCCGGTTTGGATGTTTACAGGCTTTGTACGACTTGTATCCTTCCCTGGAAAGGATGTTTGACAAACTGTTGTTTTCGGCATCTTCAGCACTTTGCCTTGGAACCGGACCACTCCGGATTTTCCAAGAGTTTATACACAATATTTTTTCTTCTTTCGAGTTCTATTTGACGTTTGAAATTTGAAAGCAGTCGAAAACAGCGTCTGTTCTACATGTTAGGGGTGGTTAATCATTGTCCGTTTCCAAGCTGGCCACGATAGTCTTCCGGTGAGACAGTGGGTTGGTGCAGGCTCTACAAGCCAGCCGCAAAAATATTAAATACACGAAACACACAATATTAATACAAACCGGAACAATCGGCATAGAACCAGGCAACAAAAAAGGAATAACGATTGGAAACTGGAAACATGGAACTATAAGTCTCTCAATTTCTTGGGAACCACCCGCATTCTATCCAAATGATTGCGGGTCCGTAAGTTCGACATTGTAGTGCCGCAGGAGCGATGCTGGAGAGGATTGACGGGACATACTTATTGGGATGTTTATACCATTTACCATCTACACACGAGCTGTGTAGAGCTTTTATCGTGAAAAATGCAAGAGCGAGTGATTGTGTGGTAGCCAATCGATTACAGAACGTACAAATTGAGAATCAAAGGCCGTTTCTTCAATTTAAGCATAATCAACGTGACTGCCCATTACCTAGGAAGTAGCGATGACGATAAGAACACTTTTACGCGCGGCTGGATCGAGGATACGATCGCTGCCCAAGTCATGACGGCAGAATCATTATCGGAGATCTCAATGCTCTGGTTGGCCAGGAGGAGGAATTCAGCCTGGTTAAAGCAAAGTTCAGCACACACCAGCATACGAACGAAAACGGACTTCAAGTATGCCAGCACAGCCCACTATATCGGTACACCTGGAGATCAACAAACCGTATCACAAATCGACCAAGTTTTGATGAATGGAAGGCACTTTCGGATATTATGGACGCCAGGACCTTTCGCGTCGTTAACATCGAAACAGATCACAATGGTCAAAATGCGTCTAAGGCTTTCCATTGTAAACAACATCCAGTACCGACGCCCACCACGGTAGAATTTGGAACAACTGAAGCCACCTAAAGTCACAACTGATTACGCACAAAGCCTAGAAGCAGCGTTGCCGGATGAGGAAGAGCTGATCGATGCCTCTGTTGAGGACTGCTGAAGTAGTGTCAACGCAGTCATTAACAACGCAGTAAGAGGTGCCATTGGGTTTGTGGATATAAATAGACAGAACGACTGGTTCGACGAGGAGTGTCAGACGGTTTTATACGAGAAGAATGCAGCGCGGGCGATGATACTGCAGCTAGGAACCCGTCAAAATGTGAAGCAATACAAACAAAAGCAAAGATAGCAAACTCATCTCTTCTGTGATAAGAAGTTTCACCTGGAGGAGTATGAGAGCGACGAAATGGAATAAGTGTATCTCAAGAAACTCAACTCACAACGCAAAAGCTTTGTGCTGCGTGCCGAAATGTTTTGGAATAAGGTTAGAGGTATCTTGACGGATGATCGCGAGGTAGTTGAAAGGAGGAAGACTGCACGAAAAATTACTTCATCGGAGCGGCGGACGAAGAAGATGTGCCAACTTCCACGATAAACGAAGTTAAGAATGTCCCAAGCAACACAAAACTGCCGTTATTGGTTGTATTAACCTGAATGTGACTTAATGGAGTAATACTTATTAAAGTTATTTTAACAGATTTGCAACAAATGTGCTGCTAGGGGCCATCAAACAACTTTTGAACAGCAAGGTAGCTGGGAAGGTTAGTATCGGAGCGAAACATACAAAAATGGGCCCGGATAAGTTGGAAAATTGTCTGCACCGACTGACAGTTGGGATCTGGGATAGAGAACAACAACCGAAGGAGTGAAAAGAGAGAGTTATATTTCCAGTATACAAAAAGGGTGACAAATTGAAGTGTTAGAACTACCTAGCGATCACTATTCTCAACGCGGCCTAAAAGTGCTGGCCTAGATTCGTGGGATATTATCATGCCAGTTTTGTAGACGGGCGATCGTCAAATGACCAAATCTTTCCGTTGTGGCAGATCTCCAAAAGTGTCGTAAATATCAAGGTATTCATCGATTTTATGGCCCCATACGATACTATTTATCGCAAAGAGCTATGGAAGATTATGGACAGGAACGGTTTTCCAGGGAAAATTACTAGACTGATTAAGGCAACGATAAATGATGTACAGTGCTATGTGAAGTTATCGGGTACGTTATTGGATTCGTTTGATACACGCATAGGAATTCTGCAAGGCGATGATCTTTGCTGCCTCCTGTTCAACATAGCGCTAGAAGGTGTTATGAAACGTGCGGGCTTAAACATGCGAGGCACAAGTTTCAATAAATTCAGTCAATTCATTTGCTTCGCTGACGACGTGAAGATTATCGGAAAAACGTTCCAGGTGGTAACTGAGCTATAGACCATGCTGAAACGTGGTTGGATTAAGGTTGAATACGCCAAAGACTAAGACTGTCTGCTGGTAAAGACTGTATTCGATGAAATTTGGACACACGCAATTGTTCGTAACTTTTTAGCGTGTGAGTAAAAATTATTGAAATTTTAACTGAATGTATTTCATTGGGTTGTGTCAATTGTGTAATGAAAAATCGGTCGAGTTATTTCAGTGATGGCTTCGAATGAAGAAATAGTGCGCCAACAAATGTTGGGCACTCACTTCGAAAACCCAAACGCTTCTCATCGATGGATCGGAAAACAGCTCGGAATCGCACATTCAACCGTATCTCATGTGATCAAAACGTTCAAGGACCGTAAGACAACCAAGCGGAAAAATGGTAGTGGCAAAAAACGTGGCACATCAAATCCGGAGAAGGCCAGGATGGTATTGAACCAATTTAAGCGTTATCCCAACATTTCGATAAGGGATGTTGCGAAAAAGGCAAAAATTTCAGTTTGTTTTGTGCAGAAAACAATGAAACGTTCTGGATTACATGTGTACAAGGTCCAGAAGGCACCGAACCGGAGCGATAAACAGAACTCGGTGGCCAAAACTCGTGCAAGAAAACTGTACAGGGAGTGGCTCACAAAACCGTTCTGCATTGTGATGGACGATGAGACCTACATTAAAGCCGACACCAAACAAATGCCAGGACAGGAACACTACGTCGCCACCTCTAAGTTGGCCGTTCCGGAGAGTGTACGGAAGAAGAAACTGTCGAAATTCGCCAAAAAATTCCTTGTCTGGCAAGCGATCTGCCGATGTGGCAAAATGAGTCAGCCCTTCATCAACTCTGGGACCGTCAACGGACAAATCTACAAGGACGAATGCCTCCAAAAACGACTTCTGCCCTTCTTGAGATCTCACGATGGCCCGACACTGTTTTGGCCGGATTTGGCATGTTGCCACTATGCCCGGCCCGTCTTAGACTGGTACAAAGATAATAATGTAGTTTTTGTACCAAAAGACGTCAACCCTCCAAACACTCCGGAACTTCTCCCAATTGAAAAAATTTGAAAAAAAAGCTCGTTAAAACTACAAAACTGATAGAAAATGAACTTGAACTCAAGAAAGTGTGGTTAAAAGTAAGTAAGCAAGTCGGTCCTATCATTTCCCAAAATTTGATGAAAGGGGTCAAGGCAAAGGTGCGGGCATTTGGGTTGGGAGAAGAGGTTCAATAAACCAATGATGTCAAAACTTAACCATTTAGTAGTACTTTATTTCCAGAAAGTTTGAAAAGAATCGGGCTCAAGGAAAATTTTTGGTGACCTATTTTGTGTGTCCAAATTTCATCGAATACAGTCTTTAGGAGGAACCTAGCACGATAGAGATCCAACAAGCAAAAGTGTGATTATCTACGGAGATGAGTGCGAGGTGGTAGATGAGTTTGTGTACTGGGTTCATTGGTAACGTCAGAGAACAACTGTAGCAGAAAAATTTGGAGATCCATAATAGCTGGAAGTTGTGCTAACTATGGGCTCCACAAGACCCTAAAGTAGGGTGAACTTCACCCCTGTACTAATGGTATCATGTACAAGACACTGATAAGACCGGTACCCAAAAAACATCAATGGTGAATAACTGTTTGTTCAAACAAATTTAGGACCATTTTTGGCGGTGTATATGAAAACGGCGTATGGAGGAAAAGAACGAACCAGAAAGTCATTAAAGCTGGAAGGGTACAATAGGCGGGACACGTTGTATGGACGAGTTTGCCAAAAATTGCGTTTGCTTGAATCCAGGCGGTACAAGAACTAAGTGAGCAAGTGGAGAAAGTGTAAGGCGCTCGAGAAACTGGTGAAAAACAGCCCTAAGACGAGTTCCCAGTTTTGAAGAGACATTGGTCCAGTGAAATTAAGTAAGTATCAATCGAAGAACGTAAACGTAGATTTTATGGGTCTTTCAAAACCAAAACAAACGCACTGTTTCATTTTTTTCAACTCATTCTTATGTTCTTAAGGACGCTTGCATGTGTCGGTCTTGGGCCACTGAAAATAGAACGACTTTTTGGTAGTGGTTCGTCGATGGTTGTCTTAGTGACAACTGCCCATTGAAACAACTTTCAAATGCCAGCATTGTGTATCTCACCGTATTCAACGCGATCGATGTGCAAGGACTTTTATAAGACACCTTAGACAGTTTGTCTACTTAGGTTCTCCAGATAGGTATAATTCTTCACGGAGAAACAGAGTTAAATGTTTTTTTTTCTTGGAAGTATAACCCAGCAGAAAAATCAAAAATGGACACACAAATAACTCAACCAATGTCCTTCAAATATCTTGGAGTCCGGTTCGATTATAATGGTGGTCAGCTCCAACGCAAATTAAATTTTAATAATGTCTCTACTGATGGCACCAAAATCTTTGCCAATATTGGCGTTATATTTACGACCTCGATGTTTGCAAATGACGAGTTGGATAATTTTGATCCAATTATTATTTATCTATTATCTATTATTATTATTATCTGAAACAAAAGTGCCCGAAAAGGATCAATTTTCTCCGAAGAATTACCGGATGGACCTGGATACTTTCACTATTTCATATAATGTATATTATTTGACTGATTTGAAAAGGTAGTTACTTACTTTCATCCATGTGAAATATTTTAAAAACTGCGTGCAGATTCCATTTAATCATTCAATTCCATGGTGGGTGGTTGGCCCACATTCTGTCGTCGCCGGGTGCGCACGATCCGATGCACGTACATCAGAGGATGAATCACACATAAATTACTAATGTATGAGAAAATAATCCCCCATGATTCATTGTGCTAAAGGAAGCCGAGAAAATGGGTGATTTGAATATTCGCAGATAGAAATAATGTTTTCTGTGCAAATAAATGGTTCGATGTCCCCATTTCCGGTGCCCTCTGATACAACTGCACCAGATATCAACAGCAAGAAGGGTAGGCCCCATTGTGTACGAGCTTCGTAACAAACATTGCGAATCGTACGGTTAAGGGAAAAAGAGAACCAGACCAGGACCAGACTCGGCCAGACGGAACCTTTGAACAGGATCGTCAATGATATGAATCGAACCAGAAAATCGAATTATTTGAATACGGAATACGGGCTCAAAATATTGGACCAAAGGCTTCTTCGTTTTAGTTTTGAGTTTATCCATTTGTGTCTATGCACTCAGAACACGATCCACGGCTCTGCAATTCGATTAGTCCAGGTTCGATTTATTCCGATTTTTGTTGGAGTGCTTCCAACAGTGTCGCTACAGACCAGTTGGAAATCCTCCGGAATGTACAGCACAGTAGCCAAACGTTCGATACGAAAGTTCTCTAATTGCTCCGACAGGATTAGTGTCCGACTATTTAGTAATTTAGTTCGGGAATTGAACCTGTTTTCCGCATAACATTGCTAATCGTCTATTGAATATTAAAAGTTCGTCTTCTTCTGTTTCATGGGTAATACCACTGTGTATAGATTATGGTACGTCCTTCTGGTAAACAACATGACGCTTTTAGCTGATACTGGGCACCGAGTATTAGAAGATTATGTTACTGTCAGTTGCAAGCCATCTGTGTGCTTGTACACAATTTGCTTGTACAAATTCATTCTCCTAAACGCGTTAATTGAAGTCATCCTCATTTGTTACCCATCAGGCACAATTTTTCGATTGTACATGGGATTGTCTTACAGTTTTTGTTAATTTTTTTGGTTTACTATACTATAAACTTATCAAAAACAGAATTCTTAACAGAATTCTTCGCTTATTAAATTTTCCCAAAGGTTTCGAAAAAAAACAGAAGACTAAAAATAATGTTCCACCAAGCAGGTAGAAATGTAACCCTACGTTTTTGTTTTGCAGACCATCAACATCAACCCACATCAACTCGGGATAACCCCACGGAATCAGAATCCATCCAACATACAGAGTAAATGTTCCTTCTCTTTGATCACCTTGTCCCATAACCTGTCACTTGAATTCGACGCGTCTCTGTTGAGCACGAACAAATAGTCCTAGTTATACGCTCCAGATCCTTTGTAATGACTTCATATCGATAGACAATTTCTAGCAGAGCAAAACATTCCACAAAGGATCTTCATCATTACTTTTACGAAAGTCAGACTCTGCGTCATACACCGTAAGCATCAAAGAAGAGTGGAGGAAAGATTTCCTTTCTTTTTTTTTTTCATTCAAGTTGGATATACTCGTACCTATGCGATGAGGTCATGATGCACGCTTTTGCCTGGGTTTTCCACTAAACCTGAAGACGCCTGTAGGCTGGCTCTGATACGGATATAGATTTTCTCACTCACGTCACTCTTTCTTAGGGTAGGATATGAATAGCTGGATGTATTGGAAGCAGCCGTGAGTGGAGACTCAGCTCGAACGCAATAATTTTTTTTTTACATCAGGCTTTATAATCCTCTTATGTGCCGTTGATCTAAGCAGTCAATGTGAAAACTTGTCGACACCAAGCAAGCTTTCGAGAGTAGTCCTCCAAATGGAATGCTTTCGGGCAAGGGGCAGGCAGTATTTTATGCCGCCTTATAGATGACGGATAAAGACTCTCAGATTTCCACGCTTTTGGATTGAGGCGCCATGTGAGAAGATAGGAAAAAGTTGATTGTTCTGCCAGTGGGGGCTGAAGAACGACCGGAAATGGAAATGGTACGCATGATGGTATAGATAAACTTACTTGAAGTGCTTGCAGTTTTTTCAGTTCGTTTCATATTTCGTTCCAAAAAGCTCTCACAGTTTTTGAAATTGGCTTCGCCTAACGGTAAAATCTAAACTCAGCGTATTTAACGGTAAATGTATATATGTAACGTATGTAACGGTAGAATAGATCTCAAGCCTCTTTTTTACCCGCATCTGAAATTATAATTGCTTTATTGCTTTTACATTAGTCATCTAGTAAAACTGGATGAGGATGATAAACTGAATATTGTTCATACATATTAAATACAAACATTCGACCGATGGGAATAAACATCGATCGACGAGTTTATTCCAACGATGTCTTTGAATGAATAATTTTCTCTAATGTCCTCATATCCATTAATAATCTCAACATGCTTTGGAATCATCTTTGCATTCCAACCATTTAGCATAAGAGCCTGGAGTAACATGACATAAATGAAAGGCTCAATTTGTTTTTCAGCGTTTCAGCACAACGTTATCTTTAAAATTGCACTTCTGAACTTTTACTACTATATTCATAAAAGGCTGACATGCGCTTATAAGAAGTATAGGATTATATTAAAATCTTTTCGTTAGTGGTATTACGATAAGATAAGCCATTTATTTCTGAAATCATCAAACCGGGCTCTTCTATCAGTTCAATTGCTATATTTGAAATGTAACTAGAACTGTGTAAAGAATTACAAAAAAATAGTATCATAAAAATATCTTTCATTGAAATTAGATCTTTGATATTTGGAATGATCTATTCTTTTTCCAGTTTTTCCAGGAGTAGTAGCATATTAATACATATCAATTTTTGTTTTCAGTTACAATCCAGTGGATGTCAAATATATTTTTTACATACCCATATTATGTTCTCGTATTGACTTACTGTAGCCACTTTTAACATGGTCAAGTAATTCAATTTGTGTCTTAAAATTCCATGTACATCATGCAAGTTTGAAATTTGTATAAATAGCATTTTTGTCTTTCATGATACCTCAATTTGTTATATGAGGAAAGTAAGACCTTGTAAAGAACGAGCAAATTATATGTATTTAAGTTTTTGATACATTCCATATTGGATCAGCTTATAAAGAAGATCGAAGTGTGCCTTGTTTGGTGATGACAGCAAATATTCTTTCTCGTGTGAAAATTTCAAATTAACTACCGATTTTTCGTGTTTTTAGTTATTTCAATTGAAATGGCCGAGTTCTCTTAGTGTTGAATGGTCAAATGGTTCCACCCTTGGGAAAATGAAAAGTGAGAAAAAATGATTCGGATTGTAGGCGGAGGTCGGGCGAGCTAGAGTTGGCGATCGATGCGCATAGCAGAATTTTAACCGGTGGAGAAACTGTCTGTGTCTGCCTTCCCAGAGTAATTGGCAGGAAGAATTGGGTGAGGCATTTCCATTTGAGGTTGTTCTTTTTCCAGAAAGTGTGTAATTGCGCTTGATCCATGAGCCGTACAGAGCTAGGACATTAATTAATTAATGCTAGAGTCCCAGCCGCTAGATGACGAGGGTATTCTTAGACATTCTTCTCTTTTCAGAGAGCGAGTAAAGGCGCTATAACCATAAGCCATATGCGGCTACGACTGAAGTGTTCTGTACACCAAACAGGCAGTCTGTTTAACTATTCTCTCCGACTATTCATTTCCGCTTTCTTTTGATATTTTCTGAAGGCTACGTGGGTTCCCCGTGCCTTCTTAAGGTAGATACCAAATCATCCCTATCTCCCACGGTTTCATGGACGTGGCCAGGTGAGCGATCGAGGAGTGTCTTCGTGAAGATTATTGCGTGAAGAAATGTATCAGTAACTGGTTTCGTTTCATGGTGACATGCAATGTCTTCAACGAATTATTCCTCATCGTAGCTCCATCCACCAGGTGTGAAAATGTTAGTGCTATGCAATGCTATGCTATTTCATATTGGATCAGCTTATAAAAGCACATGAATCTTATACGAATAACAAGCAGTGGCAGATGCGTTTGAAAGTTTAATTCTTCGAATATATGATACAACTGGTATTTCATGGTATGGCTTTTATGGTGAGTTATTTAAAATTTAACGTTTAATCAACTCTTTTTATTAGGAACAGTAGAAATTTGGAATATCTCAGCACATTCACTAGTACAAAAAAAAACTAAAATAAATCTGTTAATTGAATGTAAGGTACAATGCAACAGTGGAAATTCCTACATTGTGTATCTTACCTTTTTAAATACATCATAATTTATGCTAATAAATTTCCACTGTTCCTCAAACAACTGTATAACAGGGATTGGAGGGGGGGTTTAACCTAAGGCAGTAGAAGGATTTGTTGACTTGACAAGGGTACGTGGAGTCACCAGTCCCTTGTCATGTGAAGACACGTGATTTTTTCAAAGGTCCCTGACCCTGCTACAACAAGCATCATGTAGGCTATGCTTTCGGGGCATCCTGATGAGCTTAGTCCTGCAGATATAGGTAATCCTCGCACTGATTGTGGGTTCTTATCACATCACATCACATCACGATGTCTTTGAATGAATAATTGCTCTGAAAGTGAACTTTTATCCTTTTTTAAGCTGCACACCACCATTCTTTGCTCATCAAGTATCGGGGTATTAAGCCGAATTCCTGCCATCCAACGGTTTTGCGTGTCCAGAAGGTGCCGCAAATGCTAAAGCGGAAGACATATGGCAAGGTGGTGAAATGTGGTCAGCTAGACGGTCAATAATAAATTGCATAACGTACACAGTTCGAAAGAAACATGTCATTTTCTGTATCATCTAATGCACATAAAGGGAACGATAAGTGGCGAACCAGCCCAGGAGGCTGAAAGCCACTATAATAAAGAAACAAAAAAAAACAAAAAAAAAAGGGAACGATAGATTTGGCAGAAACTAATGGGATGTTTCATGTAAACTTATGCCAGATAACGCCTGAAACTAGTCTGTTGTATGAACAATTGCAAACGTTGTTGTATGGCGCATGAGAGATTGCAGACAATGTCGTTGCTTGCGCTTCCTTTGGCTCGGAGTTAAACTAGGGAAAATTTGACGCGCCTCTTAAAATTCATTTTTTTCTGTGTAGACTTCGTCATGAGGAAGCGGAAGTCAAGACCGGCCGTGTCGGAAGCGCAAGCGGCAACCCAAAAACAGCGGCAGAAGGCAATCTTCAAGGATGTCTTCCCAGTGAAGTGCAACGTGGTTGTGATCATGGACGACGAGACGTACCTGACGCTCGACTGGCAGGAGACCGGCTATGTCATGTCACCCAGGAAGGAGGGAGCAGCAACGTAAAGTACATCTTCCACACGAAGTTCCCGAAGAGGGTCTTCTTGTAGCTGACAATCACTGAAAGGGGGATGTCAATGCCCTCCTCTTCTTTTCTTCGAGACTTACGGTCAACGGGGAAATGTACAGCACTAAGCACTTACCAGAAGTTGCGGCCTTCATTAAGATTCTGGCCTACGCAAAGCGGCCGCTAGAGGAGATGGAGCGTTTGAAGATCCCAGTCGTCCCCAATAACACACAACACACTCCCCCTCACCCATCAACGTGCGCAGCCGCGCTCAATTGAAAATTTCTGAGCAAACCTGAAGCGGAGAATCTATTCGAACAATTTCGTGGTGATAATTAAAAAGTAATATCCTCTGTCTATGGTCGAAGTTCCGGTAAACTACCGTTAGGCCGCCAAACAGGGAGTGGGGTCATTTTTTGTTAAATCATGAATGGTTTGGTTTTGAGGACTTTTATCGTTTTTTTTTCCAATCCATTCAAAAATTGTTTCTTTTTTTAATGCAAGCGATATACCGATACCGATGCAATTATGATGTTGTGAATTTTACTACAACAGTTTCAGCGAGATTGACGCAGGAGACTCTTATGTTTCCACGGGTTTCGTGTAAGTGTCTCTACTTATGGATCCGCTCCACCGTTTTCGTCCCTTCATACAACGTTGCTGTGAATTCAGGCTAGTAACTCAAATCGATCTTGCTATTTAGTGGAGCTGCATACAAGACAAGGTCTTAGAATAAAGGGTGGCTATCTTACATTTGTCAGGCAATGTAACTAAATTTTGTTTGCCAGTTCTGCCATTTTTTTCCTGCTTTCAATGTTTTGGTTGAACATGGTTTTCCGTGACTATAAATCCAAAAGTGGCAAACCAAGCTTCTTTCGGTAACATTCCCACAAATCCCAAGGAGGTATTCTTAAAACATTTATTAACACAAACTGGATGACATTTAATCAATTTTATAACATGCCATGTTTATTCATTGATCTTATTAAAGATATAGTTTTTACTGCATACATGAACAATATACGATGAAGGTTTTGAAAAACAAAAAATAGCATGTGTTGAATGTTGAGTGCTGTCGAAGTTGTAACATATATTCAAAATAACAAACCGTTTTGAGTACGGGAACGAGATGATCCAGTTGATTATTTGAACAATGTGTGAAAAAATTTCGCGCAAGCTTTGCGTAAACCTAAAGCATAAGTCACTTAGAATCTGAACGCACTGCTCATTTGACAGCAGCGCTCTTGAAGTTCTGCAAGGTTTTGACAGCAGTTTGTTTTGAAACCATGTCGCAAATATAACGTTCCCATACAATATCCACTCATCGATAGCAAATCACCTTAATACCTTTTTCATCTCGAGACAATCAATTGAGACCAGCTAAGGCAGACTATGCACGAATATGGATTTCTAGCAAAACTGACGCGGTTGGTCAACGGAACAATGGATTGAGTGATATGCGTCTTGAGCCCCTTTGAATCTTGGAGAAGGTTACTGCAAGGTAATGGATTGTCGTGTTTGCTATTTAACATTGCATTGGTGAGTGTGATTCGAAGAGCGGGAATAGACACGAGTGGTACGATTTCCAGAAACTCCGCCTAATTTGTTTGGCTTCGCCGACGACGTTAATATCGTAGCAGGCAACACTGAGACGATGGCAGACGCGTACATAAGACTAAAGGCCGAAACTATATATACTACCAGTCATAAGTACGGACTCCCTTGGAACACTCAGTTGAATATTGCATCACCCTCCAAAAAGTTGAGCATCACCAGAATACAGGTACATTCATGATGCTTTATCTAGGAATTCTGATTATCTGCAAAGGTGCGGTCTTTATTAAAGTTGTTCAGACGGTTAAGAAAATTTTAACGGTGGACTGCTGTGTTCAAAGTTCCACCGCTAAGTGGCGCTAGTGGGAATGCAAATTGGAGCATTTTCAACTTGTTCTATCTCGTAATTCTGATAAGATAGAAAGTTAGAGTCTTCGGCAAAGCTGTTCAAAAGCTTAAGGGCATTTGAAAGGTGGACCGATTTGTTTGGAATTCCACCACTATGTCAGTCAGCCCTAAATCGTTTGAATTTGAGGTGAGTCAGTCCTGCATCACTTGAGTGAATCAGGCCTGAATCATTTGAATATTAAGTGAGTCATCCTTGAATCACATGAAAATGTAATGAATAAGACCTTTATTACATTAATATGAAGTGAATTAAACCTGAATTACTTGAATGTATTGCGAGTCAGTCCCGAATAAATAGAATTTGAGGTGAGTTCTTCCTGATTACTTGAAAATGAATAAAATCACGAGCCAGAGTCACTTGAATGTGAAGTGAATCAGGCCTGAATCACTTGGATATGAAGTAAGTCAGCATTGAATCACATTAATATAAAATTAATAATACGTTAATCACATGAATATGAAGTGAATCAGACCTGAATAACTTGAATATGTTGTGAGTAAGTCCTGAACTACTTAAATTTGAGGTGAGTTCATCCTGAATCACTTGAATACGAAATTAATCAGACCTAAAACATGTATAATCACTTGAATGAGAAGTCAGTCAGTCTTAAATCACTTGAATTTGAGGTGAATCAGTCCTGAATCACTTGTATACGAAGTGAACCAGGTCCAAAGAACCACTTTTGAAAAACTTTGCCGAAGACGAGAACTTTCCATCTTTTCAGAATCACGATGAAGTTGGAAATGCTCAATTTTGCACGCTTACTAGCGCCACGTAGCGGTGGAATTCTAAACATCTCCACCTTCCGGATGCCGTTGACCTTCTGAACAACTTTGCCGAAGACTAGAACTTTTCATCTTATCAGAATCACGAGATAGAACTTGTTGAAAATGCTCAATTTCGCATGCTCACTAGCACCACGTAGCGGAAAAATTCAGAACAGAACGGTCCGCATGCCCTTGACCGTCTGAACAACTTTGATGAAGACCGCATCTTTTAAACAGTAAGGGTCTCGAGATATAGCATCATGAATGTACATGTATTTAGGTGATGGTAAACTTTTCGAAGTGATGAAATATTCAACTGAGTGTTGCATTACTTGCCCAAGCGAGTCCGCTAGTGTAGCTGGATTGGAGTTGTCTTCAAAAAGTTGTCGAAGGTCAAATACATGAGGGGAAGAGGATCACGGAATGACAATGTTATGTCGTTTTCGGTTTTAAACCTGGGTCAGGTCTGACTCTGACTCGCTATTACCGAACGAAAACGGATCCATAGTCGAGTCAGTATGATGGTATTTGTGCAAAACATAAACATAAACAAACATGATCATTTTGTTTTGACAGTTATGTTTGTGTGTGTTGGTGAACCCAGGTTGGACCTCGAAAATACTTGAGAGCGAACCTCATCGATGTTGGGTCGGATCCAGAGCGGATCCAGGTCCGACCCGATTCAATAAAAAAAACGTTTTGACAGCTGTTAGGGCGGACCTAGGGCGAACCCAGTTCCGCACTGGCAATAACCGAAAACGACATTAGACTCCTACCACGAATTCAGATCGACAGCGATGAAACAAAAGTCACCGAACTACAAAGCTGACAATCTACAAGACAACAATAAAGGGCGATACGGTCAAAATTTGGTCAATATCAACTTGACGTATTTCTTTCAATTTTGCATTTAAAAAACCTGAACACCGCTCATTTTGAAGGTGTGTGTGTGTAGAATGTTGCTCCTATTTTGATTTTGGAATTCACTCTTCAGTTGTCAAAATGCCGTCCAAGCAAGAAGAGCAGCGTATCAAAATTTTGCTCGCGCATCGTGAAAATCCGAGCTACTCGCACGCAAAGTTGGCAAAATCGCTAAAAGTTGCCAAATCAACCGTTACAAATGTAATTAAAGTGTTTGGGGAACGTTTGTCGACAGCCAGGAAGTCTGGATCGGGGGGAAAATCGAAAACCGGAAGCCGCTGAGACGACAAAGAGAGTTGCCGGTAGTTTCAAGCGAAACCCTAACCTATCTCTCCGAGATGCCGCAAATAAGCTGGGTGTATCGTCTACAACCGTGCATCGAGCCAAAAAACGAGCCGGACTATCGACTTACAAGAAGGTAGTGACTCCAAATCGCGATGATAAACAAAATACGACGGCCAAAGCGCGATCCCGGAGGCTGTACACGACGATGCTGACAAAGTTTGACTGCGTGGTAATGGACGACGAAACCTACGTCAAAGCCGACTACAAGCAGCTTCCGGGACAGGAGTTTTATACGGCAAAAGGAAGGGGAAAGGTAGCAGATATTTTCAAGCACACGAAACTGTCAATGTTCGCAAAGAAATATCTGGTTTGGCAAGCCATCTGTACCTGTGGCTTGAAAAGCAGCATTTTCATAGCTTCCGGGACTGTCAACCAAGAAATTTACGTGAAAGAGTGTTTGAATAAACGTCTGCTGCCTTTCCTGAAGAAACACGGTTGTTCCTTACTGTTTTGGCCGGATTTGGCATCTTGCCATTACGGTAAAAAGGCCATGGAGTGGTACGCCGCCAACAACGTGCAGGTGGTTCCCAAGGACAAGAACCCTCCCAACACGCCAGAGCTCCGCCCAATTGAGAAATACTGGGCTATTGTCAAGCGGAACCTAAAGAAGACCAAAAAAACTGCTAAGGACGAGCAGCAGTTCAAGGCAAACTGGCTTTCTGCGGCGAAGAAGGTGGACAAGGTGGCTGTACAAAATCTGATGGCAGGGGTCAAGCGTAAGGCCCGGCAATTCGGATTTGGAAAAGCGGAAGCCTAACTGAATATTTCTCCTGAATTTTATACTAATTGAACTTGAAAAAGAAATTTAATTTGATTTTTTAAATAAACGATTTCACCGATTTACACGCGTTTTCCCTTGACCAAATTTTGACCGTATCACCCTTTAAGACCGGTAGTTCTTTACGGCTACAAAACATGGACAATGCTCGTTGCCATTTCTTAACCTAACTCGTTTATATTTTAATTTGAAGTGCAAAACAACTTAATTTTAAGTTGCAGCTGTTCGTGATGTTCGTGAAATGAACGGTTGGGTACTTTTAACTTAAGTTTGGTTGGAAATCATAGCTCACGTCGGTGCTGTTGACGTTTTTTAGTTTTTTGTTCAATTGGTCGATTGCGAACGCATTATTTGCTCGTCGCGGTTTTCTACAGGTATCTAGGCTCCCCTAAGGTAAATATCTAATTATTGCATCTCAAGGAAACTATGAATAATGTACTTTGTATTTTTAGTCGTATTTCTTCAGGAGATGTGGAAGACGAAGCAAGGGAAGTCACACAGGCCTCATTAAGACCAGAGTTGGGACTATGTGAAGTGATGTTCCCCCAGAAGAACGAATCTTCCGACGAAAAATAGCATAGCCTCAAAGTTGCCGGTTAGAATGGGCGGAATGGCAGCATCGTTAGCAAAGCTGTACCCTTCAAATTCACAACGTATTTGTTAAGGCATTTATTATTTATTATTAATTCATGATTTCTATTGTACTGAGGATGGCGAATAAAAATGATCGATTCAACTATTTCTTCGTGTATTTGATTCATCTGTAAAAATCTGTAGGTCATGGTTAGGTATATTTCACCGGCTTTATTATAATTCATTTTGTAAATTTCACCCATTGGTACTTTAAATGTTATTACCTAACATTAGGTTAATTTTATCCAATGGGTATTTGAAATGTTATCACCCAAAATTGACCTAATTTTAACTTAGTGCACAAAACATGTGAGATGAGTGAAATAAACTTAATGTTGGGTACTTTTTTCTTAGCGTGTAAGGTACAGCTGGTGGAGTCGTCTTTCAGGCGTCGGTGGCCGATGGAAAATAACAGAATGAAAAAAAAAAATAACTGACCATGTTGTCAATTACATAATTTTGAATCAATCCATTTAAGAAACCTTTCCACAGATACATATTATTTTTTCTAAATTTAAAATTAGCAGAGGAATGTTATTACGGTGAAAAGCCTTACAAAAAATAGTGTGAAGAGCTGACCGGTTGCCGTAACTCTCGAATTCAAATTTTTTTTTCGAAGTTTAGCGTTCTTCGCAAATTCCATGCTGTGCATTTGTAATTATATTTTTGACTTTTGTAAACAGTTTTGTTTAGTGACGATAGCTTCAAATAGCTTGGAATCAAACAAGTTGAAATATACATGGTGCTGAATCATGGATGACTAAAATAATGTAAAGATGGATTTTGGTCAACTAGGCAAAGATCCTGAAAAGCCACGGGTCGAAAGATGTCCCCAGCAAGTTCAAATTCGTTTTGACTGATAATTTTGCTAGATAATTACTTTTCTGGCAAGGGATTTACAACTAAAGTAAACTAAACTAAAGGCACACCATGGACCTGTTAGGTTTTGGCTAGATTTGGCAAGCTGTCATTATAGTCAAGAGATACTAAGAATGGGACGAGGCATGGGAATCGTCGCGTCAGTAACTGACTAACGACAAGATAAACAGTCATCAAACTTTCCCCAAAAAATCAACAACAACAATAATCCCTCGTCAAATGACAAGATTGTCACGTCCAGACGTAGAAGCAATCGGGTAATAAAATTGTACTTCATTTTTACGTCACTCGCACCATCACTTTGTTGCCTCATCAGACTAGTCACGCTCTAGGATTCAAGTTCATTACAACTTTATGCTTCACGGGAAAGAATCCGTTCCAGGATCCGTGAACGGCTGTCATGAATTCGAGAACCAGCAAGAGTACACAATACGGCAACAATAAACTGAATCCGTTTTCAATTTTGGAACGCTTTTGTTTCTTTGTTCGAAGTTATCATCTTTGTTCATATCAAATGATTAAAAGTGTCGTACAATGAGCACTAGCGTGGGACACGGATATATGAAACAATTTTTTTTTTCGTTTCGCATTGATTTTTGAGAGCCTTTTGGTTCCTATAATAACTGTGTAAAATTTCAGCTCGATCGGTGATACTATATTTTAGCGCCCGCGGTTCTAATTTTCCATAGTATTTTCTATGGAAAAACTTACCTTTACAAAGAAATATCTGGCAAAGAGACCCGTTGTCCGATAAAAATAAATCAATCCCTTCACTCTGCACTATTCTTCCAAGACCGCAAAGCGATCCGACGCTTGTGGAAAAAGTTACTAAGCTGAAACTGATTGCTATCCAATCGAACGGCTCATTGGACTGTTGTTTTCTAGGGAGTGATTAGATTGATTTATTTTTTAAGGACAACGGGTCACCTTGCCAGATTTTTATCTGTAAAAGTAAGTTTCCCCAAAGAAAATCCTATGGAAAATTAAAACCACGGGCGCTGAACAATAGTTTCACCGATCGAGCTGAAACTTTGCACAGTTATTGAAGGACCCAAAAGGCTTCCGAAAATCATAAGGGAACTGAAATTTAAATGTCTTCCCAGGTTAATGAGCACACCCTCAGCCTACTGGATGAGTGGTACAAGTACGAATCAATGCATCTCAAAGTTCGCGGTTTGAGCCCAGGTTTTTTTCTGTCTTTAATATATTATTTCAATTTGTTGGATGTCACGGCCAACGACAAAATGCGACAGTAACATATGAACAATAGACTCGTGACCAACCATCCGGTTTTCCTAGCAGAATCTGGTTGTTGACGATTTCTGATCTTGTTTTTGTTGCATGGTTTCACATCATAAGCGTGACAAACCTCAGGCCTGACCAGGAAAATAGGGTGGATTGTATTGTTAAAAACTTCAATCAATCAAACTACTCTGATTTCCGTCCAAAAGACATCTTGGGCATTTATCAAACATAAGCTTCTTCTTATAGCATTGGGAAGTTCAAAGTTTGTGGTTACATCATCCTATCAATTATTTACCTGTTCAGCTGTTCATGTTCAGCTGAATTAATGGACTTTTTTGTTAGCTACAATGCTGGTAAAGTTGAATTTTTGATTAAATGTGAAGAACAAAAGTTCTTAATCATTAAAGTCGATACTGGCTTATAATTAAATTCAATCAGTTGCCCTACAACTTTGATGTTTCTGACACGTGGAAACGAAGGCAAAAATCATGACTTCTATGTCTAACTGCTCAATTGAGCGTTTTTGACTTTTCGGCTGCTTGATCATTACAGAAGATCATTAATTTCTAAATAAATTGATTTAATTTGACTTTTTTTTTCAGGATAACGATCTGATTCAAAGCTGTAGCTAAATTGTAGGAAAATTCCAGGACAGAAATAATATGAATGTTTTTGCTAGATTTTAGAAAAGTTAGCTTTCCCTCAAGAAACTTCCTTGAGAACTTCAAATGGTTTGTGCGGTGTCAGTTATGTTTCACTAGCTCAAATGTTGATGCGATTTTGTTTGAGCATTGTGGAGCGATCATTTCAAAATTCGCTTTAGTCTCCTGTGCACACCTTCAAATCTTTTTCAAATGAATTCCCTGCATAGAAATCCAGCAGTAGCAGAGGCTTAGCCTTGACATTAATCGTACATCCCTTTCAAGACTTGTGTCACAGAGACAAATCTCAAACATCGCTCGACCAACTATCGATATGTTTTATATAACCATCTGCTGAATAAAGACTGTCGGTGGTGTAACCACTACCCAGCAGAATTTTTCCGCTGTCTTCCTAAAAATTTAGCCAATTTTATGTAGAACTCAGCTTATGCTATACTTCAGGGCTTTTTCAGTGGGTTCCAATCTGAATTCTATGAGCTCGCGACTCACCAGAATGGGTGACTGGTTTTGAGTTCTGAGATCAACCGGAACTTGTGATTGCTCAATAGAACCAGCAGAAAGGAAATCACCATTTTGGAAATTTCGACAAGCAAGGTTTACAATTTCGAAAACTATCCTTTTCCCCGTATCTAATTACATACACTCTGTATACTTTTTTCTTTATGTATTCTTTATTTAGTATATATTGGATGAACACATATATAAATAATTGATTTAAAACATTTCAATACAGAGATGGCAAGGTGTATTCAATGATGCCCTGATTGAATTTTAAATTGGTCAATGAAGTGAACAGCCAACCGAACTCTAGGAGGGCATGTGTTGATTGGTACATTTCACTCCAACAGATTTAATAAATTTGACCTAATTGCAAATTTTCAGACTTGTATTCTTCAGAATGACATCTGAAACAAACAGAAGAATTGCTACAACAATGTGAAACGTGAACTTTTTCAAATTTCTGTTTATATTTTAATTTATCAAACATTTATCAAAGAGGCAGTCACACTTGAACTAAAAATTTAAATTCTAAAGTTTGTCTAGTATACATTTGAAATATTGTCAAAGTTTCATAAGATTTTAGTTTGCAGAATCACGAGGGAACCTTAATATTAACATGGGATATTTTCATTCTGGATATCGGAATTCAATTATTATACGTTGCATTCAATGTAATTCAGAAGTTCTTTTCGGTAATTCGAGGTAAATCGCAGACATTCTTGGAATGAGGTCTTTCAATGATAGTTTGGTAAAACTAAAATTTTACTCCAATTTCACGCAAAGGAAAATAGAAGATGAAAAGTGGTTCAACATAATTGAAAAAATAAAATTGTTATATTCAAATAATAACATCAGAAGATTTCAGAATTTTTTCAAAATTTCATACAAGTTGGCATAGTAATTGATTGAAGGGAATTAAAATACATTTTTATTAGAGTTAAGTAACATAAGAGGTAGCTTTTGAGGAGAAAAACGAAACTGAATTAGCGAAGGAATATGAATTTTCAATGTACTTGAATGGTTCCCCGACATTTTACTAAGCATTTGAAATGTCTGTCCCAAGCGTTTCATCACCCCTAAACTTAAGTGTTTATAAATGTTGATACTTTCGTTATCTCCACTAATTAATGAATTTGTCCATGGTGTGGCTCAATGGTCAATGAATACTTTTTTTTTATTTTTTTAATTTTCCGTCGGCCTATTTCCTCACATGGTGACAATCACCGACGCCAAGAAGACGACTCCACCACCTGGACCCTGCCTCTCGACTCATGAATATGAGCCGGGACCAACGGCTCTACTTCCCTTCCGAAGGAAGACGTGACCAGATTTTTTCGCCTCAGAAAAACCACTGACGTTGTCTGGGATTGAATCCAGACCCAATACTTTGCTAATAGTAGTTTTTAATATTCCAGTTCGATAGATCTCCTTCATTGAACCGGAAATTCAACAAACATCGTAAAGAATAGCATGTACATAATTATAAAAGTAAATATGTGAAAAACTCCTCGAGTGCTTTACATTTTTCAGAATATTATTCAAAAAATCATAATAGTAATTCTCAAGAAGTTTTGGAAATATTTCAAGGATATTCATGAGATAAACCTCATATGTCCTTCAAAAATATTTTCTATACGAATCTTAAAATTGGCTTTTTAATACAGAAATTAATTTTACTTCATTATTTCACAAACAAAAAATCAAAAGTAATCCAGAAGTTCTTAAAAACAGCAGGTCCCATCGGATTTGGATGATTTTTTATTTGTAAAATATCGACAATAAGACCGGTAAGTGTTGATTGTTTCAAATCGAGGAAAGATCCAGTTCTCCAGGCGTATCTAATCCGTATCCAGATCCAGTTCTCTAGGCGTACCCTTGAACCTTTTACAAAAAAATCAAATTGACAAAATTTTGCCAAATTGATTCATTTTCCGCGAGACACCTAAGGGCAATCGGTGACCCATCAAATAGGTCGTGACTCATAGATTGAGAAACGCTGCTAAACTTTAATCGCGTAACTAAGATCTGCTCCATTAGATGCAGGGAAGCCGAATTTTTAGTGATTGAAGGGTCAACCCACTATGATCATTACCTTTCGCCGTTTTTTTATCTTACGCCGTTTTTTATCCTTTCAACCGCTAGAATCCGAGGGCAACAAAATCAGTGGAAGCCGAATCAGTTTTCCATTGAACAGCGATCAGATTATATTACACCGGAAATGTCTGGTTACTCCCCAGTCTAAGATTACCTGGAAGTTAGATTTGTTTTGTTTTACAACAGTAGGCGTTTTAAATTCAGCTTCAGCTTTAAATTTCTGCTTCGATTAAGGTTGAAGCTTTTCAAAGGCGGACTTGATATATTTCGTAGCCGATTAAAAATATAGAACATTTAAATAATTCCAAATTTAACCCACCCTAGGTTGAAATCAATGTTGAAATTCACAATGTTACTGAGTATTTTTTAATTCTTTCAAAATAATAACTAATACAACGTGTTGAATCAGATGGCAATACGCACTTGTTATTTTTTATTTTCGCATGCATTCTGCATATTTCATTTCATTCCACAAAACTCCATAAGCTCGAAAAGCTTACTCTCATTTGCAAGTGCACATTTTAATTAGAAATTATGCTATTCACATACCATGTACCATCGCGAATTCAATAGCAGCTTCATTTGTTTAATCAATCTCTTGTTTTCTACGAGTTGAACCTGCAATGAAACAACTTGCACGCTGATTGATGATGTTTTGAAGTAAGTCTGTGATTTCCGTTCATCAGTCAATCATCATCGTTCCATGGCAAAGAGGATCCGATATTTCAATTTTTTTAATGTAACCATCTTGTTTTTTTTTCATCTGGATGTTTCCTTTATTTTAGAAGTGGAAAATCAAAACTGTTGAAGGGGTGGGACTTTTGTGTATCTGGATTGGGAGATACTGCAGGGCATCTGCTCATTGTGAAATTTTGCACTGGATAATTATTATTTTTTTGCGGAAAACTTAAGATCATTTTTGTAATTAAAATGTTCTTTGTGTCGTTTGGATATAATTTTAAATAAAAAGAAAGACATAAGTTAAATACATAACGAAACACATTATTCTAATCACGAGGGGTATGCTTAATTTCTGCTAAAGGGCGAACACGAAATTATTGCGACACATTCAACAGGGCATAACTTTTTTACCATTGGGTAAAAATCAACCAAATTTTCCACACTTTCTCATTGATGTGTATTGTTTACATGCTGTCAAACTCGAAGTCGTGTTTTTCGATTCAACGAAAATGGAGGTGAACCAACGCGAGTCAAGAGAACAAATTCTTTCCAAACACCTGGAATTTCCTGACCTGTCGCACCGGCAGTTGGGAAAAATGTTGAACATTCACCATTCAACCGTCTCCAGAGTGTTGAAGCGGTTCCAGGAGCGGTTGACGTTGGACCACGGCAAAGGAGCTGGAAGAAAACCGGGACCGGAGAACAAAAAGACGGAGGGAAAGGTGAAGCGGATGATTAAAGCAAATCCCAACGTCTCAAGCCGTGATTTGGCTAAAAAGATCGGCATGTCGCAGAGCTACGTCCAAAATGCAAAGAAGAGAGCTGGACTACATACATACAAGGTACAGAACTTCCCAAACCGCGATGAGCGGCAACAATCGACGGCTAAAACTCGGGCACGGAAGCTCTACGAGAAGATGCTGACAAAATATGGCTGCTGTGTGATGGACGACGAAACGTATATAAAAGCCGATTTTAAGCAAATTCCGGGGTTGGAGTTTTTCACCGGCAAGAGCAAGTTCTATGTGGACGACAAATTTAAGAAGAAGAAAATGTCGAAGTTCGCCTCCAAATATCTCATTTGGGAGGCCATCTGCTCTTGCGGACTGAGGAGTGAGCCTTTTGTGACAAAGGGCACAGTAAATGGCGAGATCTACAAATCTGAGTGCCTCGAGAAGCGCCTTTTGCCGTTCTTGCAGCAGCACGACAAAGCTCCGCTATTTTGGCCAGATTTGGCATCATGCCACTATTCTAAAAGTGTCCTGGAGTGGTATTAAGTCAATTCTGTCCATTTTGTTCCAAAGGACATGAATCCGCCAAACTGTCCGGAGCTGCGCCCGGTGGAGCAGTCCTGGGCAATGATGAAGCGGGAACTTCGGAAGAGCAAGAAGACAGTCAAAGACGAGAAGGACATGTTAAGAAAATGGAAAAAAAACTGAGAAACTGGTACCGGATGACACTGTAAACACTTTGCGTTCAATTTTACACTCAAGGCTCCATCGATTAACTTTTGTTTTGATTTTTGAAGTAAATATATGTATAAAACTACCCTAAAATTTTGGTTTGATTCTAAACATTATAAGAAAATTGGCATGACATTTTCGGTGTCGCAATAATTTCGTGTTCACCCTTTAGCTTTGCCATTTGAAGTCATATTATTTATTACATGAAACTTTGTGGGGCGCCCTCAGACGCATAAGAGTCCCGAAGAAAATCGTTAACCTCATCGAGGCTTTCATGTGCGTAGTTCTGCATAACGGACCCTTGCCTAACCCTATACAGGTAATCGCCGGTGTGAGGCAAGGATGCTATCACCGCTAATATTCCTCATCGTCATCGACGAGACCATGGAAGATGCTATTTAATGTGTACTAAACCTTGGGGTGCTTTGGCAGTCTATTACTATGCATATTTCAATGGTTTCGATGACGTTGCTCTGTTAGCGCAACGGCGCTCTAATACGCAGAGTAAGCTGCGGTGGGTCTCATCATCATAGCAACAAGACGAAATCGCTGGATGTCACCGCAGGTGCACGAATCAAGAAGGCTAGGGCTGCTTATGTTGGCTATTTAATATTGCATTGGAGGGTGTGATTCAAAGAGCGGGGATAGACACGAGTGTCACGATCTTCAGGAAGTCTGTCCGTCTTTTTGCTTCGCCAAAGACGTTGATATCGTCACACGTAACTTTGAGTCGATGGCGGAAACGTACATCAGACTTAAGGCTGAAGGATTGGGCTTGGCGTTGAAAACAAAATACACGAGGGGAAGAGGCTCACGACGAGTTCTGATTGGCGATGATGAAATCGAGGCGGTAGACGAATTCGTGTATCTGGGTTCGTTAGTGACCGCCAATAACGACGGCAAATACAATAATGGCTGGCAATTAGGACTCCGAAGAACCCTAAGATTGATCAAAGTTCGCCGAACTACAAAGTCGACCATCTACAAGACACTAATTAGCCCGGTAGTCCTCTACGCCCACGAAACATGGACATTGTTCGTGGAGGAACACCGTGCCCTTAGTGCACATGGAAGACGGAACGTGTAGGAGACGAATGAACCAAGAATTGCATCAGTTGCTGGGAGAACCTCCCATTGTACGCATCGTTAAAATCGGTCGACTTCGATGGGCTGGGCATATCGTAAGAATGTCGGACGACACCCCAGTTAAAATGATTCTTGAAAACGAACCGACGGGCACAAAAAGAAACGGCGCGCAACGAGCAAGGTGGATAGATCAAGTAGAAAGCGATCTGCGGACCCTTCGTAGACTGCGAAGTTGGCGGGGTGCATCCATAGATCGGATAGAATGGAGACTACCTCTGTGTACAGCAGAGGCCACACAAGCCTTCGCCTGACTGGTTAGGTAAACAAGGGCTGCTTATATGAGTCTACGAAATGTACGGAGATTAAACGCAACAAAAATTCAATTTTCAATTCCTACGTGAAATCTGTGCTCTTGAACACCAGCGAGACATAGTGTGTATCAACGGAGAGCACTCATAAGGTCTTCATTAACGAATTCCAGAGATATTGAATTCGCGTCTGGTGGCCGCACAACAGGATCTCGAATGCTGAGCTTCATCTTCGATGTCAACAGAAACCGATATGAACAGAAATTCGAGAACGAAAGTGGAGGTGGGTCGGCCACATACTACAATGCGGTGGAAACGAAATCTGCAAGCAAGCGCTGGATTGGAATCCACCAGGACATCACAGCAGAGGAAGATGCAGGGGCTTGTGGTGTTGGAGCCTCAGGAGCCCAGGATTTCACGTTGGACCTATGCAACCCCTAGGATTGGAAAGGCGACATAAGTAAAGGGTGTCCACAGTTAAATTGCATCACTTTCAATAAGCTGTAACATTTCGCCCTTTGGGTTGATTTCAACGAAATTTTGGGTGAAATGACCACAGCGTGTATTGTTTACACTGCGTGAGTTTCATTATGAAATGTGTCGTAGTTTCGAAAATGGAGTCGAAGGAACAGCAAGTGCGCGAGAACATTTTGCACACACACCTCGACCACCCTCTTCTTTCGCACCGAGCCATCGGGAAGATGTTGAAAATTCACCAGTCTACAGTGTCTTGTATCATAAAACTTTTCGAGGAACGTTTAACTGTCGATCGGAAGCAGGTGTGTGGTATAAAAAGTGTTCCGTACTGTGTGAAGGATCACAAACGAGTGGTTGCTGCCTTTAAACGCAAACCCAACTGTTCCGTTCGGGATGTCGCGAAAATGCTGCACTTGACCAAAAGTTTCGTGCAGAAAGCCAAAAAACGAGCCAGGCTCCGTTCATTCAAAGTTCAGAAAGCTCCAAACCGCAATGAAAAATAGAATACGACAGCTAAAACACGTGCGCGTAAGCTGTACACACAAATGTTGACGAAACCACACTGCTGCATCATGAACGATGAAGCACACGTAAAAGCGGACTTTAAACAAATTCCCGGCAACTAGTATGTGACTGCGAAAGACAAGTTTGATGTTCCAGAGTCTCTCAGGAAACAGCAAGTGTCAAAGTTCCCCAAGAAACTCATGATTTGGCAGGGGATTTGTTCGTGTGGTAAACGGAGCAAGCCTTTCGTGGCAATTTCAACTATAAATGGTCAAGTATACATGAATGAATGCCTGAAAAAAACGACTGCTTCCGGTTCTCAAAACACACAACGTTCCTACAATTTTTTGGCCGGACCTAGCCTCTTGTCACTACTCCAAGGATGTTCTCAAGACGAATGGTGTCAATTTCGTGCCGAAGGTTCTTAATTCCCCAAACTCTCCAGAGTTGCAGCCAATTGAAAAATATTGGGCTATAATGAAGCACGAACTTTAAGCATCCTAAAATTGTCACTACAGAACAGGAAATGTTGAAGTCATCGTTGAAAGCGGAAAAAAATGTCGGTTCAAGCATTGTACAAAATCTTATGCGTAGTATTAAGAAGAAAGTTTGGGCTTTTGGATTTGATAAAGAGGTACAGTGAAATAAAAATACTTAAAAAAAGATTATACATTGTTTTTTATTCCCTGAATATTTCATGACAATCGATTGAGAGACTTGTTTTTGAGGACGAGTTTTAAGTGATGCAATTCAACTGTGGACACCCTTTAGCAGTTTTTTTGTTTATATTTATTTATTTTAACTTATAATCATTATCTGAAGAACCCATGCAAATCGTATCAGCTCCTTCATTACTGATCGTTACTAGTGTTAGTGCATCAGAACTTCAACCGTTGGAGTATGAAAATGATGATTGTTTTGACAGATTCTTTGTTTCCAAATACCAAGTTTTCCCTCTACGTACTCATAGCTATCACGTGAAGAATGCATTGTTAGACAATTGCGTTTTATCATTCTTTTTTCTCAAGGTGATGGTTGTAAAAATCTAAAAATGGCTGCCATAATAGCCAATTGACGTCGCCACTACGATTTTTAAGGCATACATTTAAGAAACAACAAAGCTTTAATACCAATACAATACCTTCAATGCTAAATTTTAATGATATTTTTGAATAAAAGTGATAACATAACATGTATCTCGAATTATAATGTTCACAAAACATTACAAGACCAAGTCTCCCCCGGTTGGTACAAAACAGAGGAGCTTGAAAATTGATCGAAGCATAAAGTTGCCAGAAGGCACGAAGTGCTTTTGGACACTAATTTCGCCAAATCCCTAAACCTTAATTTTAAGCGGATTAGAATAGATTACCCTTTAGAGCGTTCAACTTGCTCCATGCAGATATTAAGTAGTTCCAGTAGTAAAATAGACAGTAGAATGTAGCTGTTCAAATGGAAAGTGTTTCCTAAAAAAAAAACCCCTACCACTCTTGACGAGTGGCCTCAACAGCACCCTTACTGTTTTTTTTAAAAGGGGCCAAATAGGCCATCAAGCATAACTTTAAATTTAACTTGTTTAACAAATGTAGAACCATTACCAAACTTTGTAAGTGGCCCCAAAAACATCCTTATTGTTGGTTTTAATCGGTTCTAAGTGGCTATTTCTCTATCCGGATATTGTGTCTAATTTATAAATTATTTATTAGACTTCACGTGAATTCAGCGTATCGTTAACCAAAACGAACCATGCTGCCAAACTAACCTACATCCCGGTGAGTTCTCATGGAATTACTGAGGTGTACTCGTCTTCCAATAAAGCGAATATTCGGGCAGGGTCAGCGCCGGTCTGTGATCACCAGTTTTTACACATTGAGGATGTATGTTAGTTCCAAGCATCATCATGTATCTTTGTGCGATTACGTTTTATCTGGCAATAACATTGGGTTGTCAGTCACGTTCATGTTCATACTCATGCCAATAAGTGGGTAGAGTTTGGCTCATGTATTCTTCGTAGATTCTTAGATTTGGCCCAACAAAAATTCCATGTGGCGATGTTAATCGGCTATAATGGCGGTCATTTTTGGATTCCAAATCCTCTTACTTATACCGTAATGTTAGAAAGTTAATCGAAATTACAAAATAAACTGTCTAATTTGCAGAAAATGTCAATTTATTTTTATTGACATAGCATACTGAGGAAAATTTCGTAAGAACTATAAGGGTGAAATGGAACAGAGACCGCCATATTTGCTGGTTTGCACTATCAATTAGAATTTTGCAAAACGCATATATCTAACTCTGTCCTGATTGATCATAAAGCAAAGGTTCAAGACCTATTCTTTTACACGATTTACTTTTGAAGCCTCAGGTGCTTATTCCAGTATGCGTTTCACCGGATCATGTTAATGTAAGTCTTGTTGTGTGTAAGGCTTTGCTACAGTTAAGTTGTATTAAGATTGTTAGATCAAACAAACAATACGCACAGTAGAACAAAGCAGTTACTTAATTCCTTGAAAAATTACTATATATTCTATTGAATTTTTAAAAAGAACTAAACGTTTTCAGTAATACATAATGCAACCTCCGCTACTAATGTAAATTTCCCACCCATTATATCGAACTGCACATATATCGCTGACGCAGAAGGGAAACCTCGCTTATTGGGTGAATTAATTGATTTTCACTATTTATTTAATCACATTATTCTGTTTGCTCTTCCATTATTTGCAGTATGCAAATATAGACTACGGGCATCACCTGATCGACGATCTGTTCTATAACTGCTTTTATCTCATAAAAATCATGCCACACGTACGCATTGTTCAAACATCAACGGATTTCAAACATCACGTTCGGAGCAGTTGCCAACGCAATGTGGACACGTGGCATATTTGTATACGATACGTGATTTGGACCGATTCCGTGAACCAGATTACACATGTTATTGCAGTAGTGCATAACGTGACATTCAACCCCTCTTCACTGATGACAGCCGAAGGAGGGACTTAATAAAAAGGAAATGTAATACCAAACTGACACGGTAACAGGAAATTCATATTCCATTCGATTAACCCACAAACGCCCCGTAGGGGGCACATCACATAGCGTTAAAATTTCCTCTCAATCGCATGTTAATTGTCTGAAACACTGATGCGAGATTTAACTATAAAGTCAGATTTTTACTGCAAGCTTGCTGGGAGCTGTCCAACAGATTGATACAAATTTTAAAGTTTTCGCTCCCTGATTCATATTCTACCGCAGTAATGCCACTGATGTGACCAAGAAAATGCCTGATAAAGTGTTTCGTGGTTTTTTTCTGGCTATAGTTGTTTATAGAATACAACAATGGCAACCACTATGGCCGAACAGCATCGCCACTACAAAGTTTCGAATGTACCGAGCTAAGAAACAGCAAATATTTTGCATGCCAAACCAGATGATGCCACACATACAGATTTTTCGTTTCTGATACAGATTCTTCAAAATATTTGTGCAGAAATCTGTGTACAGCAATTCCATACGAAAAAGAAATACGATTCTTAGAGTTCCATAATAATTCGTAGTTTTGTTTTTTATCGAAAATTATAAGACCCGTATTTTTTTTTGTTTCTCAGGTTCGGAAATTCAAAATCATTTAAAATTTTAGAAAAATGGCATTTTGAAAAATATTTTATCTCTTGAACCACTCAACCGATTTCGAGGATTAAGTGCGCAAATAAAAGAAAATTAAATGTTATTTTTCTTAAAAACATAAATTAACTTGTGTTTAAAAATCAGTTTCAATGTGAATTTATTAAATATAAAAAAAACGTATGAGAGCCTTGAAGAAAAGTATAAGACTAAATTCAAATTTGAAAAAATCATAACTCAGTTCGGTCAGCTTCGCTGATTTAAGGATATGTAATGTAAAGGTCAAATGCTTGGAAAAAAAATGTTTTAACTATACCCTTCTTTGTCTAAAAACTATCAAAACAAAAAAAAAACAAATGCATTGAATAATTTCAAATTGAAACTGATTTTTAAACACCAGTTTTATTTTTTGAGAAACTAAATTTAATTACCTTTTATTTGTGCACTTAAACTAAGAAATCGGTTGAGTGATTCAAAGGGCATAAATAAAAAATGTCATTTAAAACAAATGAGATTTTTGAATTTTCGAACCCATTTAACAGTAACCCTTATTCAGAAATAAAAGAAATACGGGCCTTATATTTGTTGATAAAGAACAAAACTACGAATTATTACCCTGCCCTTTGGTTCAGAAAGGGGTATGGGCGAGTTTTGCCAACTTGATCGTGGATGATTTCATATGTGAACAGGCTGCCACACCAACGTTCAAAAGTGCCTGAACCAATTGAACAGCGTGTAATGATCACTTGAAGATGCGATGAAAGAGCCCTGATATTTCCAAATGTAGCACATAGTAAAATATCTTTTGTCTTTTATAAATAAACGTGATGGAATTGAGTAAACGCGTGGAAACTCATTGCATCCGTCAAACCATGCTGAACGGTCGTTGAGAGAATACCACCATAAACATCTCAAATGCCTTATTTTATTCCCCTTTCTCCTGTTCTCTTCACCATCCCATAACCGCGAGCAATACCATGTGTCACATAGGGGAGAACAGTACAAAATGCACTGGTGGGGTGGAATGACCCACTCAATAAATATGCTCAAATCTTCAAAACTATAGCTTTAATGGAATGATACTTTATCAATTTGTAAATAAAACAGCATAACTCACGAGTTTGTAATACAAAAAGGCACTAAATACACCAAAATATGATTTAAATTGAAGAAATTGTCATGACTGTACATTACATGTAAATAATAGTGTTATTAAAATAAGCTTTTACCATGCGTTAATATCCATAGTTTCACTTCACATGACACAACACACACATCACACAACAAAACTTCAAGATAGTATCAATGCTTCACTATAATTCCGCGTGTTTTCAAAATATTTAGAGATAACTTTGCAAAACAACAACTGGGGCAGAACGCACCGTGGCGTTAAATACGTATACCGGCTTCGGAAAAAGTACCCAGTGGAGCGGGGTATAATAATGTTTCAGTTGGGTATAAATAACTTACTTCTTGTTAAATTCTACCGAAAAGTAAGTAATTGAGCTCAATGGTAGGTAAACATAACTATACCCAACGTTGGCTTCCCACACTTAACTACTCCTTTGAGTACTTTATTCTAATCGTGAATATAATGAGGAGTAGGCAACATATCACAACGTTTTGCTATCTTTAATCTATACCCATTGGCTGCTTGACTACCAAACAGAGCTAAAAGGATGTGGCGATGTGTTGCAACTTCCTCACTTTACAACTCTAATGAGTAACTTTTTATATACGTGTTTTTACCTTTTACAAGCGGTGCATGCTATCCCCATATTGTAGTGTATCATATCCCAGTGTTGTGGTGCGTCTTACCCCAATTTTGGGGTGCATATTGAGCAATGAAACAGGCGTAATGCACCATACTCAATAACTTCTTCCTAAATTTCAGCTTCCATTCTCTAGTAATTCACGATGTTGCTTAAACGGTGCGTTTTGCACCATCCTCCCCTACATTGTGGGACCGGATCTGCATCACTAATTTATGCTCTTCAAAAGCAGAAACACCATGATAACCACCCGGAGATCGTGAAGGAGTCTGAAGGTGGCCCGGACTAAATTCAAACCACAAAACTTTGTTTGTGTTTTGGGTGATTATCACTAAACGATTCAGAATATCGAACGAATGAGAGATGCGAACAAAAAAGTTTCGAACACTTCGTTCGAATTACGAACTTGCACTTTTATATCTTTTATAGTATAATGTACTGTTTTCCCGAATATGAAACTAGTTAACATTCGTTAATCGATACGATAGTTTTTTAGTTTCGCAGTATGTTCAGTTAAGGGCCTGTTCATAAACCACGTAGACTCATTTTTGAAAATCTCAGAACAACTCCACCCCCCCCCCTCCCCGCTCGTAGACTTTTCTCCATACATTTTTTTTGAAATTTGGTATGGAGCGTAGAGTTTGGTAAGACCCACAGAAAAGTCAACGTGGTTTATGAATAGTCCCAAATCGTCTGTCCAGTTCACGTTTCTGTTTCAAAAGCACTCTGTCTGTCTGTCTGTCTGTCTGTCTGTCTGTCTGTCTGTCTGTCTGTCTGTCTGTCTGTCTGTCTGTCTGTCTGTCTGTCTGTCTGTCTGTCTGTCTGTCTGTCTGTCTGTCTGTCTGTCTGTCTGTCTGTCTGTCTGTCTGTCTGTCTGTCTGTCTGTCTGTCTGTCTGTCTGTCTGTCTGTCTGTCTGTCTGTCTGTCTGTCTGTCTGTCTGTCTGTCTGTCTGTCTGTCTGTCTGTCTGTCTGTCTGTCTGTCTGTCTGTCTGTCTGTCTGTCTGTCTGTCTGTCTGTCTGTCTGTCTGTCTGTCTGTCTGTCTGTCTGTCTGTCTGTCTGTCTGTCTGTCTGTCTGTCTGTCTGTCTGTCTGTCTGTCTGTCTGTCTGTCTGTCTGTCTGTCTGTCTGTCTGTCTGTCTGTCTGTCTGTCTGTCTGTCTGTCTGTCTGTCTGTCTGTCTGTCTGTCTGTCTGTCTGTCTGTCTGTCTGTCTGTCTGTCTGTCTGTCTGTCTGTCTGTCTGTCTGTCTGTCTGTCTGTCTGTCTGTCTGTCTGTCTGTCTGTCTGTCTGTCTGTCTGTCTGTCTGTCTGTCTGTCTGTCTGTCTGTCTGTCTGTCTGTCTGTCTGTCTGTCTGTCTGTCTGTCTGTCTGTCTGTCTGTCTGTCTGTCTGTCTGTCTGTCTGTCTGTCTGTCTGTCTGTCTGTCTGTCTGTCTGTCTGTCTGTCTGTCTGTCTGTCTGTCTGTTTGAGACCCCTCTACTCTCTGATGAGGGTGGGAGTGGGGCGGTCTCTCAGACAAATAAAACAAAAATTTCTGCATAACTCGAGAACTAATCAGGAAAATGGAACCAAATCTGACATATGAGGGTTTTTGGAGGCAAGAAATATTTCTATGGTGGTGCGAAACCCCTCCCCTCTCTGAAATGAAAGGCTGTCATACAAACGAAATACAACTTTCAACCAAACATGAGAATTTTCCAGTCAACTAAAACTTAAAATGTGCATTTCTCGGGTAAGAAGCATGTTCTGATAAAAGTTTGAACCCTTTCTTTGTCAAGCTTGAGCTACTCCCAGTTCTACATTATGCACAAAACGTTAGTCTAAGGTTATGCAAGAGGAAATTACGTTTGAACTGACATGATACGGCGTTGTTTAAAGATAAACATTTTGTCTGTGAAATGCTTCTACATAAAAAAGAAAATCCATGGTAGAAACTACCGACCCAAGGGTTAAATCAAAAATAAAAGAAATAAGAAACAAAAACAAAATAACAAAAAATTAAACTCTATAATTTAAGTCACACATTAGCAAACGAAAATATTTTAACAAAACATATTCCGAAAAACAACCAAAAACGCGCCCTTCTATCAAATTTTCATTCATTTAATTGCAAGCGTAGCAAAGCCCGCATCGCTTTCAGCTAGTGATGTATAAAATTTTGATTTTGCTTTCTTGTTCCTTCATTAAGGACTCAAATTTTGTCCAATATTTCCTCAATTTTTGGCACATACTTTTGGCTGCACCGTCAAACTCAGCACTGCTGAGTCAGCAGAACTAATCATCATTCAACTTTAAAATGGCGGGCAAAGGTCGAGTTTGACAGCACGGAATACATTTACAATCTGTTTCGACATCGGTAACCTACACAAATAACTATTTTGAAGCTCTCGAAACAACCTGGGAACATATTGATCTGGAACACCTCAAAAAGCTTGTCGAAAGTATGCCACGTCGATTGGAAGCAGTGTTCAAGGCTGAGTAGGGTAACACTAAGTGTTGAAAGTTGATGAATAAAGTCAAAGGCATAACGTTTGATAAAAAATTATGTGTATGATTTATTATGTCCATTTTGAAATACCGTCTTTACACTATAGTATTTAATATTGTGCAATCATGCAACCAGCACAATTTTTTAGTATACGTATTCCTTTTTATGGCCAGAAGAAACTTACCCTATACCATTTAAATCAGTTGAGATATCGAAGGAAATAACACAATGTATAATGTGATATTTGATTCATTATGTCCAGTATTACGATATTGTGCAACTGTAAATCTCAGTTTGGATAAACTCGTTGATTTTTTTGGCATATAATCGACATCTACATGTCTATTATTAGACAGCCTATTAATGCAACTATAGAACAAGCTAAAAGCCAGCAAAACGCCTACTACAGTAGCGTTAAATGCCCAGAAGAAAAAGAAGAATCCAAGTTAGCTGAATAAATTTAGCTGGTTGATATTTTTATTGTTAATTGAATACATTTTTTTTAATTACCATACAGACTTTACTGGAACTAGGTATTAAATAGTTCCTTGAAACCATGCACCTCATAAATTATTATGGTTCAAGTAAAAATTAAAATAAGTTCCTTGATATAAGAATAATAAAAATAAAAACAGAAATTATATATTATCGGGAGTTACTGACTTGTCGTTATTCATTAAGATTCCCATGCGACTGATTCGAGGAACTACCCACATAACTCATGATTAATGATTTATTTATTTTAGGAAACTGTCAACAGAACGGTAGTTTCATACCAGTAATCCCTCATGGTTATAAATGGGAATGCTGCTTTCATTCAAACCGGTTTACTTCCCTGGGACACAATATTTCCAGAATATGCAGAACAATGCAGACACAGAGTGAATTACAGAATTTATGCCACTACCGGCTGACCTCCGAATGCACTTCTCCGAGTAACAGATTTTCCAGAGCTGTGTTCGATTTGCATAACAATAACATTTAAATTTTGCAAAACTGCTGCTCACAATCCCTTTTAGTGGCCCGGCAAGTCATCCGTTTAACGCGGGAAGGAAAACGAGCAAAATGCGATTTACCTCGCACCCTGCATACTGTTGCTACTCATGGTCAGCAAAGTGAGGAAGAGTGAATTTTCCAAACTGTCGCACACTTCTCCCTGGCAACATTATGCAAATGGGCTGTGATATAGATAGAGCGCATTGTGTTAAGATCAATCTCAAACAAAATCAAACGTGTTAACAAACTGTATCCGACATTTAAATTCAGCGAAGGCCTACGCAATCATCATCAGCACCATTGTCGTTAGTGAACGATCGTCGCCTACACTGTATCATGTTTCCGACCAAGCCGCGTACCGCTAGCCGACAGGTTGGGTCATTATCAGCATCCACTCAATCATAACGCAAACGTCCAGATAAAGCATAAGCACTTTACGGGTGCTAGACAGGCGTACATACCGTTGGGATATGCAAAAGCTCACTTACCTTTGAAGTGCTTTGGGCAGCACACGAACTCGACACCGGAGAACAGCGAGATTCCACAGGGCAACAGCATGGCGAAGCTACGCATTTGCATGTTTCGGTCCTGGCAGGCTGCGGCGCCGGTCTGATTCCACCTGATGAACGGCCAGCACCTGGACGCGTTGTGGATGTGGTCAAACAGGCAACCCTCGGGCACCAGAAGAGCGTCTGACTGGAAAGGACCTTCTGGAAGCAGAGGGAATTAGGATGGCATAGGATGAGCACGTGAATGAATAAAAAGTTGATTCAAATCCCCGGATGATTGGGGGATGGGTTTGCGATTAATCTTTTTAAAAAGCGGTAGATGACTGAATGTAAGAGGATTTGTTATCGATTTGCCTCCGGGTGGAATGGTTCAGATGGTCACAAAAGAGATAAAATATGTGCGATTGGCAGATTCTATGTTCAGGGAACAAAAATACTCAAATCAAATATGCTACAAGAATGGAAAGCTTAACGAGTTAAAATTTATGTCACAGTAGATGATGGGTTTAGAAGATGTAGGTACTGACAAGGGTGCCCTATTTATGCATCAGCAATATCCGTTAAAATTGTATCTACTCACATCTGCTGTGTAGTAGTCCTCATTATGAGCTGAGCACACGAACATAAATCTGTGCAGGACGTGCCTCAAATTTTAAGCAGAGATGGAAAGTAATAGCGGTTTCTTTGCCTAAATATTAATCGCTGTTTGCATCATAAACGAGGCCCGCTGTCTCTGGTAGAATAACTTTATTATCCTTAAATTAATGCCAGCCGAAATACGCACCAAACTGGATCATAAGCACTCACTTTTCTTTTGACATTTTGTTAACAATATTTACATCGGCGATTCGATTTTTGATTTTTTTGAAAGTATTTTAAACACGCGTAGGATAAAAATATTTGATTAACATTAACATTAACACGATTAACGGACATCAAAGCGTTCGTTAGGGTACTCTTTAAGCAATAGTAATGTTTACAGCTTTTCATTCAGAAGCACCGTGAGCTGATTGCTCGTAGAACTTCTTATGATGTAATAAATGATTCCATAATGTTAAGATGCTAACAATGGCAAACACCTGGGGATCAGATTAAACAGAGCTTAATGAAGTCTTTAACAGCCTTTCACAGCTTTAATGAATAAGCTTCTTTACCCTATAAGGTACAGCTTTGAGAGATTTGAATTTAAAGACTGTTTCTTCAGACAGGACAATCCGATGAAAAGTCACAACCCATTTATTAATCACTAAAAGTACAACAAGGAAGCTAGTAATTGAGAGCTTTTCCAGCACCTTTCGTCGCTCTCTCTCTCTCTCTCTCTCTCTCTCTCTCTCTCTCTCTCTCTCTTTCCATCTGAAAGCTTTTACCCAGCCAGTAATGTCAAGTAATCTAAAAATGGTGTCTCTCTAGGGAATCCAGTTATTGAAACTGAGCATTTTTTATTATTTACAACAAGACACAGCAGCAAAAACCAGGCCTAATAAAGATTAATAGTCTTATTTTCTCTGTTGATTCTGATTTGCCATAAGTGCCTGAACTTTAGTCGAAAGAATGTGTAGCGATGTATGATGTATGATGTATGATATGTACTACCACCCATTGTAGCACGGAAACTAAGTCCGACAGCAATGGGCTCTCCTCTCTGTTAGACTTGATCAAGCTTTAATAACCACTGATTATCCTAATCATGCCGTTGTATGAAGGGCCAAAAAGGGGTTGGGTGGATCGATATGCAACATCACTTATACGTATCCACAGGGATATAAAGAATCTCCTTCCAACAACAAGATTGAACAATTGGTCAAAAGAGCAAGCTATCTAACATGAGGATGCCCCAATGGGCGGGGAGAAGAGCCCACCCTCTATTCACAAACTGTTAGCAATGGGGAGTTGGCATTCCCACTCTCCCCATCCAGAGTGCTTCAATCGGGTGCCCTGATGGTCCCTCCCATTCCCATGAAATATTTATATAATGGAATATATATTTATGTAAATGAAAAATACTACAAGCATTCGTATCTATAATATATGATCTTCATTCGGTTGATCCTGAAATGCAAGAAATGTTGTAAAATGTTAAAGTGTAGAGTTCTTTGGTTCCGCTTTTAAGCACGTTTTCGTTCGTTTTCAGCGATAGCAGCATTTCACCAAAATTTTGATTTGAAGTATCCTGAAAAAGTTTATTAAATCTATTGAAATTTTACAAAACTAACATTTATACATTTTAATTTACTGTTGCCATGGTCACTATTTGCTACTTGATGCTGATTTTATAATAGCAGTTTGCTTTTATTTTTGCTGACCTAATAGTTATTGCTACCGAGTTAGGAATGGGAAGATTTAAGTGGAAGGGAGTTAAAGATACATGGGCAAAAAAACAATTAGTAATGTTTTAATCATCTTTGAAGTAAAATCAATAAAACAATATTACCAAATATAATGATATTGTGAGTTATGATCAAGTAATGACAAAGGTTGAAACGTAAAATCAAACACTAGCCAAATGGCGCACAGCGCTGCATGAATCAGATTAGCTCAGAATTGGTAAAAAGTCCATTTGCAAACCGGAAGTGAAAAATACATTTAGCAATAAGTGCAAAAGCCTACCACAGATTCCGTAATTTTCAAAAGCCTACCACAGCTGTAATTTTCTGCGGTATATACTGGACATATAAGGAATGCTAGATGTCATAAATTGAATGTATGTTTGGTGTTTAAGCCAGATACCGCCTAAATCAGGGTTGTTGTATGAAAATGTGAAGGTGATGGAAATAATACGATGTTGTAAAGAAATACTACATAATGTACATATAATAATTAAATGGCGCTATTTTCCTCTTCCGTTGAGTTGTTAGATGATTGAAACTCTAAAATAGCGAAAATTCCAACGTGATATAATGAAATTAAGTTGATCACCTGGCATCCTAGCAAAATAGAAAAGAAAATTGAAGCAAATAAATTTCATACGAGTATGATTACTGCCCAAAAACGGAAACTCAATAAATCTAAAACAAAAAAAAAAATTAAAAATGAATGACAGGAAATTTTCCGATAACTCTTTTTTCCTACTGGTCCCATAAATGATTCTTTATGTCTGTAAAATAGAAAAGGTAGGCTTATAAACAATGTTAGTTTTTGAATTAACTAATTTGGACGACGAATATATTTTTTTTTTTTGTAGAATTTGTCGTATATTATCCTCTCTCTAAAAAAAAAAATGTAAAAACAATCCTATCTTTTCAAATACACAACGTGAGTTAGGTGGGCCAAAACTTACAACGATGCAGATGCGAAGTTGGAAATAGCATTGAATAATATTGTGAAGGGATGTTATAATATAAAATGATAATAACAATTATATTTGTAATGTCTGCATGTCTGCTGATCCTGCTGCAATTGTAGAAGGACTTGCATTATCATAGCCGCGAGGGAAGAAAACAATTCAAAATTATTATACAATACTTGGGAATTCTATGGATGATCTGAAATTATATACTGTATAAAGAATACTTTCCATTTTTCGTGGTAGGGTAAGATTTCAGCATGCTACCTTACCGGGGTCACGCTGCCTACATTGCCTTGGTGCGACTGCCACCTAACGTATCGTTGACGCGATACAGCGTTTCTTACTCAACCGTCAGGATGCCAGAACAGACGCTGTTTGAGCCGCACCTCCTTGGTGGACAGACGCTCGGCACGCACCTCCTCAATCTAGCTGAAGTCAGAAGGACAACAGTGCCCAGGCTGCACTACCAGCTAAGTACGCAACCCTTAGCTGGCGGTCTTTGTCATCTCTTGACCCGTGGAAGCTTGAGGTAGGAACTTGTAAGGACCACAGCTATGTTGCGTGGACGCACGCTCCATCCCAGGTGTCTACTCACCATTTTGCAGCCCGGCTTTCGAAAGAATGTGTAGCGATGTGATAGAAAAACACTACATATGTCCGGAGGAATAGAGGGATGGGAAATAAAAACCACGAAGCCAATTCCCGCATCGGAGACACAATTTTTTCTCTACATTTTGGCTATTTCAAACCACAATCTCGGTGATTGTTTTTGAGCTGATTAAATACGTTTAGGGCAAATGTACCACAAGTGGAGGTATTAGTACTTTCCCGTACAAATCCAGTACAAATCAAATAAAATTAAAAATGAGGTATACAAAGTTATATGGATACGCCTTCAAGCTGGGGTGTAGTTTGCCACCCCGCGGTGCACCCTGGAAACGTTAAGCTCCCCTTAACGGCTAAACGAACTGCAACGGAGGAGGCGCCATACGGCGCGGAATCCATCAGGAAGCCGTATGCGGTCGTGACATGAGGAACAGGGACGACCCTGGGGTAGCCGCCCCTAGACGTTCCAACCCGGGACCTGGCCCTGGCTTTCTCGATCGGAGGAAGGACCATGTGACGCGAGGTTCGGCAGGTACCTTAAGAGGTCAGGCAGGGAGATCGCGGACGATCTGGCGCGGACGTCCCGAACCCTGCTTGGACCCAGGAGCATCTCGATCGAATTAGCGTCAGGTCGGCGAAGCTAACTACTAAAGACCTATGTAGTTAGACATAGTGGGTGCGTAAATCACACTAGCCCCCTCCCTAAGGTTATACCGAAAGGTGGTCCCGTAGAGGGCCGGGGCTGGAGGCACGGGTGGGTTTTTAGTAGGTCGAGGAGTAGGCGCCCTCATCCCCACACCCTGAGTTCTTCAGGAGTCTGTTTGCAGATTTTGCATCCCGTCTAAAAAAAACGCCTTCAAGCTGCTCTGCAAAACAGACTGTCTTAAAGGGTGATACGGTCAAAATTTGGTCAAGGGAAAACGCGTGTAAATCGGTGAAATCGTTTATTTAAAAAATCAAATTAAATTTCTTTTTCAAGTTCAATTAGTATAAAATTCAGGAAAAATATTCCGCTTTTCCGAATCCGAATTGCCGGGCCTTACGCTTGACCCCTGCCATCAAATTTTGTACAGCCACCTTGTCCACCTTCTTCGCCGCAGAAAGCCAGTTTGCCTTGAACTGCTGCTCGTCCTTAGCAGTTTTTTTGGTCTTCTTTAGGTTCCGCTTGACAATAGCCCAGTATTTCTCAATTGGGCGGAGCTCTGGCGTGTTGGGAGGGTTCTTGTCCTTGGGAACCACCTGCACGTTGTTGGCGGCGTACCACTCCATGGCCTTTTTACCGTAATGGCAAGATGCCAAATCCGGCCAAAACAGTACGGAACAACCGTGTTTCTTCAGGAAAGGCAGCAGACGTTTATTCAAACACTCTTTCACGTAAATTTCTTGGTTGACAGTCCCGGAAGCTATGAAAATGCTGCTTTTCAAGCCACAGGTACAGATGGCTTGCCAAACCAGATATTTCTTTGCGAACTTTGACAGTTTCGTGTGCTTGAAAATATCTGCTACCTTTCCCCTTCCTTTTGCCGTATAAAACTTCTGTCCCGGAAGCTGCTTGTAGTCGGCTTTGACGTAGGTTTCGTCGTCCATTACCACGCAGTCAAACTTCGTCAGCATCGTCGTGTACAGCCTCCGGGATCGCGCTTTGGCCGTCGTATTTTGTTTATCATCGCGATTTGGAGTCACTACCTTCTTGTAAGTCGATAGTCCGGCTCGTTTTTTGGCTCGATGCATGGTTGTAGACGATACACCCAGCTTATTTGCGGCATCTCGGAGAGATAGGTTAGGGTTTCGCTTGAAACTACCGGCAACTCTCTTTGTCGTCTCAGCGACTCTCTCGAGTTTCGATTTCCCCCCGATCCAGACTTCCTGGCTGTCGACAAACGTTCCCCAAACACTTTAATTACATTTGTAACGGTTGATTTGGCAACTTTTAGCGATTTTGCCAACTTTGCGTGCGAGTAGCTCGGATTTTCGCGATGCGCGAGCAAAATTTTGATACGCTGCTCTTCTTGCTTGGACGGCATTTTGACAACTGAAGAGTGAATTCCAAAATCAAAATAGGAGCAACATTCTACACACACACACCTTCAAAATGAGGGGTGTTCAGGTTTTTTAAATGCAAAATTGAAAGAAATACGTCAAGTTGATATTGACCAAATTTTGACAGTATCGCCCTTTAATGTGACTGCTGTTCATTTAACGCCAATGTTCTCGACATAGTGAACAAGTGAATCATGCAGTTGACATTTAAATTTTTCACTCAAGCGCAGCAATGAAAGGGTTGACAGAAGAAAAGCCTTAAACTGCGGACCAAAATTTGATTATGCTTCATTAATATGGTGGCTCAAAGTTACTTGCAAAGACTTCCTAACGCTTTAGTCATTTAATAGCTGGACGCAAAAAAATTGTTCTGTCTCTAGAACCAAGTTAATGACATAACAAAGTTGAGTACTCAAAATGATGGTCATTTATTTAAAAAAATATAGCGAACAATTATTTCGATTTGGTTTGAATGAAATCTTGAACTTTTCTTCGAATACCACTCATCATCTTATGGACATTTTATTTGACTAATCTGAGCGAGCATTTTGTTCCACCATCTTTTCATCTCTATTGCATCCCGAATCACCTATCCACTCTTCTTGAACTCTTGTTTGCCAATTGCCCAATATTTCTCATTTGGGCGGAATTCAGGGCGGTTGCGTGGATTGATATCCTTTTCGAAGAAATCCACACCGTTGTATCGATACCACTGTAGTACTTCTCCGCTGAAATGGCAGCTTGCCAAATCATTCCGAAACTTTACTGGTCCATTATGAAATTTTGGCTTTTGGGTAATTTATTTATTATCATCACCGTCTTCTACAACAAAAGCCGGTTTTTAAAAATACTCCTGGATATGCTAAAAACAACGACTTATCAGCAATGCCATTGAATGACCGAATACATGTACATATCAGTCAAGAGCAGTGAGTCAAATGTTCACTCTCTGTACCTTAAATCATAAGATAACTTTGACGAGTGATACAACTGTTATTCTCTCAATCTGCAACAATGTTATGTTGAAACTGGAATGTATTACGACAAAACACGTAAGAAATAACAAAATGTTTTATCGATGATGGGAAAGAGACAATTTGCTGTGAGAAAATGTTGTGATTCGCACACATGTTGCAACGACCTTATATTCATGTAAAAGGGACAAAAAAACGTTTTGTCATTATTTCAACAAACTACCGATAGCACACAGAAAAAAAATCTAAATTTTCATTGTGATGTAAATACCAGAGCATGTAAAATCATCTCTCCTTCCACACGAAGTAGCAACTTGCATGAAATAGTTGTAATGAAGACGAGCTTTTGTATACAACATTTTCCGAAATGAATGCAATGTCCCAGAACTTAACACGATTTATGATGTTAACTTGTACGTTTTGTGACGCACCATTTATGTGCATGATATTGAACAGAAATTCACGCTACTTTTTCAAGCTGTGCAACATTGCCATAATAGCAACATAAAACATAGCGCCTATCAGTTGTTTCTGTAAAACATATGACTGATCTGTGTAATTATAAAATTTGTTGTGGATAGACTTCAATTTGAAGAAAAAACCCTGCATAAAATCACACACTGAACAAAAACGAACACTATCTTCGGCATGTTTGTTGCAAATTGACTATTCTTGCAGAAAAAAATTAAAAATATTTACGATTAAGGCCTGATTTTCAACCCAGAACATCCTGAACATGACAAAGTTTGGAGCTTAGGATCTATAGTTGTAGATATAGCTTTTCCGATTATGCAAAATAACGATATTCAACCATGTTCATTTAATCTTTTGGAAGATCAACAGAAGTGGAGGTGACCTCGGCGTACAGGTTAACATCCATAAACAGATAAAAGAAACATTGAATTTTCTGTGTTATCTAATGCACATAAAGGGAATGCTAGATTTGGCAGAAAATAATGGGTGATTTCATGTAAATTTTAGCCTGATAACGCCTGAATCTAGCTTGTTGTATGAGAGAATGCAAACATTGTTGTATGGCATATGAAAGAATGCAAACAATTTCGTTGTTTGGCTTGAAATTAAACGAGGGGAAATTTTACGCGCTTGCTAAAATTCATTATTTTTTTCTGTGTACATTTCACGCCAAAGTCAGCGAGTTCGATTCTCACCCCCGGACAAGTTACGAAAATACCCAAAAGGTATTTGACTACACAGAAAAAAATAATTAATTTTAACAAGCGCGTAAAATTTTCCCTCGTTTAATTCCAAGCCAAAGGAAGCGTAAACAACCAAATTGTTTGCAATCTTTCATGTGCCATACAACAATGTTGGCAATCTTTCATACAACAGGTGGGATTCAGGCGTTATCTGGCTTAACTTTACATTAAATATTCCATTATTTTCTGCGAAATCTAGCATTCCCTTTATGTGCATTAGATAACGCAGAAAATTCAATGTTTCTTTTTATCTGTGTAACTACGACGGGAGAGGAACCAGCTAAGGGCTGAAAATCTCGATAATCAAGGAACAAAAACAAAAGATCAACAGATATTATGAGATAATCTGGGACATTCTAGGTCATCCAAACTGTTCTTGAGTTCATAACTTAGGATCTACAGTTGAAACTGTAGCTTTTTTAGCTATACAAATTAGCGATATGTATTCAATAAAGCTTATTGAATCTTTTGAAATGTTCACCGACACTATGAGAAAATCTGGGATGTTCTAGGTCAATCAAACTGTCCTGGAGTTGAAAAATTACGATCTACAATTGCAACGGTAGCTTTTCATGTATACAAAATTACGATACGTATTTAACCATGTTCATTGAGTCCTCTGGAAGGTTAGCAGACATTATGTGATAATCTGGGATGTTCTAGGTCATCCAAACAGTCCTGGAGTTCAAAACATGGGATCTACTGTTGTAACTATAGTTTTACGGCTAGACAAATCTACGATGTGTATTCAACCATGTTCAGCAGATCTTCTGGAAGGTAAACCGACATTTTGAGATAATCTGGGATTTTCTTAGTCATCCAACCTGTCCTGGAGTACAGAACTTAGGATCTATAATTGTTACTGTAGATTTTCGTCTATACAAAGCTATGGTATGTTTTCAACCATGTTTTTTGAGTCTTTTGGAACGTCAGCTGACATTATTAGATGATCTGAGATGTTCTATATCAGCCATACAGTTCTGAAGCTCAGAAATTAGGGTTTGAATTGTTACTTTAGCTTTATAGGCTATACATATTTACGATATGTTTTCAACAATGTTCGATCCAGTGAATGTAGGTCAAGCGACATTATTGGATAACCTGGAATACGCTAGGTCATCCAAACTATTATGGAGTTCAGAACTTGGGATCTATAATTGGTCGGGGTTCTGCCAGATTGCACCAAGCGGCTTTTGCGTCATTCTGCATAACTGAACCCAACAATCCTCACAGAATATTGTTTCGGTGCATTACGGAGATGGATCACACAAATTGATTATTGGTTACAAACTTCGAAAACCACTTATGTGATTCATCTTATATCATATCTATATCTAATATTTATCATTGAAAAGTTCTGTTTGAATATCTTGCAAAACTGATGATTTTCGATAGGCGCTTTGTGAACCCCAACCAATGGGAACTGTAGCTTTTCCAATTGCAATGCTCACTTAGAACGACCTACACTCAGTAGCAAAAAAAGAGCCGAGCAAAATTTTGCTTCCAAAAAACGCCATGTTCAACCTTCTGTAACTTTGTCAATTATCTATACTTTTAGCTAAACATCAGAGCCAATGTATAGACCTAATGTGACCAAAATTTCATGTTGGTAAGGTTTATAAATGTGAAGTTTTCATAACATATGTGCAAAAATACAATTTTGGTCATACCAATTTCAAAAATCCGCATTTCTGTGAAAAAATTAGGTAGCATATTCAAAATGTCACCAAAGCCTAAAAAAATATAAGAAATAATGTGGACAAAATTGGAACTGTTTCCATCAAGTGGTTTGGACCACAGCTGGCTTGAAAGTTGACGCGCCAACATGAATATTTCCCTTTTTCATCTGAAGTTGACCATGCTGAAAAATCGGTGCAAAAAAAAACCGAGGCGAATTTTACTAATAATACTGTATAATACTGTAAATGTAGTTTTCACAAACCAATTCATACTGTTTGCCATATTTTTTAGTTCTTCATGGCATCCACTATTTATTTGGGATCTTTCACGCGTAACATATCATGTATATTAGTAAGATGAAATCGCCTCGGCTTTTTTTGCACCGATATTTCAGCATGGTCAATATCGGGTGAAAAGGGGAAATACTCATGTTGGTACGTCAATTTTCAAGCCAGCTGTGGTCCAATCCACTTGATGGAAACAGTTCTAATTTTATCCACTTTTTTTTTTATATTATTTGAGGCTTTGGTCATATTTTAAATATGCTACCTATATTTTTCAACGAAATACGGATGTTTGAAATTGGTATGACCAAAAATGACTTTTTTCACATATGTTATGAAAACTTCAAATTTATTAACCTAATGTTGTCAAATTTTCGGCCAAAAATATTGATCATTGACAAAGTTACAGAAGGTTGAACATGGCGTTTTTTGGAAGCAAATCTTTGCTCGGCTTTTTTTTTGCTACTGAGTGTAAATTACCCCAGATTATTTCATAATATTTTTTGACTTTCCAGAAGATTCAGTGAACATGGTTGAATACATATCGCAACTTTATATAGTTGAAATATCTACAGATACAATTGTAGGTTCTAGGTTTTGAGCTCAAGAATAGTTTGAATTACCTAGAACATCTCAAATTATCAAAAAGTGTCCGTTGACCTCCCAGGATATTCGATAAACATGGTTGAATACACATCGTAACTTTGTGTTGCCGAAAAACAAATAAAATTACAACTGTAGACCCTAAATTCTGAACTCAAAAACAGTTTGGACAACCTAAAACCTCCAAGATTATTGCATTATATCTCTCCGGGTAAGAACGTTACGTGCAGTTTTCCAAACCCCCGGGAACGTTCCTTTACGTAGCGATTGGTTAAACAAAGACGCAACAGGTGCTGCTAGTTTCATGGCACAGTTTTTTAGGGACACTGGTGGAATGCCGTCTGCCCCGGATCCTTTCTTGGCGTCGAAGTCTTCGATGGCTTACGAAATTTTATTCGGAGAAAATTAGATGATAGGAAGGTTGATGGAATGCGAGGGAATATGGGCAAAGCAGTCTTGACGGGGTACAGATGGCACTTTGCTGAACACACTCTCGAAGAATAAGGCGAAGAGATCAGCAGCCTCTGTTATGCCTGGGACATACATACAACGTACTACGTTGTACTCCTTTTGTCTAGTACCTGTTGTTTTAGTACTGGATTACAGTATTTGACAGTTCGTTCAAAGTTCTACGTTGTATGTCTGTCCCAGGCATTAGGCAGCATGAGCATCGTTGTACCTAACGTTGCATGGAATTCGGGCAGATGATTTCTGTTTCTTCACAAAATCCCAGTAACGGGATGGGTTCTGTTTTACACTGGCCTGGTTTCTAAACATGTAATCCTCGTGTTTGGATAGCATAACTGACATGTAAAATGATTCCGAATTACGTAGGATGATTCGGACACTCTCAGATTTTGTGAGAAAGAAGCGGTGTCGTGCTTTCAGTGCATCGTCAAATGTTCCGATGCGCAAGATGGCATTCCAAACGGTATCGGCCAATGCTGTTTTCAACTGCCTGTAATCACACGCGTTGAAGTCATATGTAAAATTGTTGAAATTATCATCTATCGCAACATATTGTCGCTCATGTCAAAGAGTAAAACAAAAGGCGTGTGATGGTTGTCGACCCGTAACAGTGGAATGGAAGGTTCGACCTGGTCCAGATGCTCCGGTAAACTAACGAATGCAAGATCAAGGAGTCTTCCATTGGTGTTCAGGATACTGTTAACTTGCCGTAAGCCTGCAGCGAACACGGTTTCGATGAGAGATTGTTCTGAAACAAATAACGGAATGTAACCGTTGACCTCTTCGTCCCATTGCCATCACAAGTTCGGGAGGTTGAAGTCACCCAATGACAAAATGACATTGGTTTCGCAAGCGCTGTTTGTGAAATGCTGAACTGCATTTGTTTGGGCAGAATGAAGATCAGTGTGTGAGTTTGGAAGAATGTAAACAGCAATGATTTAGAGCAAACGATGTGTCGATCTTACGCAAATTACGGCTTGCTCAAGTCGTACACACTCCAATAATGGAATCGCCTTGCAACGAAGGTGGTTTTTTTTACTGCAATCAATTGTTGATGCAGTACGGTCACAACGGAGCAACGTATAGTCGGATGATATTTCAGCACTATTGATATCCTCTCGCAGCCAAGTTTCCGTGGAAACAAGAATGCCATAGTCACAGCTGGTAAGCAGTAAGCGAAACTGAACCTTTTTTGGTACGCAAGCCTTTCACGTTCAGATAGTACACCGAAAGATTGGATTTTTTGCTCAGCTCCAAACCATGAGGAGCGAAGCTCGTACTATGTACTATGTATTATGGAAGAATACTTTGTTTTCAGGCACTCCTGCTTGTACGTTTTGGAATTCTTTAGTCTTGTTTGTCATGAAAAACTAGTTTTTTTTTGTCTGCAGCTGCAAATACCTTTCCAGATCTATACCTTTTTTGCGAACTTTTCGACAAAAACAATTTTGAGCTTTTGTCCAGAAAGCTGCCCATAATCCATCATCCTCATCCTTCGTACTTCGTAAGAAGCCCATTGTTCAACTTTTGAGCACGTATTTTGGCCACTAGATTCTGCTTCAACTTCCTGTTTGGTTGCTTACTGCCCGTAAGAGCGAAATTCTTCTCGCAGACTAATCATTCAGGCTGGCATTGAATTTCTTGAAGATATCATAATTCAACAGTCCTGGGTTTGCCCTTATCGTTCTTAACACCATCGAAAGCAGCCAGCGTCGGTGGTGTAGTGGTAACAACGTCCAATCGAAACTGATTGAACCATGATGAAGCGGGAACTCAGAATGACCAAAGAGAAAGTAAAGGAAATCGGGAAGGAAATCGATTAAAAAATTAGGAAAAGTTACCGGATAGCAAGAACGCGTACACGCATGCTGTACATGCAAATGTTGAAAATATCACACTGCTGTGTCACTTGAAGCAAATTTTTGGGAAATCAGTATACGACTGTTAAAGGCACGAGTCCCAGAGTTCCTAAGAAAACAACAACAACAAATTTGCTGTTTTGGTAGGACATTTGATTATGCGGAAAACAAAGCAAGCATTTCGTAACAACTGCAACTGTAACTGACCAAATCTGCATGAATGAGTACCTCAAGGAACGATTGCTTCCGTTCTTGAAATCAACTAACTTTACGATTGGTTGACTGGACCCAAATCGATTCTGTATTAATTAACAAATACCTTATTTTCCCGATGAAAACCACAGGTACACTTTGTAAGTGACTCAAAAGCATCCTTTCTGTTGGCTTAAATCGGTTTATGTTGAACCTCCAGTGTTTTAAATAACCTTCTTAACCAAAATCAATATCACACTTTGTGAGTGGCATAACAGCATCCTTAATGGTGGTATAAATCTGTTTCCAAGCGTTATTCAAACGTTTTCGTCACAATGAAAACCACCATCGGATTTTGTGAGTTACCCCAAAGGCATTCTCACCGTTGGTTCGAAGTTACTTTTTAGTGTTGTTGAAAATATTGTTTTCCCAATGAAATAAACCATCATCACATATTGTGAGTGGCCGGAACACCTTTTTTTCTGTTGGTATAAAGCGTTCCATATATACTCTTATGCGTTACTAAGGTATCGTGGCTTCCCAATGAAAATCCTTCATCACACTTTGTGATTGGCCCCTGCAGCATCCTTCTCGAGTAACACTCTCTCTTCAAAACAAGTCACATCAACTCACTATTTTAACTGATATGACAAGTGTGCTACTTGGGTTACTGTTGGTATGAATCGGTCCAAATCGGCTTCAAGGTGTTGTTAAATAACTTCTTTTTCCCAATGAATAACCACTATTACACTTTGTGAGTAGCCTCAACAACATCCTTACTGCTGTTATGAATCGATCCCAATTGGCCCATCACACTTGGTGAGTGACCCCAATAATGGCATCCATATTTTTGGTTTACATTGGTTTAATGCGACTAACGGTTGCATTAAGAAAAGACATTAAAGTTCACCAATTTATCATGCAATTACACTGCCACCTGGTGGTGAGTCCACCGGTGAGTCGTTAATAAGTGTAAGTAGGCTATATATATATAGAAAAATATATATATATATATATATATATATATATATATATATATATATATATATATATATATATATATATATATATATATATATATATATATATATATATATATATATATATATATATATATATATATATATATATATATATATATATATATATATATATATATATATATATATATATATATATATATATATATATATATATATATATAGAAAAAAATGACAGCTCTATCCGAAAGCAGCGAAGCAACTACGTTCGATGGTTGTTGTCATTGTACCGCACTAAGCGGCGCACTTTCGACCGGATACTGCCGAGCGGCCATACACAATATCCTGACGCTTCTGGAGAAAGGTGAGCGCAAAGCGATTTCCGGCCGTCCGTCGGTTTTGCGTGACCGTAAAGTGCACCAAGCGCTGAAGCGGAAGACGGAAGGAAAGGTGGCGAAATGCTTCCACACCTTGAAGTCAGATGGTCAAAAAGTATTTGGACATCAAGGACATCTTCATGAGGAAGCGCAAGTCAAGACCGACCAAGTCAGAAGCGCAAGCGTCCACCCAAAAGCAGCGTCTTAAGGTGCTTATCAAGGCTATTCTCCCTGCGAAGCGCAACGTGGTTATGATCATGGATGATGGACGTACCTGACGCTTGACGGCAATGACTGGGAAGGGACCGGCTATTTCACGTCCCCCAGGAAGGAGGTGAGCAGTGACGTGAACTACATTTTCCATACGAAGTTGCTCTTGTGGCTGACAATCAGTGAGGAAGAGATGTGTCAAAGCCACTCCCGAAGAAAAGAATTTAAATTATAAGTCATTTAAAGTACTGGGACATTTCATTCATTGTCGATAATGTTGTACGCAAAAGCTCATCTATTCTAGAACTATTTCATGACATATGCTGCTTAGTGTGGAACGAAATACAATTTCACATGCTCTGATATTGAAATTACAATGAAAATTCAGATTTTTTTGAATATATCCCTGGGAAACATATCTTCTATTTATTTGAAATATTCTCCTGCGTATCATCCTAAAATGTGTTGTTGAGAGTTTTGAAAGGTTTGTTCCTTATTTATTTTTTCAGTTAATTCCGTGGTATAATAAATTTCATAGAAATTTAAAAATAAATATTGATCATCCAGGTTTTGGCAAAACCATTACAGCACTTTTTCTTACTTTGAATTTTTATATTACAAGAAGAGTGACTTTTTTTTATGTAGAATTGTTTGTTTAACATCAATACATAGCCCTGTCGTGATATTGAATGGTTTTTGGTAATCATTTCGTATTCAATACAACATAAATTGATCTCGATCATCCATACATGTATTAAAGTTTCAACGTTATTGTCAACAATTAAAACATTTTGAAATCCTGTAAATGTCTGCGACAAAAATAAGAAAGTCTGGTAAACCTCTTCTTTGTGAAACATTTCTGCAATGAAAATGAAATTTCGGCACATTCTCTTCAATTTCAGCAAGTCTGGCATCTCTGTGTGAAACACAACCAGTAACTACTTTGTTATGCTACGACGAACACAAATGTGTAAACAACAGGACTTTTCACTCGGTTTTAAATGACCGTTAACATAAGATGTGCTTATAATTTCCGTAAAAGTCTGATAAACTTAGTATATTTCGAAACATATAGATTTTATGGAACACGAGTTTAAATTTTCAAACTTTTGTAATTTCATGAAAATTCAGAATGAATGTTTTGCCAGGTTGAATATCGGCTTCATCTTACATCTACTTACTTCATCTCATCATCGTCATCTAAAAATTAGTTAAGTGAACCCTAGTGAATCCGTTCGTGATCATAAATATTATTTTACACTCACAATTGTTGATAAAAAAACTGGTTCAACTCCACATTATTACATATCCACATTTGCAATTTCATTTGCTCTGCCTGTTCTTCGTGCTGATTCCTGTATATTTTTTTAAACAGTTTTAATTATTTTTAAATGCCACTCCTTCCCCTTGTCAAATCGGCGAAGCTCCAAATCTAAGATGCATGAGAAAAAGTTAAATTCTTAGATTTGTTTTTATCACCGTGTTATCATGCAAGTATTGAGTGAACATTGGCATCCCATCTAGAGAGAGGAGGCGTGCTCAGCAATTGATCCGATCTTTGAAGACGGATTAATGAACCTTCAGACAAGTTCTAAGTATGTTTATTATTTTGTTTCTAGACTTTCAGTAAATACAGTTTTAGGCAGGACAATGATGCATCTATAAATGACATGATGAAAACGGTTCTATTTAGGTCTACGAGTTATAACGACAGAAGATAAACTTTTTTAGTGTGACAACATTGCCTCTTGGGTGAAAAAAAAAGAAAGCAGAGAAATAATCCAAATTACGTCTACAGTGAATAGAAAATGCTGCTGGCATTCTAGATCAAAGCCAGAGATAAATTGAATTTAATTTCAGATATGGAAAGTTTCGATGCATCCTTTTAGGTCAGAGCGGCACTACTGCTAAAGTAATAAAGACTGTGCTGCGAAGGCAAAACGAAACTCGGTGGAATGGGTGGAATTTGGTTTTGATTCGTGGCCTCGGCGATATCCTCGTGAAACACATACAGCACCGTTTTCAACATTGTTGTTCGCTGGCACTTACCCAAACATCTAAATGGTTTGATCCATCGCTGAGCACCTTTACACTTGGCTGAGTTTAGTGCACCCTGCCGGCACCAGCCACCGATTTTCTGATAGTGAGACGATTCGACGATATTCGTGATATCTCTACCTGGATACACCTGCAAGATTGGAGAAGGAGAAACAAAAATAGAACATTATTAGGTGCACTCTGGCAATGGTGACGGAAAGCAAAGAGAATATCATTGAAAGTTGGTTGAAGTTTAGTGGCAAGTTCGTCCGCCTAGTCTATACTGCCAACAGTTGGGAATATTATGCAATCAACGGCAAGAAATATTCACTTTGGGATGCTCCACTCTCCAAAGAAATTGAGCAAGCTTCGGGGTTCCTATCTAGCTGAAAATATCCGAAGCGAAGCAACGCCACCATCACGTATTTCGAATCGCTATATGATATGAATGCCTTGGGAAAATTGCTCATTAAATTGCCATTAAACCCTAAGAATGAATCTGCTGCTATCTTTATGCTCTGCCATACCGACCAGTACGCGCCGTGGCATCGCATGTCATAGAAATTCATGACGGGTACTGAAATTAAATTGGTATTGCGAGCACGACGTCTCGAGAGTACTTATTATTGCGACCAATACGACCGACGTGGTATGTCCTTTGAAATGAGGGAAGGTGCGAGGGTATTTCATAAGTGACAACGAGGAGTCGATACTCAGCTGATTGGTGATCATTCTTCTTACCATTTTACCAAACATCTATATTTCATGAATTCCCAAATAAAATCTTTTCAGCTACGGAAGATTACGTCACATGTCAACAGTACATTTGAATAGCAGCCAGTATAATTTGAATAGCATCCAAAAAAGAATTTGACAATCGTTTTCATTCCTACACGCTTGACAAGTCTTACAAAAAGTTTCATTAGCTTTCCACCGCGTAGTCGTCCTCGAGTTTCCCACCCAATTCGAATGAATGTTCGCAGCATAAGCATCGTTGGGATTTCTATTTTAGATGACGCGCGACTTGACAGCAAATGTCACAACTGTTTCATCCCGATGAACGCCCGAAAAAACGGAGAAGCAAGAGTGATGGTTGAACTCGTGATTTCGTTTTCTTTTTTCACAACGGAACCATCCCAGTTCGTCGTCACCGTCAGGCCGGCCATGGCCTAGTTGAATATGGGAAAAAGGAAAAACTTAAACCCCCTTCTCGAGCTGTAGGTTCTGCCACCCTCTAGAATCCGGTACAGGATATTGTCTGCCTGAGCACAGACGATAACACAAGACACACAATGAAGGCAGCTCTACTGGTTGGCACAGGAACACATCTACTTAATAAGCATGAAATTAAGTGAACCCATACATTTTAAAGGATTAAACAAGAGCATGGAACAGGCATTTGAGAGTGTGATGGTCCAATTGGCGACTGAAATCGAGTTAAAGTTTCTTCTGTTTTCTTAAGAAATCTGCAAATTTAAGTATTGATTAGGTAATTCAGCTACAGATTTGATCGATATCAGGATTTAGATTTCACAAGGGCCGGTTCATAAACCACGTAGACTCATTTTTGAAAATCTCAGACCCCCTCCCCCCTCGTAGACTTTTCTTCATACATTTTTTTTGAAATTTTGTATGGAGCGTAGACCGTAGTCAAAACCCCCCTTCCCCCAAAACAGTCTACGTGGTTTATGCATAAGGAGTGTATCGAATATAAGCTATCCACATACATTTGCGTTGTTTGTATGTATTTGTGATGGTTTTTTATGCTCTGAACACTGCATGCTGTGCGTTTGACTGTCAGCTTTCTTTTGTTTACTTGTTTGTGCGGTTCAAATTCTGCGTTTTCAAAATGTCGCGTATTGAAAAGGAAGTGAAAATTAAGGTTCTGGACACATGGCTTAGTGAGAAGGGTATTACTATGCGAAAATTGGCGAAGCGGTTTGGAATTCATCATGCGAGTGTTAAAACCATCACTAATAAGTTTGGGGAACACTATTCTTTGGATGAGCTACCAGGAAGAGGCAGAAAACCCGGTTCTTCCAACCCGAAACTGGAGCAGAAAGTGGTATCTCTAATCATGAAGAACAAATCAATGTCAATACGTGATTTGGCCAAAAAAGCAGGAACGAGTGTCGGAATGATCGAGCGTATCAAGAGGCGAAACCACCTGAAGACCTACAAGAAGCAGAAAATCTCGAAACAAAGTGCAGAACAGAAGAAGCGAGCAGCAACAAGGGCCCGGAAATTGTATTCGCGTCTTTTGCAGCGTCCGGATGCATGCGTTTTGATGGACGATGAGACCTATGTAAAGGAGGACTCAAAAACCCTTCCAGGTCCACAATACTTTACTGCCGTCGTTGGGGAGGATGTGAGCGATGCGGACAGGTCGATTCAAGTGGAGAAATTCGGTCGAAAGGTACTGGTATGGCAAGCAATATGTTCCTGTGGTTTGAAGTCAACAATTTTTTACACTACCGGAACTATAAATGCGGAAATCTATCGATCTGAGTGTCTCCAGAAGAGATTGTTGCCTTTATATAAGAAGCATAGTACACCTCCACTGTTTTGGCCGGATTTAGCGTCGGCTCACTATGCCAAAACCACTCTCAATTGGCTTGCGGAAAAGGGTATAGATTTCGTTGAGAAAAATATCAATCCACCAAATTGCCCTCAGCTTCGACCCATCGAACGATACTGGGCAATCGTGAAGAGGGTCTTCAAGAAGACTGGTAAGGCAGCTGGGAACATGCAGGAGTTCAAAAAAATTTGGGCTCAAGCGTCCAAAAAATGCGATGCAACACTTGTCCGGAACTTGATGAAGAGCATTCGATCCAAAGTTCGAAAATTCATGAAGGAATAACTTAAATTTCATCCGGTCTTCATTATGTTCAAGGTTAACCTCGTACAATAAAGGATCAATTTTTTGTATGAATAAAATATCAGTTTTCAACATAATTTGAATGAAAGTTTGTGGATAGCCCCCCCCAACCAAACAAATAAAAATTGAATTTAAAAAACAGAACCGGAAAACGAAAAAACAAAAAAAAAATGATATAAAATTTTGTTTTGGGGGTAAAAACTGAGGGGGTGGTTTGTTTCCCGGGGGGAAGAAATCAAGGGAGGCCCGGGCGCCCCAGTGGAGGTCATGCAGTGGCAGAAAACCGAAGACAGCTGATCCGGTGAAGGTTAGGAAGTGTTGAATCTGTTGAAGCGTCGACCGAACCTTTCTGTCCACGACGTGCCGAAGAAGTGGGACGTAGAAGCTTGGTCTGGTTTGTCAAAAACGATCAAAAGTGCCGACTTCTACGTCTACAAAGTCAGGAAGGAACCAAACCGGAACGACAAACAAAACACGGTAGCTAAAATTCGCGACAAGAAGCTGTACCGTGGCTGATGAAACCAAGGTGCGTCTTGATGGATGAAGAGACTTACATCAAGGCGGATACAAAGCAATTGCCGAGGCAGGAGTTTTAAGTTGCCAGATCACGCCTGGCTGTTGCTGAGCAGGTAAAAAAGAAGGAGGTGGACAAATTCGCCAAAAAGTTCTTAGTTCAGCAGGTCATCTGTGGGTGTTGAGAAATGAGGCAGCCATACATCACGACGGGTACCACGAATGGGAAATCTACCGAGACGAGTGCCTGCTGCCTTCTCTGTGGTCTTACGGAGGTGAGCCGTTGTTTTGGCCGGATTTGGCATCCTGACTGGTACAGAGATAACAAGGCTATTTTGTACCAAAATAATGCAACGCACCGAACTCGCCGCAACTTCGTCGGATTGAGAAGTCTTGGGCCATGATGAAGGCCAAACTTTTTAAAACACCTAAAATCTTCGAGAACGTGCTAGATTTGCATCAAATTGCAAAAGAAATAGCTTTGCACGCTGTGTCACTCAAGATCAACAAAACTATGCTAGTCCTATGTAAAATTTGTTGTACAATCGATTGGTGTTGGTTTCGTTCACCGCACGGCTCTTAGAACGAAGAAAGGGCCCATTTTACCCGATTCCCTTAATATTTTCGAAATAAAGAATAAACTCATTATTAGTAAACATGGCACCGCTCGAACGCCATCTAATGAATTCGTAAAAATGCTGTCTCCTGCCTACTTTATACTGTTCAGGTGCTTACAGCTAACGGCACGAATGAATGCAATGAACTTTTGTTGTTGAAATTTGGTGTTCTTGAGTCACACCGAACAAAGCAATCTCTGAATAACACAAAAATATTGGGGGAATCGGGGTAAAATCGATCATATCTTCGTTCACAGAGCTGTGCGGTGAACGAAACCAATTTCAATCGATTCCTCAGCAAATTTTACAATTTGTTGATCTTGAGTAACTCCGACCTAAGACATTCATGATAAACACAAAACTATTAGGGGAATCAGAGTAAAATCAGCCATATCTTCATTCACAGAGACGTGCGGTAAACGAAACCTACTTCAATCAATTTTCCTGAAAATTTTGCATTTAGTTGATCTTGAGCCACACCGAGCAAAGACATTTCTGAACAACAAGGAAATATTAGGGGAACCAGGGCAAAATGAGCTCATTTTCTCCCCAAGCAGTTCCGTGCGGCCAATGAAACTACTTCCATTCGATTTTTTGGAAATTTTCTTTCAAGTAAAGGTAACATTTACAGAAATCGTTCCACTCCGAGCGAATTCTTTCGCGTTTCGGGCACTTTTTTTCCACTGTGCAGTGGTTAAAAGTATGAAAAGAAGTCGGCCCCACTATGGCCCAAAACCTTAAGAGTGGTGTCAAGGGCAAAGTACGGGGACTCGGTCACGAAGAGGAGATCCAATAAACCAATGAAGTAGAAACCTAAACTTGATATTTTTGTTAATTCGAGCAAAAAAAAAATATGTTATGTTTGTTTATTGCTTAAAATCGAGTTTGACGTTTGTTTTGTCATCGATCAAAGTGCAGCCCTTGTGTTTCGTCAAAACACGCTCATACAAGAGTCTTGCACGATTTTTGGCCACGGAACCCTGCTTCATGTGCCAGTTCGGATGTTTTGCTGCCTTTGTACGACTTGTATCCTTCCCTGGCAAGGATTTTCCGCACCGTTTGAAAGTTGGCGTTGTACTTTCTGGCCACATTTCGGATCGAAATGCATCTCAACACCTTGCTGCGCAGCTGACGATCCCTGGTTCCAGTTTTTTCGTAGGTCAGCTGATTCCTTTCCACACTCAAACTGTTGCTTTCGGCTTCTTCAGCACTTTAGCCGGCTTGGAGTGATCCGGTACTCCGGATTTTACAGGTGTTTATGCACAATATAAAACATTGTCCTTTTGTTTACATATTTGTGTAAGTCATAGCATCAATAAAAAAACTTAGTTTATGGTTGACTTTGAAAATGCGTGGTCTAACTCCGGAGGAGAGAAAAGTATCGTGCACACATGGTAAACTGTGAGTGGAATTTCTTTAAGGAAATTGGCCAAGGAAGAGAATGTGAGCGTCGGAGTGGTATGAACTGCTGTTAAAAAATGAGGAGGACAATGTACTTTTGAAGATCCACCGAGGAGTGGTTGGAAATCCGTTTCTGTGAGCTATTGACAAGAAGATCAGGGGTGCCTATAAGCAGAAACCATCAGCTTCCATTCGAGGTGTGGCGAAAAAGATAGGGACCTCGACATCTAACGTGATGCGTGCAAAAGAGCGACTTGAACTCAAGACATACCGAAAGCAGAAGGAACTCAAATCAGGCCGCGTCTGTGAAACCGAGAGCTCGGAAACTATTTTGTGTAGAAACTATAGGTGTATAATCAAGGACGATGAAACGTATGTGAAATTAGATTGAAAACCCTTTCCGGACCACAATACTTTACTGTACGCAAGGACAGGGATATCTCTGTAATGGAGAAAGTCAAATATGACAAGAAGGTTAGGGTGTGACAGGCTATATGCGAATGCGACAAAATATCTGCCCGTACGTAACATCGGAGACAATGAACGCCCAGAAGTACATCAAGGAATGCCTCCAGAAGCGTTTATTGCCGATGATCAAGCAGCATGATGGTCCAGTCATTTTTTGGCCTGATTTGGCATCATGCCCTTACGCCAAGAACACACTACGGTGGTCGTCTGTTTTTTGCTGAAAGACATGAATCCACCAAATTGCCCGGAGGCACGGCCAATCGAGACTTTCTAGGCTTTGACCAAAGCATAGCCATGGAAATTTGTAAATGGGATAACGGGCCTCCTCTAGGTGTGATGCCCCCTTTTTTTTTTCCGCCTCCCCACCAATTCCTCCCCCACAAAAGTTGTTATTATCGCTGAAAGAGGGGGAGCCCCCACTTCTCCTAATAAGTGTGAGTGTGATGGAGCGCGGTAGAAAGTGAGTTGTTCGCGGTCGTGATTCGATGAAGCTTTTCTTCGTGTTAAATTCTTCGATGCTATAGTCTATGCCGATATTATTGCTCACTGTATCATAGTCCATCGTAATCAAACTAAAAAAGCATCGATAACAGCCGACCATCGCTCATAAACGAGAAGTTAATCTCGCGTGTGAAAGAGTTTGTTTCCCGTCCATCTTAGCATACATCGGTTGGTTGTTCATCATATTGTAACTGCGCATACGTTTTACATCCACTCACTCGGATGAACACCAACAGGCAAACTCGAGCTGCTACCATGGGTAAAGACGGCAAATATAAATCAACAACAATCGATCTGCCGCTGTGTTCTGCTGGTGAGATACAAAACAAAAAACGCTCACGAGAAGATCTGGACCAGATGGAGGACACGGTAGAAAGTTTTGACGTTCTTCTGTTGCGAATAAAGCAACTGATCGCCGATGGAAACGAGAAAATCGAACGGAAGATTGACTCTAATAATGCAGCTCTCGTCAATGAAATTGCTTCTCTGCGGGATGAGGTGAATCAACTAAAAGCTGACTGTTCCCGGGATTACAAACAACTTTGCGACGATCAAGCTAAAACTGATATCGATGTTCGGAGGAATAAGGATGACATCAACAAGCTGGCGAAGTCGAATGATCTCATTCTCACCGGAGTACCTTACAGCCCTACGGAAAACACGAATACCGTTGTGAAATTGGTGTCTGCTGCTCTCGGGTATGGTAGTTCGGATCCTTCTATCTACACTAAACGGCTGGCTCGAACCCCAATCACAACTGGCGCATTTCCACCTATACTGCTTCAATTTGCATTCAAAGCTGCTAGAGATGACTTTTTCATCCACTATCTCTCGAAGAAAAACTTGAACCTGAACCAGCTGGGATTCGAAATCGATAAACGGGTGTTCCTTAATGAGAATCTCACCGAATCGGCACGCACCATCAAAGGGATTGCACTGAAGTTGAAAAGTGGCGGCCGTATCAGGACTGTGTTCTCTCGAGATGGTACAATTTACGTGAAGCCGAACGAGGACGTTGCTGCTCAACCTATCTTGGATGTTGGTCAACTGACGAAGTATGGATTCAACCTAAATTAACCTTTCCTTGTAATTTCTCTTCCTGCCTAGTTTTATCCTTGATTCCTATCATTCAATCCTATGATTATTCCTCTCCTGAAAGTTAAAATACGAAACCCTTCCTAAATACATTTTTCTAATTCCTTCCATGCTTTTTTTCCGTGATTCCATTCCCTGAGTTTATCCTTGTTACCTTCCCTCCTAAAAGTTATCTGCTGTTACTGCTGCTGTCGGAGACCGTTTCCGTAAGACAACCTGTGGGAGATGAGTGGAGATCGAGACTGCTGCTGGAGCTGACGTTGGCTGTTGCTGTTGCTGGATGCAGGTGTCATGTTGCTGCTGTATTTGTATTTCATTTGAATCGCACTGAATATTTATTTGTTGAAGTTAATGTTAACCAAGATAAATTTCTTTTGGGTGTGGTGTATTGCCCTCCGGGAGTCGATTGTTCAAGTACACTTGATCAATTGCTGGCCGATTTATCATTAAATTTCGCGAACATTGTTTTATTAGGTGATTTCAATATAGATTTAACGAATAATTGCTCGAAAACGTCTCGTTTTTGTAATGTCTTGGAAAATTTCGGATTATTTTGCGTCAACAGCGAGCCCACTCATTTTTATAACGGTGGTAGCTCGTTGATTGATCTGTTGTTAACTAATAATGATAATTTCATTCGTAACTTTAATCAAGTAGCAGCCCCGGGTTTTTCTCAACACGACATTATTTTTTCATCGCTCAATATAAGCCATGTTAGAACTGAGCGTCCGAGACAATTCATAGACTATAATCGAATAGATTATTCTCTACTCAAAAACACCCTCGAACATTTTAATTGGACGTTACTATATAGTATCACTGATTCTGACTTGGCTCTCGACTTCTTCAATAATACCGTAATTGAACTTTATGAAAACTTTGTCCCATTGCGTGCACCTAGCCTCAGATCTAATGCTCCATGGTTTAACAATGATATTTTAAATGTTATAATTGCAAGGAATGTAGCATATCGCCAATGGACTTGCACTAAAAGTGAGCTTGATCGAAACCAGTATAAAAGGCTTCGGAATCGAGTTACTGGTTTGATTAATAAAGCAAAATCTGATTACCTCTCCACTAATCTGGTATCAGCGTCTTCTAACAAGGAAATGTGGAAAAGGCTAAAGAAGCTCAATATTACTGCTTCAAACGACGATGTTGAATTCCATAGTACTGGTGATGAAATTAATACTTATTTTGGCAACAACTTTACACGGGATTCATGCCTCCAGCCTATACCGCCTCTAAACTCAAGTGGTTTTAGTTTTTCACCTTGTACTGAGTTAGAAGTTTCTTCAGCAATCCTTTCTATTCAGTCAAATGCAGTTGGTTTGGATGGTGTGGATTTAAAGTTCATAAAGATTATCCTGCCCTTCATAATTGTTCCTATTAATTATATGTTTAACCTGTTCATATCCACCAGTAAGTTTCCTCGTGCTTGGAAAACTGCCAAGGTTATTCCAATACGTAAAAGACCTCACAATAATACCTTGGAGAACCTACGTCCAATCAGCATTTTATGTTCTCTTTCGAAGGCATTAGAAAAAAATTTTGAAAATTCAAATTCAAGATTATGTGCAACAATTTGACCTTCTAAGCCCGCACCAGTCTGGATTCAGATCAAGGCACAGCACAACTTCTTCTTTACTTAAGGTTCATGACGATATCCATCAGGCAATAGATAAGAAAGGTGTAGCATTTCTGCTTCTCATCGACTTTTCTAAAGCTTTTGACAGGGTCTCACATGTAAAACTCCTAAATAAATTATCACACAAATTTAACTTTCATCGTGATGCGGTAACACTGATAAAATCCTATCTAAGCTCACGCACGCAAGTGGTAGAGGCAAATGGTATTTTGTCCAACCCTATCAGTATCCTTTCAGGTGTACCCCAAGGGTCCGTTTTAGGTCCACTACTGTTTTCATTATTTATAAACGATCTCCTCACGGTTTTGAAATTCTGTCTAATACACATGTTTGCTGACGATGTGCAGCTTTACTTCTGTTCAACAAGCGCCAATTTTGATAATTTGGCACAGTTAATCAACTCCGATCTTGAACGTGTTCAAAAGTGGTCTGAAAATAATCTACTTCCCATCAATTCATCTAAAACCAAAGCAATGTATATTTCAAGACATCAAACTCGTCCACTTTTGCCAAATTTGTTTATTAATGATGAGGTCATCCAATATGTGGAGAAAGTATGTAATCTAGGAATTATTTTCCAAAGCAACCTTGAATGGAATTCCCAGGTAAATTATCAATGTGGTAAAATTTATGCTGGTCTTCGCCACTTGAAGCAAACAGCTTCAATGCTCTCCATTCCTACCAAAATCCAGCTATTTAAATCGCTTTTGTTGCCTCATTTGTCATATGGTCTGGAACTAGTTTTAAACGCATCAGCCGCTGATTACGATCGCATGAGAGTTTGTTTGAATCATTGTGTACGTTGGGTGTTCAATTTAAACAGATATTCCAGAGTAACGCACTTACAGCGACAACTCTTAGGATGTCCGTTTTATGACTTTTTCAAATTACGTTGCTATGTAACATTATTCAAAATTATTCATCAAGGACCGCAATATCTTGCTGATAAGCTACAACCTTTTAGAAGCAATCGTGTACAACACTTTATTTTATTGCAGCATTGCTCATCACATTATGCCAATACCTTTTTCGTACGTGCACTCATCTTATGGAATCAACTTCCAAACGTAATAAAAAATGTGCGTTCTGCAGCAATTTTCCGCCGTGAATGTTTGATCTGGCTCAATGGAGAGAATTAGGGAGTGTGGGGCAGTTGGTCAGCAAGTCAGTAAGTCAGTATTTAGTTTTTAACTAAGTTTTTTTTTGTGTTTTTCTTCATAATTTTTTTTTTTTTTTTGATATGGAAGTGGTACGAGCAACATTGAACACCGATTGTAGTATTTTGATAAGGGACAACCCTTAAGCTACAAGTATGAAATAAATAAATAAATAAATAAATAATCCTTTGTCGGTCTGTGTGAGGGGGGTGTGTGTCTCCCCACCACGCCGGCCGGGCGAGAGTGTGGAGGAGAGACCCCCCCGGCGGGTTTTTTTTCCCCCGAGCAGCCAAACAACCCACGAAACACACTCGGTGTGTTGCGGCGCCGCTTGTTAGAGGGGGCTCAGCTGTGTTCGGCCATTTTTCGACGCCCCCCACGCTGGTGAAACCCGTCGGTTTTGCTATAGATTTCGAAACAACTGAAAATTAACTTACACCAGAAGAATGCGAGCTTGCGCTAAAGGATGTGATTCGGGTTGCTCAACGTTCGGCTTTTCCAGCAGATGTGGAAAGTTATACTCTTGCAAGGAATTCAACATCCGCATCGCATCTTGGCCCTAAGTCATCACTGCGCAATCTCAACCTATTAATGGACAGCTTCAGACTATTGAGGATCGATAGTCGTCTGCGCAACTTAAACGCCCCATTCGATACTCGTTTTGCGATGCTGATACCGTCCAACCACGGGGCGGATCGTGAGCTCTTCATGTCATGGAATCCTTTTTTGCAGCAGTGTTGACGACTGCTGGAACTATTGCTTGGAAAGCTCATTCCAATTCATCCCCGCAATAAAGGTGGCATTTGGGAGGCAGGAATCAAGTCATTCAAATACTATTTCCGTCGCATCATTGAACTGAAGGCGTTCTCGGTGGATCAATTCCACACCGTCGTCACACAAGTTGAAGTTCTCAATTCCCGCATCCTGTCACCGATGACTGAGTGCCCCGATGATCTGGCCGTCTTGAAGCCAAGGCATTTTTTGGTTGCGAAAGCCCTCATCGCAATCTCCGAACCAGATCTGGACCAGATCAATCCTAGGCGCATAAGTCACCTGCAAGACATGAAAAAGACGTCACGAAACCTCTGGGCTCGTTGGTCACGTGACTATGTGAGTCAGCTTCACCTTTCGCCCGTTGGAAGATGCAACAGATCGATCTGCAACCAGGTCAACTAGTTCTCTTGAAAGAGAATACACCTCCGCTCTACTGGCCTTTGGGGCGCATCGTCGAGACCATTCCAGGTAAAGACGGACGAGTACGGGTTGTCGTCGTGAAGACAGCTACGGGTCGTTAGAAGCGGGCCGTCACCGAACTGTCGGTCCTTCCAACTGATTCAGATAAAGAAGCTAACGAAAATAACCAGGATGTTGGTTGAATGGATATGTATACTACCGTCAATCAATGCTTAGAAAAACACCTGTTGGCGCTGATTCCTCAACATGACAATCCTGTCATATTCTTGCCCGATCTTGCTTCGTATCATTACGCTGAATTTACCATGGACTGGTACAAATCGGAAAACGTGATTATTGTTCCTAAGCACACGAGTTCCCCAAATTGCCCTGAAGTTCCCATCGAACGATTTGGAGCTCTGGTCTAGAGGTATCTTCGTTAACATGTTCAGCCAGCTGATACAGTGGAAAAGTTCAAAAGAGATTGGACAAGAGCGTCTAAAATGGTTGCTTATCGATCTGTTACAGAACCTTAAAGGAAAAAATTGAGAACTTGCTTGTACATGAAAAATTCATCAAAAATCTGTAAGGACCTTTTTTTTTTTAGTTCCTTTATTATCGAGATTTTCATCCCTGGGCTGGTTCATCTTCCGTCGTAGTCACTCAAATACCTTTTGTGTATTTTCGTAACTTGTCCGGGTGTGAGATTCGAACTCGTGACTTTGGCGTGAGAGGTATGGATTTTAACCACTACGCTGGGTCGCCCATATCTACCATGAACTTTTGATAAACAATGTTGAGAAACCATATGTAAGAATAAAAGCTGACATAAATAAGAATACACACGTTGTTTTAACGAATTGAAGGAGTACCCTTTATGTTTGGGACTGTCTATAAATAACCAGCAAAACGAACAAACGTTTTTTTTTACCAGTCTGAAACACAATTCCCCTATCGCGTCGTATTTGCTTGACCTGTCGAAAACAATTGTATCGATGTGAAAAGGCTAGTAGTTCCCAAGCAGTTAGATTCACCCTAATGAAAAAACTGTTTACGTCATACCTTTTCACTTTCTTTTGACCATTTAATGAAACGACAGAAGTTAGGCGCCTTTGGTTGTTTTGATGTAATTGATGTGCCTTTATACAGCAGTTCACTGCTTCCAGTCAAATTTCATTCATGAATGTCAAAACCAGCTGATCAGAAAAGTCATGCAAAATACTCTATTGTCTGGTATTCTATTGTAAGAAACCTTCCTAATCAACCAGCAGATACATCAAACTCATTATAGTATTATTGAAAGGACGCATAGTAATGACTGGTCAAAAACGTTTTTTCAAAATTCCAAAAACAGCCAAATTGGTTTAATAAATGTTCAGTAAATACATACAAAGAGCAACATTACGGCAACTGAATGTGTCATAATCCTTGATAGTTTGATAACTTCTGACTGTAATTGCTTGGTTTATAACAGCCAAGTGTTTGCCTGTCAACAATAAACTGCATGCCCGTTACATCAATCCATATGAAATTTATCAACACATTGGCTGCTTAACAAAGCGGCAAACACCCCTGCGACCAATAATGCAAAACAGAATGGAAAAGCAAAATCCCGGTTTCCACGGTTTGAAATGCTCCGGTGGTTTCCTGTTTCACTTCAAAGCGACCACTGGTGAATCAGTTTTTATTTTAATCACAACCCGGGCAAACACCTACCCAAAAGGCAATCCATTCAATTCAAACACACACATACACACAGTGAGCACTAAACTGAATTAAAAGCCATAAATTCGCTAGAAATCTGATTAATTTATTGCTTTATGATAAACACAATACCTGCCCTGTTGTTATACAATACAACCCCTTAAATTTCATTTCCCATTTTTTGCGGGGTGGATAATGTGAATTCGAATGTATCCGGTAGGGCTGGGGCAAACCTTTATGAACCAATTCCCATTGAGCTGGTGGTTGATGGGGTGTGCGTTAATGGTATGGTGGAATCATGTGTGAATGAGGGGAGATTTCTGTTTGCTTCGTGATAAGTGTTGAAAATAGTTTTCAATGCAAACTTTGTAGCCACATTCATCATTGAGTTCAGTCACTTCGGTAGACTGGTATGAAGTGGTTAAATTTTAAATCACTTATTTAATCCTTGTCCCCGTTAATTTGTGAATTGATGTATTTGAATGATCCACAGGGACTTTGATGCAGCTGATTGCAAAGTCACAATAGAGTGTTATAAGAAAACTATCTGCTCACAATATCAATAGGAAATATCTCTTTTATGAAGTTATAGCGACATCAAATGTCAAATGTTCACAAATAACTTGACGTGGAATCAATCCAGGATCAGGTTAACAGCAAATTTCCCGGAGACGTTCAAAACAACAGTTTTGCTCTGAAAGTTGATAGCATGGAACAGTTGTGATAGAACAGAGTTTTTTATTTTGTTTTATCCTCCTATCGAAATCTCATTTAAAGAGCTTTTGACTCAATTTCTTTTTAATAACGATATAACTCCTTTGACAGATGAGCGTATTTTGTTTACTACCAGCAGACTTCCTCAATACCTCGTACTTAGACTCCATTAAGTATGAGGCTCTGATAAAGTTTGCTCTTCAAAGAGGTTTTGAAAAAGATATTTTAAATGTTTGGGCTTTAAAAACATGGGAATTAACCAAAAATTTGATTCAGAACCGGATCCCAATCCAAATTGAATCCGAATCCAAATCTGAATCGGAATTTGAATCTAAATCCAAATCCAAATCTCAATCCAATTCCGAATTAGTTAAAAGCCGAATTCATAATCGAATACAAATCCAAATCAAAATCCTAATTAATATGCGAATCCAAATCCGAATCCGAATTGAGATCCAAATCTAAATCCATATGCGAATTCAAATGCGAATCCAAATCCAAATCCAAATCCAAATCCGAATCCAAATCCAAATCCATATCCAAATCCAGATCCAAATCCGAATCCTAATCTGTGTCCAAATCCAAATCCAAATCTGAATCCATATCTGACCCCAATCCAAATCCGCATGCAAATCCAAATCTGAATCTAATTTCGAATCCAATTCCGAATCAAATCCGAATTCAAATCTAAATCCAAATCTGAATCCAAATCCAAATCCAAATCTGAATCCAACTCTGAATCCAAATCCAAATCCTCTGCGTCGAATCTTGGACAAACAAAGATCACATGCTTTAGTGTATTCGCACATTCGAGACAAACCTGTGACGCTGCATTTCCAAACCAATGTAGGTTCTTCCTGAGGCATCCATGCCCTGACAAGAACTGCGTCAATTAAAAGTTGATCGACAAAATTAATATAAACCTGAACGTTCATCTGTCGATCTCCGTCGTGTTCCATGCCTGGTGCTATCTCGCCTACAACTGCGCTCTCACCACTTGAACAGCCTTATATGCGCATATAATGCTGGCGATAATGCTAAATTTTTGTTAGAGCTTGAATGCATTTGTGATGCCAATATGAAGCTGACATGCATAACATATGCTAAAATAGAAGTTTTAAGCAGCATTAATGCTGTTTTAGTGCTATTATCGGGCTAAAGCTTAATGCTTATGGTTACTTGGGACTAGTCACCAACAAAAATACCTTGATCTACTGGACCCCTTTGTCGAAGACTGAAGCCGGGGTGAGTGGGCGAGATATACAAAGTTGGAACCAGTTATATCAAACTTGATACAATACTTATTAAATTTACGCTTTCACGTCTCGCAAAATTGCATTCTACCGCGCTATTTGAAGAATTTCTGTAATCAATGTATACGCTGTTTGGTCCAGAACAAGTTTCTTGAGGAAAACACGTTGGAATTACAACGATACGTGCTCCTGCATCAAAATGGTAAGGGAAAATCTACCTATGTTGTACAAGTGCTCAAAGGTTAACAGCATACCATAAATCTGGTTTCAGGTCTCGTTTTAACCCACTGTGCTCTGAGCCGATTATTATTTATATATTTTTCAATGAAAGATAATACGATGCACTATCGAGAAAAAAAAAAATATGACTCAAGTTACCAATAAGCATTACATAAAGCACGTAAGTAGCTTTATTTGCGTCTTAACGACAAGCGATATAATGGATATGAGCATTACAGTCATCTTAAATGCTATTCAAAATCAGGTTTTGGCCCGCTATACAGCTAATTTATCGCTGGAATAAAATCCGTGAACTGCAGTCATGAATTCGAGAACAAGCAAATATACACCACGAACGTAATCATGAACTAAATAACGTTTAAAGGGAAAAATCCTGAAAACGTGAACTAGTTCACGGTTCGTTTTCATTTTCGGGAACGCTTTTTTTTTCTTTGCACCAAAAGAAGACGTCAATGTTGACAATATGCAGGGACCTGGCGGACAGCGATTTTCCTGTAGCCAACATCTCTAACAACCAAACGTAAAATGATGCATTGTTTTTAAACAATGCTGGCGTTGAAACCCGTAGTAAAGGGTGTCCTCAGTTAAATTGCATCACTTTAAACTATTCCTCAAAAACGTAGTGACAACTTTAGGATGCTTACAAAATTCGTGCTTCATTATAGCGCAATATTTTTCAATTGGCCGCAACTCTGGAGAGTTTGGGGGATTAAGATCCTTCGGCACGAAATTGATACCATTCGTCTTGTACCACTCCAGAACATCCTTGGAGTAGTGACAAGAGGCTAGGTCTGGCCAAAAAATTGTAGGAACGTTGTGTGTTTTGAGAAACGGAAGCAGTCATTTTTTCAGGCATTCATTCATGTATACTTGACCATTTATAATTGAAGTTGTCACGAAAGGTTTGCTCCGTTTACCACATGAACAAATCCCCTGCCAAATCATGAATTTCTAGGGGAACTTTGACACTTGCTGTTTCCCGAGAGACTCTGGAACATCGAACTTGTCTTTCGCAGTCACATACTGGTTGCCGGGAATTTGTTTAAAGTCCGCTTTTACGTGTGCTTCATCGTTCATGATGCAGCAGTGTGGTTTCGTCAATATTTGTGTGTATAGCTTACGCGCACGTGTTTTGGCTGTCCTATTCTGTTTTTCATTGCGGTTTGGATCTTTCTGAACATTGAATGAACGGAGCCCGGCACGTTTCTTGGCTTTCTGCACGAAACTTTTGGTCAAGTGCAGCTTTTTCGCGACATCCCGAACGGAACAGATGGGATTGCGTTTAAAGGCAGTAACCACTCGCTTGTGATCCTTCACACAGTACGGAACACTTTTTCTACCACTCACCTTCTTCCGATCGACAGTTAAACGTTCCTCGAAACGTTTTATGATACGAGATACTGCCCAAGTAACAATTTTAGTTTTATTCCAGCCGTATAACATTCTTCCCGGCTTTGTTTATAAAACTACTTTCAAAACTGTTTTGTCTACCAACACCTCCTCTATGCTTCTTCAAAGCCAAAATTTGTACAAAGTGGCCCACTCTATAGACGGTTGTGAAAACAAGTTAATAAAACCTTTATAAGACCATAAAGATTTTGAATATATTCTAATGATAGATGCTATGACCACTTGAGAACCTACATAAAACATTTTGGCTGCCATGAAAACTAGCACGCGGCCAAATGGCCACAGCTGTCAAACTTCACTGTGATATCGTGATTGGTTTTTGTTGTTCTGCTTTGTTCGATTCTCGGCTCTTCTGATTCATTTAGCAGTAAATAATATCGAAGAAAAAAGGTTGATGTGGGAAATTCTGTTTGACAGCACAATATCCAAAGCAAATTGAGTTTTTTTCTACAGCGTATCATGCTCCAAATCATATGCGCATTTAATTTTGTGGTGAATATTGGCACGAAAATTAATGCGCCTCGAAAATTATGTGAGTTCACAACACCAATCACAAAATTAATACACATATATTCGATAAATTAATCTTGAATTTCTTGAAAATTGATGAAACTCAATAAAGTTATCTAAAAAAATGCAGAAATTGGTCTCCGATCTACAGTTCATTTGCATTACACTTAGAATTTGGTGCATTTATTTTTCCCTATTTAAATTATTTCGTATATTTCAATATAGCGATTGGAAAAAAATCACAGTTCTGGCATAAAGCCAAATTATCTTCACAATGACTACTTTAAAACTATGTAATTATTTGGTGGCTTCCCTCAATGCCAATTTGCCGTTTAATGCATTTACTGGATTCAAAAAGGTTTTAAAATGCTTTTTCAACTGACCATAATAAGATAATATGAATGAGTCCTAAAACGGCATTTCAAAACAGCATTTTATGAGTTCATAAAGTCAAAATAAAACCTTTGATAGGAGTAGAAGGAATTTGAAATAACGAGGTTTTAAGATCGTTTTAAACAAGCTGTGTAGGTTCCCAAAAAGCTGACTAAAATATGAAACCTATTGGCAGCTCTTGGTGTCATAATAAAACCAAATTGATTTCTAGTGGCTTTGATAAAACCTTAATAAAATTTAATAATGCAGGGTGGTTTTGGCAATGTATCTTGGGTGTAGACTGGTGAATTTTCAACGTCTTTCCGATGGCTCGGTGCAAAAGAAGTGGGTTGTCGAGGTGCGTGTGCCAAATCTTCTCGCGCACTTGCTGTTCCTTCGACTCCATTTTTGAAACTACGACACATTTCAAAATGAAACTCACGCTGAGGTAATTTCACCTGAAATATCGTTGAAATCAACCCAAAGGGTGAAATGTTTCAGCTAATTGAAAGTGATGCAATTTAACTGTGGACACCCTTTAACAGACGTCAGGCGGACCTTATTCAAATAAGGCTCGTGATATGTTGCATACTGTCAAATGCTAGTATATAGGATAGGGTTGCTAGATCCCTGACAATATGTCATTCATTGGTAGCATAAATTGGTCATGTTTGCAAATGATAGCTAGATGAAAGCAGTTGATATGTTGTTCTTTTGCTGGGCAGTTTAGCTTTTAGAATGCTGATTAAATGCTTGATTTAAAATGCAAAGCAAAAAAAAACCTATTTTCAATTATAGATTTTATTCATTTTCCTGTTTTGCCTCTTATATTTTTTTTCTTCTCCTGTACTGATGATGATGGACTTTTGCTTTCTGTTTAGACTCCTCATTTATTCTTATGAACGGGGAAACTCAAATTCGCTGCAGGTTTGCATTTCCTAGGATGGGATTCGAACTCGCTGCTTCATAGTCGATGTGTTTTAATTCCGCGTCTTTATCCTCTAACCTATATAGAACGTATGGGAAAGGTTTTAATATTTGCGCAATATAAACACAATATAAATGTTCCCAGGTAACCAATAAGCATTGAAATATGCACTTTTTCTGCATCTTCTTGCTGTATTAGAATAACGCACTGAAAATGCTTAATTAAAGTTGTTTACATATCGATAATTGTCCGAATTTTCGAAGCGTTTTATCATCCTCGCTTACTCCTTCACCAGGACTAAAGGGCGATACGGTCAAAATTTGGTCAATATCAACTTGACGTATTTCTTTCAATTTTGCATTTAAAAAACCTGAACACCCCTCATTTTGAAGGTGTGTGTGTGTAGAATGTTGCTCCTATTTTGATTTTGGAATTCACTCTTCAGTTGTCAAAATGCCGTCCAAGCAAGAAGAGCAGCGTATCAAAATTTTGCTCGCGCATCGCGAGAATCCGAGCTACTCGCACGCAAAGTTGGCAAAATCGCTAAAAGTTGCCAAATCAACCGTTACAAATGTAATTAAAGTGTTTGGGGAACGTTTGTCGACAGCCAGGAAGTCTGGATCGGGGGGAAATCGAAAACCGGAAGCCACTGAGACGACAAAGAGAGTTGCCGGTAGTTTCAAGCGAAACCCTAACCTATCTCTCCGAGATGCCGCAAATAAGCTGGGTGTATCGTCTACAACCGTGCATCGAGCCAAAAAACGAGCCGGACTATCGACTTACAAGAAGGTAGTGACTCCAAATCGCGATGATAAACAAAATACGACGGCCAAAGCGCGATCCCGGAGGCTGTACACGACGATGCTGACGAAGTTTGACTGCGTGGTAATGGACGACGAAACCTACGTCAAAGCCGACTACAAGCAGCTTCCGGGACAGGAGTTTTATACGGCAAAAGGAAGGGGAAAGGTAGCAGATATTTTCAAGCACACGAAACTGTCAAAGTTCGCAAAGAAATATCTGGTTTGGCAAGCCATCTGTACCTGTGGCTTGAAAAGCAGCATTTTCATAGCTTCCGGGACTGTCAACCAAGAAATTTACGTGAAAGAGTGTTTGAATAAACGTCTGCTGCCTTTCCTGAAGAAACACGGTTGTTCCGTACTGATTTGGCATCTTGCCATTACGGTAAAAAGGCCATGGAGTGGTACGCCGCCAACAACGTGCAGGTGGTTCCCAAGGACAAGAACCCTCCCAACACGCCAGAGCTCCGCCCAATTGAGAAATACTGGGCTATTGTCAAGCGGAACCTAAAGAAGACCAAAAAAACTGCTAAGGACGAGCAGCAGTTCAAGGCAAACTGGCTTTCTGCGGCGAAGAAGGTGGACAAGGTGGCTGTACAAAATCTGATGGCAGGGGTCAAGCGTAAGGCCCGGCAATTCGGATTTGGAAAAGCGGAAGCCTAACTGAATATTTTTCCTGAATTTTATACTAATTGAACTTGAAAAAGAAATTTAATTTGATTTTTTAAATAAACGATTTCACCGATTTACACGCGTTTTCCCTTGACCAAATTTTGACCGTATCACCCTTTATAATAGTCCTCACTTAAGACAATCATCTTCATCCAAATTCTGCAGGCCATCTATCATCGAAGGAAGCAATGCATCACGAGCTTCTTGAGCTGGGGAGGAGTGGAACATGACTGTTCTATGAAAACAGGTGAAGGACTTCTGTTTTGCCTTGAAATCGCGGTTTGTTCTGAAGGTTTCAGCTGTCCATCGCATATGGATGGATCTATAGAAACGTATTTGTTTTACATTTCGCTTATAGGTACCACTATTCACAAAAAAAATCCAGGGCTTCAAATGGTGAGTTGACAACTTCGAAGGAGGGTGCGACCGACCTCTCGTCCTCACAAGTTCCTACCTCACGCCTCCACGAGTCATATGATCACAAAAGACTGCCAGCTGAAACATGGAGACGCTGGTTGGCGTAGCCTGGGCAATGTTGTCATTATGACAAAAGCAAAGTGAGGTTGTGCAAATAAAGCTCGTGCACCTATACATTAATTTGTATGTACCTGTGTATACCATACCTGTAATTCACATCATATTATTTTCCATTCTCATTTAAAAATAATTTCAGCACGCTTTGGAATCATCTTTGAATTTCAAAACCATTTAAGAGCCTGGAGCAACGTGACAAGCATCGAAGGCTCGATTTCTTTTCCAGGATTTCAGTATAACATTTAATTTGATTTGCACTTCAGAACATGCCATTTATTTCAGAAATCATCATACCGGACTCTTGGATCACCCTAAATGTTATCTTTGAAATGTAACTAGAACGGTATAAAGAAGAATTTTAACAACATGTCTTACAAAATAATATCTTTTATTGCAATTTTATCTTAGTTATTTGGAATGATCTATTCTGTTTTCAGCTTTTCCAGGACTAGTAGGATATTAATACATGCCTAATTTTTTTTTCACTAACAATCCAGGATGTCAGAAAATTTTGTAAATGCGCATATTATGATCTTGAATTGATTTACTGTAGCCGCTTATGATATCTTCATTTTTTGTGTACTAATTATACTAAATATTAAACAACATAACGGGGAAAAGGAGATACCATCAGGGCGGCACCCAAGTGAAACGATTTGGATAGGGAGCATGGGACTGCCTCCTCCCTATTGTTAACATTTCGCGGAACGATGGCGGGCTCTTCGACCCCATCTATTGGGTTTATTCGGTCAATCGAGGGCTCGATTCTAGTGCTGTGAGTGTGAACTTGCTATTGGAAGGAGATTCTCTTCCCTTTATTCGCGGGTTTCGTGTAAGTGTCTCTACTTAGGGGCCAGCCCAAACGTTTTTGGCTCTTCATACAGGAGCTTGATGATCACAAACAGCAATAGGATCCTGATCAAATCGTTTTTTAGATTATTCCACTGCTATGGAAAGTTACCTTGCTACAATAAATGCTAGTAATACATAATCAATCAAAAAAATTACTATTCACAATTTTTTTCCAACATTCAGATTGATTCATATTTGTAAACAATTAATGTTCGGACAACTATCCATTTGTAAACAACTTTAATTAAGCATTTTCAGTGCGTTGTTCTTATAATATATCAAGCATAAAAAATGCATATATCAGTCAGCTACTGGTACGGTAGCTTGGCGTATGCTAAATATAATAAAACAGCTACGAATTCAGTCTGCCAATGTACAGGAAAAAGAAAATCGTAAATGCAAGTATGATGCAGAAATAGAGCATATTTCAATGCTTATTGGTTACCTTGGGAGTATTGCAGTATAAAAAGTAAAGTCATAAAAAAATCCGGTTTTTATTATTTTTCCTGGCTTTGCAACGCTTTAACTTTATTTGTATTTTTTTTAATCCACTAGGCAAGTATAAAGACCAGAGGTAAAAAAGAACGTTTTAACTACAGATCCTACTATAGGATTGCATGGAGAAAACAATTGTCACCATTATTTTTTCCATAAAATTTTCATGAAATTAACCATCTCTGATAAAGACTAAGAAGAGTACAAAGCGTAATTTTGATCTTCTTAACAAAATGAAACACACCAATGAAACTTGCATGTAAAAGTTCACTAAAAGTATGCTCATGAAGTAAATAGTAACAGAGCACATTTTCTGGTTGTAAAATGATGGAATAGACTATTTTTGTCCTGTTTGAAGTTTGATATATCAACTATACAATTATGTTAGCTGCTGCTGCTAGGTGTATATATTTTTTCAAAAAAAAAAAAATGAGCGTTAATATCAATTTATTAGAGCTCGCATAAAAAAATCTAATTTTCTAGACCCCGAGGATCTTTTAACATTTTGCTCGAGTCATTCTATATCGCCCCCGTATTAAAAAGGGATCACATAATACTACTCTACAATCTTTCAAACCACTGCGGCGCTGCGATACTAACTTTTTGATTTCGCCTTCTAGCGGTTTGATGTCTTCGGCAAAGTTGTAGAGCATAAAATAATAAGAAAGTTTGCCCAAGACATCAAAGTTCTATGTCTACAAATAACAATTAGTTTCGTAAAATTTAACTGAAATTTGCGTTTTTTCTACTAATTTTCATATTTTCGTCAAATATATTATTTTTGATACCGTTTATGTGTTGAACCTTATCATTCGCGTATGTTTTGGAAGAGTTCGTATAGTTTTGGGACATAACAAGCGAAATATTAGCCAAAACTTTGAAAAATATCATGAATTTCAAAATTAATTTTCTCAAAAAATTGCAAGTTGTTGCAAAAAATTACTCATGTTTCAGAAAGTACCATATGTGACCTTTCAATTCTGAAATTATGCCCGATACATATTTTGATATATTTGAGATATCTGGATTAATTATAATTAATATTTTTGATCTAGCAACTATTTTTTATTTTATATTTACTATTAATTCAACAGGTTTTGTACGGATTCTGGAAATTGATTTTTATCGGTTTGAGGAAACTGTTTTGTGAGTGTCATCACGGGGTCAGAGGTTAGCAAAAGTCTTCTAAATACATCTTCGATGTTCGCCAGGCGACTGAATTGTCGAGAATGGTGCTCCCGAAATTTTCTGATCGATTTGTTCCGACGCTCTTGTGCTTCTTCCGACAATAGTCCAATAGGAATTTCGCAATGACTTATTATTTCAGATCCATGTACCAAGATCCTGTGAACTGAAGGCAAAAGGGGATAGTAATCATAATAATGGACATATAACTTTCTAGTTTCTTCTGCATAGGTTTCGAATGATTTGACGTCGATTTCTAATTTCGATGATAGCGCGCAAAGAAGTGTAGCGACTCGACGAACGATGTCCACCTCAAGTCCTGTAATTCTTGCCGTTGTTTCTGGATCTTGAAAGAATCTTCTAGCAGTGTTGCCATCATTTGTGTTACCTGATGAAAAAATAACGATAAAGGGATCTACTTCCCGATAAAGAAGAAAAATGCAGTTACCTCCGGATGGCAAAGGTTCACTTATTCTCAGCCCAATCTTCTTAAATTCTTCTCTAATTGCACGCTGCCGTTCAAGAAAGATTTCGTTTCCTTTATTGATACGCCATTTTTTGAGTGGAATTCTGTACGAAACATTAAGCAGAAGCTCCATACTTCTTATTTAAGCATGCAAAACAGGAATGGTTTCATATTTATTGCGATCGTCACATATTTGGGCTTCGATGGGATTACTGAGTTTTTTGCCTGATGCTCCGCAAAGATTGCACGCCTGGGAACTTGTTCCTGTGAAGCTGTTAATAACTTTGCCATCGACCATACTCAAAAGTAACTCAGAAGAAACATCTACAGAAATCCTATTTATCGTCAATGTGGTTGCTTTCAAATTTTGTATTTGTAACATCATACTCTCCACTTCTCGTTTGATAAGATCAGCAGTTTTTTTTTGAAAAACCATTTTGATGGGGCGGCACAAATTGATGGATGATGGACTGTTGTTGCTCCAAACTTCTTGTCGTTCGCCGGAGACTGCGTTGAAATATATTCGCAAAGGAACCAGGCAAATCAAAAAAATATGCGAGTCATTACATGATATAACATCATCGCCAACTTCTTCAAAAAATGTCATTTTATACCGTGAGTGGTTGCTTGAACCATCCAATCCCCATTTTAAAATAACACATAAATTTCCCTGTTCATGAATGTACGGTTCAATATATTTATTCAGTGTCCTGAAGAGACGCTCTACCTATGGTCAACAAGATTTTGAAGAGGAACTTCTGCGCATGATGGCCGAATGGAAATATCTGAAATACGTTCAAACATGCAAACTTTTAAAACTTTATTGTAAAGGTTATTATCATTTGCGTGCCCAATATAGTTTGCAAATAAACTTTGATACAGCTCACATTCCGCCATGAAACAGCTTCCAATCAATTGGGAATTGTTCCAATTTTTAAATTTTTTGGTTTTATTAAAAATAATTTCGAAACTTTTGAGGAAATATTTTTTTTTTCAATTGGAGAGTTAAAGTAAATTTGAAATAATTTAGAATTATTAAAAAAGCGACTCAAAACCACCACAAAATCCAAAACTTGAAAGAATTATCGATCTATTGGAAGCTGTTTAGACAAGAACATAATTAAATGAATTTGTGCTTACCACGTGGATAACAAGTACTTTTATTATCGCGGATGTCATTGTATGCTGGATAAATGTCATATCCTTTTTTTAGCGTCATGTTCCTTATGTTTTGGTACTGTTGTTTTGTTAGATCGTTTTCACATAAAAACCTCAATGCATCGTCGACTGTAAAACGTTTCATCTCTGGTTCAACAGATAGAGCAAGTTTTTTTGAAACGGGAAGCTTTCTCAGGAAATGCAAATAGGTGCTCGACAACCCAAGCAACGGAACGATATCCATCAGTCCTTAATGCCGTTACCGTGGCTGAAACCAATTCTGCTGTGGTGTGTTTTTCTCGCAAATCTTTGGTTTTACGGAGCCTAGTCCTAGGGGTTTCTGCACCAAAAGATATTTTCTTCCTTCCACCAACATTTTTCTTCGGAATATTATTCAAAATTTCAAAGTTTGAATCCAGCCATTTTGAAGGTTTCAGGAAAAACAAACTCTTTATGCGGTGGCACTTTGCGTATCGTGATTCAATATTTGATAGTAGCAAACGTAGTGAGTTTTGAACGGAATCAGAAAACATTTTATTATCAGGACATGTTATTTTCTTCTTCACATACGATGCCACATCACCAAGTGGAAGATTCTGTAGGAATAATTCTACTATTTCTCGTACGCGAATACTGCACGCTAATAATAAAATTACTTGAATGAATTCCCACTGGATTAATTAAAATAACCTACCTTGAGCCATAGTGATCTGTCTTCGGCAAACTTTCTTATTATTTTATGCTCTACAACTTTGCCGAAGACATCAAACCGCTAGAAGGCGAAATAAAAAAGTTAGTATCGCAGCGGTGAAAATTGGAACTAATTTTTATTACCAAATTGTGGCGCAGATAAAACTGAGCAACAATGCTGAAGCAATCATCTTGATAAAATGCATGCTCAAAGCGCTAGAGGTTTTGTCTTGCTAATTTCGTCTCCTGGCCCACTGTGCACTGCAATCCACTGCCTACTCGGATATTTTGATTTAGTCCTCCCCAATTGTTTGATACCAGACCTGCCGCCTTGAGCCAAACTATAATCACCAACTCTAGAACACATTCCTATACCGAGAATCATTCTTTCAATAATCATTGCTATTAATGACGAATTCTCCTTGCATACCTGATCAGTATTTTAGCAGAAACAAAGCCCTATCCTACCTGGACCGTATTGGAAGACTACGCCGCTAAAGGCACAAATTCATTCCTGAGCTGAATAGAAATTCCTTTTTCGTTTCATTTTTCTCGTTTTCCGTTGCTCAATATAACCAAACAGTATTGTTGGCATTTCAGGGAAAAATACAATGCCAGCTTATGTGGAGTGCTCCGCTTGAATTGCAACGGAAGAGTTTATCATTTCTCATTTTCAGGCTGCTTGCAATCGGGAAGAAATGTTATTTCTACATGAAAAAAAAAACCTCATTTCAGGACCTGGAAAGCATTACTAATGTTCAACAACGTTCTCAAGGCTTTATTCCATCAACATCCATGCCAAGTGAAATACCAAATTGAAGACGTTATAGTGGGTAGAAGTTAAAATGTTGCAGCTTTTGTTGCCAGCTTTGAATTTTTCATAAAATTTGGGTTAGCTATTCATTCTTGTCGAAATTTGTTCTGTTTCACCATGAAGGCACTCGTTTGAGACCGAAGCAGTTATTTTTCTTACGGCGCATATAGGAATCAGATTTGTGAATCGGATCATTTGATACACATATATTTTTGCAAACCAGCGAATGAGAAATGCAGCAAGTATTCATGAATTTATAAAGCATGAACTGTGGTTAGCAAATCGCCTTCGCTCAAGATTTGAATAAGAAATAGGATTTTAAACACAATCTCAAACATGAAGCAATTTCAGCTAAGGGCCGGTTCATAAACCACGTAGACTCATTTTTGAAAATCTCAGACCCCCCCCCCCTCGTAGACTTTTCTCCATACATTTTTTTGAAATTTTGTATGGAGCGTAGACTTTGGCCAAACCCCCCTCCCACCCAAAAAAGTCTACGTGGTTTATGCATAGTCCCTAATGCGTTTACTTTGTTTCGAGAAACAGCTGTATAGGTCACAGGCTTACTTTACAGAACAAAGCGTCCTCCTTACCAGTTCGATCCAACTAACGGTGTAAATCCTCATCTTGGTGAAGGAAGGAGTTTTGGCATACGGCTGACGATGGTAGTGAACTTAGTTAAACCCAAACACAATCTCCTGCAGTAATATCCGTAAGTGGTGCACTGCCGGGTCAAAGCGACGGAAAACTAAAAACTAAATCCGAGATGGAGCTATAATGGGAAACCTTACCAACATGGTACGCTTGTGATGTGCAGATTGTGAATATAAATTCTAGTATCAACCCAGTGAACGGTACCACTCGATTATCAGCTATAGTTGAATAGTTCATTATTTTAGTTTTGTTTTAACTGTCTTGTCTTGGTTTATTGAGTGAATAGCAAATGAGTAAATATGAGCCTATAGGCTTGGATACAAGAAATTGCGACAAACTGGTGAGGTTGCTCAACCAAGATACGATATCCGAAGGCAGTATGTGTAATAAATCTATGTACACAGATTATTCGTGTTTAGATTATCAGTATATGTATGTACACATATCAGTGTCAAACATGATTTTCAATTGCTTCACTACCGATGCGCAATGGAAATTGAGCACGATCTAACCTACTGAGATTCCAAATCCTGTAGAAAATAAATACGCTGCGAGAAAGAAAAATAAGGACAACATTGAAATGGTGATTGTTATTCATTTAATTAAAACTATAAATACAAGAGAAATATAAATTTTTGTTTAACTGTTCCATTTCCTACAATTGATTTTTTTTGGTGGAAAATGAATATAAAGATAAAGTTGTATTGTGGAAGCAACTATTAAAACATTAAGCAAATTGCAATTATGAGCATTGCCTCCTCAGTTCTGAATCACTTCCATCATTCGTTTTTGCATGGAATTTATGGAGGATTCAAGATTTTTTTTTTTTAGTAATTCTTTCCACCACCCCCCTTCACCACATTGAAAATATAAAAAAAATGATGAATAAGAAAAAACGACAAACAAATAAGAAAAAACCAAAAATCAACACGCAGACGCAATACTTCTCCTCACAAAAAAAAAAAATAATCATAAATATTTAATAAATTTTATTATATTATAAAAGAAAAGAAAAACAAAATAAATTTATAAATAAAAAAATAAACTCAATTTTACATAATAAGAAAATGTTATTGAACGTATTTACAGAATTAAACAAAAAAATAAATTTAAATAAAAAATGGGTCTGTGAATTAAAGCGTATAAGACCGATTGGGGAAGGTTCATTAATTATGTCACGCAGTAGGGGGGAGGGGGGTTCGAGAAAACGTGACGATCCATACAAAAAAAATTGAAGGTCCATACAAAAAACGTGACATGGGGGGGGGGGGGGGGTTACAAAAAGTCAATTTTTGCGTGACGTAATTAATGAACGTTCCCTTGTAAGTAGATTGATATTGAACAAATATAAGATTTACAATAGACATATATATTACAGCTTCGAGCTGTCGCATCATAAATCGGTTGACTTGCTTCAAGGAGCTCAGATACGAAAATTTCCGCAACATTCTCAAAGAATCGTTGTCAAGATGTAATGATAAAAAATCAATTTGTAATGAGAAAAAAAAACAGTGACAAAAAAGTGCCCACTTCAAATATCGATATGTTCTCGATAAGTTTCCGTCGAAAGACTCCTCGATTGTTTATGTTTTGATATTTTGACGTGTTTTGAAGCAAACGGCTTGACCTGGTGCATTTGTACGCGTTTGATTCATAATTTGATCGCGTGTGATTCAGTTGAAAAAAAGAAAAGACAAATGTTCCCGCCCCGCGCCAAAAAAAACCACGCCCCCCGGGGCCACCAACCCCCACCACACAGACCCAAAAGACCCAAGACCCCCCCCACCCCCCCCCCCCGCCCCGGCCCCCGCCCCCCCCAACAACCCCAAACGTCGTTCCGGCCCTTCGGAAACCTTCTCTGACGGACGAATCAAAATTCGAGCTTTTTATTCGGAAGCGGACTGATTCCACGCCAAATCGGTCGGTCACCAAACTCAACTATCTTCGATTTTGATGAAACTTGGTACACGTCTTCGGTATGTTGAAAAAAAAAATCCACTGGTGTTAAGATTATTTGGATTCAAGAGTAACTTTTGAGATGGGTGTATGTTTTTTTTCCAACATTTTACTTGAAAAATCGTAGTTCAAAAACCATTACATTTAGAGAAAAATTTTATATGGGGGAGTTGTAGAGAACTAAAAAGGCTTTGTAAAAAAAATGTACACTGAAAAAAAAATTTTTTTTTCATAAAGAAAAATCGAAAATAAATACTAAAAATCAAATATAAAAAAAAAACATATTTTTAATATTTTTCAAATTTGTTTTGTGGAAATTTGAGAAAAAAAAACACGTTTTGAAAAAAACTCTAGGATGGACGCTCTTATAATAAAAAAGTTTTCCGAAGAGCGAACTTTGGTGCATATTTCAAATTTTGGTTATTCATTATTATAAATGAAAATTAATTATACAATATGATTTTGGAGATCATTAAAAACAATAATGATAATAATGATAAATCACTTGAACGCAACCGTTTTCGAGATTTTTCGGATTTTATTTCAATAGAATGAAAAAAACATAAGAAAATTCGCTCTTTTCTTAAGTTAATCGAGATTTCCACCAGAAATGATAAATTTTCCAAGATCTTCATATTATAACGTTCACATTACTCTAATGTCCTCTTTTCTTTTGATATCAGGATGATAAGAAGACTCATTTGAACAGAACAAGATAAATAGCACTATTGTTTTAATATTGCAATCAATATATTTATAATTGTTTTATGGCTGTATCGGTCGGGCCGCTCAGAGAATGAAGGGAGCGAATTTGCTAAAGCGATGAAAGTAACAGCGAGATAGATGTCGCAGGGGCGACAAGTGTGAAATGGACAGATGATGAAATTATGCGGAGGGTCATATAGAAGAAGCATATTAATCGAACTGCTGACTATTTTGCCAAGCTCCAACGATGTTAGAGGTCGGGTGTAGTGTGTGAAAACTACACTCCGAACAGTTCGGTGATGTAGCGATGAAAGTAACACATATTGTTTAAGGTAGGTAGACAAATAGCAGCTATAACGTATGTCAGGTATATCTTCTCATAAAAAAACAGCTAATGTACGCTGCCTGTAAACTACCAGAGATGTTTTATACCTGCATTTCCAAAGGTACCACAGCCAATATATATGCTCATACATAGTCGCATTCATCAGTAAAATCTATCTGAGTGAACTGAAAATGGAGTTTAACATGAAGAAGTGTTGTATGCCGTTTCCCACTAAACGGTGCTCAAAAAACCTTCGTAAATTAACCGAACAAAATGTCAAAAAACTCAAGTTTATGGGCAAAACACATTTGGACACTTCTTTGATGATTTGTGATAATTGTTGTTTGCATTTAAATAGAACGGAACAATCCCATGCTGCAATTTCGGAGCCTAGTGAGAAACCATCAATTACTAACATTATGGATCCACAACCATCTACATCACGGCAAGTAGACTTGTATGGTCTCGAGGAAACGCCATCGGCAATATCATTAATGTCAGTGCCATCTGATAGCAGTGTGCAAGATTATTCAAGGCGCCATAATATTGAGCTATTTAACAAGGGCGTAGCTGGAATCAACGTTTCGCCAATATCGGCTAAAAAGTTCCTGAACGTAAATTATGCCCGCAAAAAGTTCAAAGATGTTTCAAACGGCATTCGGACACACATATTTGGGGATCAAGCGGAGGAGGATGACCTGGAACAATTGAAAGTGAAAGCAGCCGAATATGACGAAATAATCGCGCAGCTAAAGGACCGGTATGCTGATCCAGAAACTTCGAGGGACGATCAAGTAAGGATACTTTCGGTTTTACCACAATTTTGGACAAATCAAAGAGTAATGGCAGAATTTGGAATAACAAACAAGTAAATCGTATCACAAGCTAAATTCCTTGGGGGTAGCAGAATGGAATGAAATTTACCGACAGACTAAAACGATTGCAGGTACACAAAAGTACCACTCATTCGTTCCAATTTCAGAAAACGAAGTTTTTGTAAAACTGTTTTCGAATGACGAAGAAGGCAGGATTCATAATATATATAAAAGCAATCAATAGTTTATATAATGTTTATGTAATATTATCAATGACCGAGACTAATAAATGGTATATATAAATATAAATCCAACCATAATTCATTATTTTTGTCTTATAACTTTAAGTGAAGCTTTTTCAATCGACGAGCTGTTAAGAGTAAGTAAGAGGCACATACATGTGTTTTAAAAAGGCTAAAAACACAAGAGAAACAATCGTTAGCTATTGTTGTTTTAATATCACGAGTAATTTATGAAAAGGGCGTATTTTTTGAGGTTTTGAAATTTTATTGAAAGAAAATCAGAAATATCTTGAAAACGGTTGCGTTTACGTGGTTTATCATTACCATCATTATTGTTTGTAATGATCTCCAAAACCATATTGTAACATCAAAATTTATTTATAAGAATGAATAACCAAAATTTGAAATATACACCAAAGTTCGCTATTTGAAAAACTTTTTTATTATAAGAGCGTCCATCCTAGAGTTTTTTTTAAACGTGTTTTTTTTTCCTCAAATTTCCATACAATAAATTAAAAAAATATTAAAAATATGTTTTTTTAGATATTTTATTTTTAGTAATTATTTTTGATTTTTCTTGATGAAAAAAAAAATTTTTTTTCTGTGTATATTTTTTTAAGAAAGGTTTTTTAGTTCCCTACAATTCCCTTATATAAAGTTTTTCTCTAAATGTAATGGTTTTTGAACTACGATTTTTCAAGTAAAATGTTGGAAAAAACACATACGCCCATCTCAAAAGTTACTCTTGAACCTAAATTATCTTAACACCAGTGGAATTTTTTTTTCCAACGTACCGAACTCATGTGCCAAGTTTCATCCAAATCAATGATGATCGGGTATGATTTTTGGGATTTCCGGCACATTCTGGATGGAATCCCTCCGCGGCGGGTTCGTGCGTGGTGTAGATCGGGTGAGGAGCTTCAGGAGCGCCATATCCAAGAAAACGGTGAAGCATGGAGGAGGAAATGTGATGGTCTGGGGGTGTTTTTCGTGGAGTGGAGTGGGTAGCCTTGTGAAAATTGACGGGATGATGACGGCATATTCCTACATCAACATCCTGCGAGAAAATCTGGAGGTATAGTCGATCCAGACGGGTTTTGAAGAGAAGTTCATATTTCAGCAGGACAACGATCCAGCAGGACAAGCATGCTGCCAAGAAGACCAAGTCTTTCTTCCGGTCTTATCGTATCAAACCACTGGAATGGCCTCTACAAAGCCCGGACCCCAACCTCATCGAGAGTGTGTGGGCGATTCTAGATGACAAGGTTAACAAAACTGGTGTTACCAATAAATTTCAACTATTTTGAAGCCCTGAAGCGCGGCTGGGAAGAGTTTAATCCACAGCAACTAAGGAACCTAGTGGAAAGCATGCCATAGCGCTTGTAGGTGCTCTTGAAGGCCAAACAATGACACATAAATTATTTAATTGCTTTTATTTTGCTTAAATTTATCTTCCCGGGAGCCAAAATAAAGTGGGCACTTTTTATGTCACTGTGTTTTTTCAACTCGAATTGATTTTTTTTTCTGCAAGTCGAACTCTTTTTTGTATTATTATTTCATAAGTGAAACTTGAAAAAAATATTTAAAATAATATATCAAAAAAGACTACAGTGTGTTTACTTTAATTCGAACCAAATATATGGGAGAAATTAAAAAAAATTATGAGGTGGGCCCTTTTTTTTGCCTATTAGTGTAACAACGCCGAGTTGAATAAGGTTCAGTACGTAGGATGTAAGCGTTGGTACCATTTCTCGTGTGCAATGGTGGACGCGATAACGGTGCGCTCAAGAGACTTCTCCTGTACTTTTTCTGGTTTTTCTACTGCTGAACCGTCCAGCGTTACTAGTTAGCGGAGGACTCAGATAGCCTGTGATCTACAACGATTGGAGGAAGAAAGGCAAATACATGAGAAAGTGGAAGAGGAACCACTACGGATTGAAAAGCTGCTAGTCAATAAAGCGAAGGACAAACTGGAACGAGAAAAAACACCGCCCGTTGGTACGTCACATCCGTTGATGAACAGCGGAATATCTGACATCGATGTGCAAGTAAATTCTGTTCCTCGAACCACCAACAGTGTATCGGGGAAAGTGCGGAGAACGAATCAGATTCGGCAAACGCACAGCGTAATCCATCAAACAAATTGATTCCTTCAAAGTTGCAATTAGTGAACATTCAGCCTTATGCGCGCCTCTTGGAAGAGTCCGAGCTTGCACCGTAGAAGATTGCAACTTATCCGATGTCAACCAGATCGGGAACAATTACGAAGATTGTTCCGAAGTTCATCGTGAATTCCTCTCCAAACTAAATTTGGCACCGTGAAACCAGTGTTTTGAGGGTGCAGCAATGTCTTGAGCTTCAACGACAGCATGATGTTGAACTAAGGCGTCATGAGCAGCATGCGCTTTAGCTAGAAGATCGTCAGCGTGATCTGAAACGACAGCGACAGTGTCAAATAGAAGATGGTTTAAAAAGGCAACGTAATCTAGTAACGAAACATCAAGAGGAGTATGATTTATGGCGCAAACGAGAGCTGCACCTCGTGAACAAGTTGAAGCAGTCAAATCAACAACATACGGCAGAAAAGGACCAATTGATCAAAGTAGAAGCCGCTTGAAACGAGTCATCAACAGTACCAGACCCTCATGTCGGAAAGGCAGCAGGAACAAGCGGAGAGAGAAGAAGACCGACAAAGATTTAGACCGTTTGAGCAACAACTGGCCAAATATCAGGAGCTACTTCACCTACGAGAGCAGCGCCGTCCATTTCGTGCAACAACAAACACGGTGATTGTTGCCCCCCCACGATAAATCATTTAAAATACCACTTGGGGGGGCTCTCCTCGCCTCCCCCCCCCCCCCCCCCTTCCCCGGGTCCCCCCCAAAAAACCCTAAAAGCCATTTCCCCAATAACCTACTGGTGTTTAATACTGAGGTAGGCCAGAAACGTGTTCAGATCACCGCAGGTGTCCCACAAGGCCCACAAGCCAGCTCGTCGAATCCTCAAAGAAACAACGAGCGGAAACAACGAAACTGGACTCCTGTGAAAACAAGATTACATCAAATTCCCGGACAGCAAACGGCTGGCGGAACGTCGACTGATATATCTGGAAAAGCGTCTTGAGGAGCATCCACAACTCTACAAAAGCGTGAGACAACAAATAGTGGATTTTCAGACAAAAGGTATCATCTATGTGGTAGAAGATGAGGAAATGTCAGAATTTGACTCATACCGTACTTGGTACCTTCCTCTCGGAGTGGTTATTAACCCAAACAAACCGGGAAAGGTAAGGGTAATATGGGATGCAGCGGCAAAGGTAAACGAAGTCTCGTTAAATCCAATCTTGCTGAAAGATTTGATGACACCCCAGCTGTCTGTTACGTTCAAGTTCCGTGAAAGAGAGATGGAATTCTCTGGTGATATCCAGGAAATATTTTTGCAGCGTGAAATCAGAAGAAAGGACCGAAGTGCGCTATTGTTCGTGTTCCGCAACTCACCATCCCAACCGATGATTATTAAAATATCCAACGTTACGATCTTTGGAGTGACGTGTTCACCAGCTCAATCACAGTATGTCAAAAACTTGAATGCAGCGGAAAACAAGCAAGATCATCCAAGAGCGAGGCAGTAATCAAGAATAGGCACTACGTCGACGATTACTTGGACAGTGTCAACACGGAGAAAGAGGCAATTCAACTTACTCTAAAGGTTGCAGTAATCCATCGAAAGGCAGGTTTTCACATTCGTTACTCGGTGCCAAATAGGCCCAAGGCTCTAGAGGCAATAGGAAAAGGCAATCCAGCAACTGTCAAAAATCTCTCGTTGAATAACCAAAGTGGATTTGAGCAACTACATTGAATATCTTGGCTGCCGATTGAAGATTTGTTCTGCTTTTTCTGCTCAGGCTGCAAGAAGATCTTCGAGCACTGTCGGAGGGTGTGATAGCACCAACCAAACGAATGATGCTGAGCTTTGTGATGAAAATCTACGATCCACTGGGGTTAACAGGTTAGCTGATTGTCCAAAGGAAGATCATTATCACGAAGTATGGAGAGCTAAGGTGGATCCAGATAAGCAGATATCGGAGGATATTTTCAACACATGGAAACTTTGGTTGCAAGCTCTGCATGTTCGTTTATGGCTGTACTCAAGCATATTCTTCCGTCGCTTATTTCCGTGTTCAGGGCCGTGGACAGATACGATGTGATCTAATTGCTTCAAAAACTAAAGTAGCCCCACTACAGTTAACATCTATTCCGCGATTGGAATTGCAGGCAGCGGTCCTTGGTGTGCGTCTTCAAAAAACCATCGAAGAAGGGCATTCTATTCGAGTCAAGCGCACATAATTTTGGAGTGACTCCAGTACAGTTATTTCATGCATCAGATCGGACACTCGTCGATACCGAGAGTAGGTCACATTTCGCGACAACGAACTTCTAAACTTTTCGAAGGTCGATGAGGCTACAAAATGGGGAAAAGGCCCAAACTGTAAACCAGATACCGGATACCAGAATACCAGAATACCACAATACCAGATAGATTCGTAGATAAACCTGCGTTTATCTACGTAGGAGAAAATGAAAGGCCGAGCAACGAATTCGAGAAGAAACCAGAAGAAATGAAAAAAGAGTTACGATCAGCGTATATGGGCCACTTCCTAGCTGATCCGATGGTCGAAGTTGATCGATTTGTGTTGACATACGTTTGTTGCTTCTCAAGTTATCGAAATTAGAATTTAATCCAAGATTGCTGAAATGGATCGAGTCTTACGTGACAACAAGAACACAAAGAGTAAGATTTTAAGTCTAAATGTCTAAAATGTCTAAAATAGTAAATGTCACATCTGGAGTGCCACAAGGCTCACATCTAGGTCCCTTATTATTTATTTTATTCGTTAGTGATGCAGACATTTTTTCGAAACTCCCTTCAAGTCTCAGTATATGCAGACGACATGAAACTTTTTATGGAGATACAAAAACCACATGACCTAGTATTTTTTCAACACGAAATCAATCATTTTTAAAAAAAAAAAACTCTTGGAAGAATGTATCGTTAAAAAAATAATCTCTTTATCGTTCTCAAGAAAGTATTGCTTATCACAAAAAAAAACACTTTCTCCTGGTCAGAAAGCAATTGAAAGATGCAATCAAGTTAGTGACCTAAGAGTTACACTTGACTCTTAGTTATACTTTGCTGATCAAAACAATAATATTATCTACAAAGCAACTAACATGCCTGCGTTTTTTAAAAATATAGTTTGCATTTCAACTCTGAATACTTTAGCGTTGTTTGGGGTCCATATCAAGGAACATATGTAAGCCGTATAGAATCAGTTCAGAATCAGTTTGGACCCGTTTGCCATTACCATGAGTCGCGATGTTTGTAGGTTAGTTTACAAGGACTCCAAAGGAGAACATAGTTTACTATGATTGCTTTCATAGCTGATGTTATTGAGCAACGAATAAATAATATGGAGATTTTAGAAAGTTTTAATTGGTATGCTCCTACTCGTTCTCTAGGAAATAGAAATTTATTTTTCATTTCAATCAAGGAGCAAACTATGCCAAAAAGTTTCCTTTAAATAGAACGATGCCCCATTTTTACACATGTAGTGAAACGATTGATATCATTATGAATAAAAATAAACCTTAAAACCTTTTATTTCCTAGGAAAACAAGACAATTAGTTAAGAAATCGTAGATGTTAAACAAAAAAATGTAACAAGGTCTAAGAAATGATTGAGAACAAATAAAACAAGACAAATAAAACAAAACAAAACAAGAGATTAGGCCTAAGCGCGAAGACAAAGATATGCTGCATTTTTCTACGGAATCTACGGAATCAACACTTCTTCCAATAACTGCACATCCTTTTTTGAATTTTTTTTTTTGTTCAAATGAAACATACCGGTGACTTTCCGGCAAAACTGAATGCTGCCCAGATCATAACAGTGCCCCTGCCAAAATTCCTGCATTCTCTCGCGTCTTGCATCTTGCCAGAAATTGAAAGATCCACCTGGCCCGTCGATTTTTCCACTCATCCTCTTAAAATTGTAATTCTTCAGCAAAGTCCAATCTTGCTCTATTATGCCATGGTAAGAAGCGAGGAACGAAAGGGTCGCTTTTACAATACTCAAAAACTGCTGAATTCGACGCTTGAAAATCCAATTCCCGTTTGATTTCAGCTGGAGAAAGTTTTAGGTTGTCAGCCCTGCGCTTTATTTACCTCATTACCCGTCCTGATACTGAAAATGGCCTCCCTGATCTTTTTCTCGTACCATATTTATGTCCCAACTTCAAAATATTATGTACGACTGTATTGCTTCGGCATGTTCTGTATTGCTTCTGGCATTTATTCGGCATTTTCTCGAACAGGTTAGCCATTTTTACGATGAGCTTGAATTGCTCCTCGCCTGGACTCCGAAAACACTGATGATTTTAGCATTTTCTCTAAAACAATTGCAAAACTTAAAAAAAAAGCAGTGATAAATGCTTCCAACTAGTGTCACATGTGATTCTCCAACATTTTTGTTTTGAATTGTCCATTATTTAAAGGCTCACGTAAATCATATCCTTTTTAATGTCCTTCTAATTTCTTTAATTGGAAAGTAAATAAGGGCCAGATAATATATGCGATGCGAAAAATTCAACGACAACAAATTTTGATAGGCGAAAGACAACAACACAAACGATTTGAATAATTTGCATGTTTTTGTTTGTCCTTATTTTTCTTTCGCGCAGTGTATTGGCGGAGTATATTTCCTATGCATTATATTTCACCGCATCGCATTTTTCTTGTAAACTACGAGATGTACCAACTTTAGAATGAATTAAAATGTTTGCTCAATCGGACCAAGCATAATCTTCTCTTCTCAAATCTGTGTAACTTTTGAACGACGAGATTAGTGCCAATAAAAACGTTAAGTGGAAGAACACCATGCACTTTCTCGTTATGAGCACTGTCACTGTCAACAACACGTGAATTTGTTAATGACAATCGATCCCGACACCTCCGGTATTTCCATCCCTTTACTATAGCTAGGTACCGCAAGCACATATTTTGCACAATTCAAACCATTGTAAGCCATTGAGTAATTGATGGACGCAAAATTAATATTTCATCCAAGCACCACAATTCATTCCTCCCTTAACCCTTCAGTTCCTGCAATGACAGCTACACGATACAGATATTAATACCAAACGCTTCCAGAAACACCTGCCTCCCTTTTGGACAGCTACTTATGTATGGCTTTGGCTTGTGCGTTATCGAAAGTCTTCCTTATCTTCCTACGAAATTCGACACGCTAACGAGCATTTCCCATCGCATCGAGCCAACCTTGCGGTAGATGGGAAATCTCGGTCGCACATGGAATGTGTAAAAAAAATGGCTTCTGCAGTTTAACCGTCAAGCCCAGGATATCTTGAGGCTAGTTTCTGTAGCAGTTGCGGTGCGGAATGGAAACGATAGTGGTAAGGTGAAACAATGGGTTCAACAAAGACACAATGGTGGACTCATGATTTATAGTAGCGCTCCGGAGGGAGTCTGGCGACGGCCGTTAGTGTTATTTATTAATGGTATTATATCAACATGAAAGTTAAGGGCTGCCACGTCAACGTGCGGAGCATGAATACACCAAATCAGCTTATTATGGAAGCTTTCTTAGTCAGTCAGTAGATGGGTCACCTATTGCTAAATAAATCATGTGTGGCTAATATGGACAAATGTCAGTTAATGATACCGAAAGACTGCATACGATATGGCACGGGCAATTTTTTCTTCCGGGGTGATTTATGTAGTATGGTTACAATAAGTAGCATAACTCACAAGAGCAGTGATCGATAATTTGAACTTACTATTTCTCAAATGCAACAATTTCTTATTGATCCCAGTACGGCTTTCACCTTCCCAGCCATATAATGACTGAATTATTCATGAGTTCCTAAAACCTTTTCATCCACAACACAATAGTCTAATGGCTAATAGAGGTATTAAAGGCAAAATGGTCACCTTTAGCGGATGCTCAGTTTTGCATATTTCGAATAGTAATTATATTACCGTCGTGCCGGACTTCTTTGGACATGCACTACAGTTTTTCACTATTTTTAAACAGAAGTACTATTTGAAAACTTATCATGACTTTGGCATTTTCCTATTTTTTGGCCTTCCATAAAATTAGATTACAATTGCTTGTCGAAACGAGAAAAACCTTCAAGGATCACGCACAAGCTTTTATCAGTCCCTGAAACTTTTGCTCGGAAAATATTTTTCCTTATATCCATAAATCACGGTAAGGCAATGGATTTATCAAAAAACTATAAATGAATCATGTCTCATTCATGTTTTTTACTTTTTGTTTAGGTTTCAAAATGCTACGTAACTATCGGAGAGCCGATAATTCCCGGAAGTACACCGTGGGTGCCGGATCAGATTTAAATGAACGCTTCGAAAAAGTGAAAGGCGGAAAGATGTCTCAAGCAGAAGCCGCAAGAAAACTGAACTGTAGTCGACAGACGATCTACAAAAAGTTCCACGAATTGCACCCGAGGGTTTCCGGTCACCAAAAAGTTTTCTCAGAAGCGGAAGGTCATCTCTCTACTCTGTCCGAGTGGGGCTTTCCCGTTGGAACGGATGATCTTCGGAGGATTGCTCGGATCTATTGGAGGAAGCAGGCTCGAAACGTCCTAGCTTCAGTCGTCAACAAACCGTCTCGGGTTTGGGTGGCTCGATTCCTTCGCGATCATTAAGAGCCAAGCAAACGGTTTGTACAAAACATCAAGTTGAGTCGAGCGGGAGTAACAAGCGAAACAGTGAGGGAATACATGGAAAACTTGGAGGTTTCGCTCAACGGAGTTCATGCTTCCAACATATTCAACTACGATGAGACGAATCTATCGGACGATCCACGGAAGAAGCTTTCCCTATGTAAGCGTAGTTTGAAATACCTCGAAAACGTTAGGAACTACGGTAAGTCGGTCACATCCGTGATGTTTTGTGGCAGTGCGAACAGAGAGCTGTTGCCAACATACGTGGTATTTAAGGAAGAGCATCTTTGGGACTCTTGGACGCTTAATGGGCCTAAAAGAACGCGTTAGAACCAAAGTGCTTCTGGCTGGTTCGACGAGAGATTTTTGACGATTGGTACATAATGTGTTTCCTGCCAGCAACGAGACATTTGAAGGGATCTATTGTGCTGATCGGAGACAATCTTTCCTCGCATTTGAGTCCGAAGGTTGTTGAAATTTGCTTTCAAAAAGGCATAAGATTCAACTGCTTGCCCCGAGCGCAATCCATCTGACACAACCGTTGGACGTCATGTACTTCGGACCAATAAAGCGAGAGTGGCGAAAGATTCTGGGATGTAACAATTCCTAAAAGCAGACTCGAGAGCCTTATCAACGAACTGATGAAGGCAATGGCCCCGAATTTTGAAATCAGGCTTCAGGAAGCGTGGAATCCCTCTTGAACTTTTTATTCAGTTGCCTACTGAGGACGTGAACAACGATTTAGTTGGGGATTCGTTCAAGGAGTTTCTGAAACAGCACCGCAATGACGTCATTGGATCTTCAGCTGAGCTGCAACCAAAAAAAGCCGTTAGTATCTCCTGAAAAAAAAAAGTATTTTGACCGACGGCATTCCTCAGAAAACATTATTAAACTCCCCAGAACTAAACTCCTGCGAAAGGAGGAAAGAAGCCCAAAATCATATTACCCAATGATACACCACGACTGGAACCAATATCCAAAGCAAAAACGCCCACTTAACGAGGAAGGAATCCAAAAATGGACAAGTTGTGAAGAACAATTGTTTGAAGTTTCGTCATAACTGTACAAAATGATGTTTATTTTTATGTTTTTTTCCTTGCTTTCCGAACCCCAATGCATTATATGAGAACTTTCCAAAAGTTATTCATTAAATGCCTGAATTAATAAAAGAAAGAAACAATAAATAAAAATATTTTGTTTTTCAATCAGTTACGGTCATATTTTGTGCAATTTTGTCTTACTTATCCACGTTAGACATATTTATAAATAACTGAAGTCAATTAACCATTAAGGCAGTAACAGTCTCTAATAATTGAGACATCGGAAATTTTTTTACTAAAATTATGATTTCGTGACGAAAACACCAAGTTGAAAATTTGCTAGTAAAGTGGATTGGCTGAGAACGATCGGGGTGTAGCAAAAACCCTACTGAATTGGTGATAATGTACGTCAATAGGTGTCTAGATCACACACAATCACATATACACAGACAAATTCACATTAATTGCACATACACATTCACACATACACACAAACACGTCTGAAAGTAGTTTTGTATGTTGAAAACTTTCAACCATTCTAACTACGATGACATTTCGTTTATATACCGTATATTATTTTTTGGACACTTAGGCAGAGAACAAAACGCTTTAAAAAATATCTGACTGTATGAAAACAAGTTGATGACAATCCTCAACAAACATAAATTCCTTCTTGCAAACCGAAGAGCTGTTTCTTTTAGTTATCATGAAATTTCATTCGTTTTTTTGCCAATCCTTCCGGGTTGCCATTTTCATAAACCACGAATTCTAGCTCTCTAGCTGCGTTGCCTGTCGTGCCATGCAAATCCAAAACAACACACTTTTTTTTAACTTTTTATTTATTCCAAATTTTACATTACTTTACATTCATATATTATCCTAGGTGTTCCTGCTAAGTAATTAACATTTCAACCTTATCTAATTGTGTTAATATTATTTTTACCTTGTCTATTCAGTATTTTGAACAGGATTTTTTTGCCTGCGTGTAAGAATAATAATTGATTTTTTTAAACTAGTTCTTATCTATACAGAGAATTAGTCATTGTTATTGAAGATTGCAATGATTTTTGTCTGGAATTATGAATTATTTTGTTGGACATCACTTCTAGAGTCTCAACGTTTGAATTTCTATGTAATTCAATAGTACTGAACCAGGGTGGCAGCTTCAAAATCATTTTCAGAACTATCAGTCCAAGATATTTTACTTGATTTGACCAAGAAATTGGAACTCCGTTCGTAGTGACCGTATGATTATTTCTTGGTTTCAAAAATGCAGCTCTAGGCTTGTGTGGGAATATTATAAGTTGAGTTTTGGAAGCATTAGGAGAAATTTTCCATTTTTGAAAATAATCTGTAAAAATGCCCAAGCTTTTTTGTAGCCTCCTGGATATAACACGAAGACTTTTTCCTTTAGCGGAAATGCCTGTTTCATCAGCAAAGCAAGATTTCTGACAGCCCTGAGGTAAATCAGGGAGATCTGAAGTGAAAATGTTATAAAGTATTGGCCCAAGAATGCTACCTTGAGGAACACCAGCTCTGACAGGCAATTGATCAGATTTAGAATTCTGATAATTTACTTGCAAAGTTCAATCAGTTAAGTAGTTTTGAACTAATTTCATGATATAAAGCGGAAAATTGAACTTTTTCAACTTCGCAATCAAACCTTCATGCCAAACACTGTCGAATGCTTTTTCTATGTCAAGAAGAGCAACTCCAGTGGAGCAGCCGTCAGCTTTGTTTGAACGAATCAAATTTGTAATTCTCAAAAGTTGATGCGTAGTTGAGTGCCCATGGCGAAATTCAAACTGTTCATCAGCAAAAATTGAGTTTGTATTGAAGTGAAGCACCATTCTATTCAAAATTATTTTTTCAAAAAGCTTACTTCAGGAACGTCCATTAAGTACGTCACGCAAAAAGCGACTTTTTATAACCCCCCCCCCCCCCCCCCCCCCCATGTCACGTTTTTTGTATGGACCTTCAAATTTTTTTGTATGGATCGTCACGTTTTCCCAAACCCCCCTCCCCCCTAACTGCGTGACATACTTAATGGACCTTCCCTTATTGAAGAATGCAAACTGATTGGTCGGTAGCTAGAAGCTTCAGCCGGGTTTTTGTCTGGCTTCAGAATAGGTACGACTTTTGCATTTTTCCATTTATCTGGAAAGTAAGCCAGATGAAAACATCTGTTAAATAGTTTTACCTAAAAAGTACTCTCAGGGAGTTTTTTAAGAGGATATTAGAAATTCTATCATTTTCCCATCACCTGGTGCATTCATATTTGGAAATTTTTTAGTTATAGTTTTTAATACATCCATATCAGTTCCCCAAGAATCATCAAAAGTATTTTCTTTAGAGAAAATATTCAGATACTCCCTGGAAACCTGATCCTCAATAGGACTTGTAAGACCCAAACTGAAATTATGGGAAGTCTCAAACTGCTTAACAAGTTTTTGAGCTTTTTCCGCATTTGTGAGCAAAATTTAATCACCTTCCTTAAGCGCTGGTATAGGCTTTTGAGGTTTTTTCCCGCTTTTATTTCCCTTTTTATTTTTTTTCTACCCCTACTTTCATCGGTCCTTTCTTTATTTACCCCCTCATTTTTCAGACGAAAATCTTCTTTATTTTTTTTTTTCTCTCGCCTTTATATTCCCTCTACATTTTTCAACGATCAAGAGCTGAAGATCATCATCAATTATAACTGAATCGAATTTAATCTCGCATTTTGGCACTGAAGCAGCTCTTGCTCTACTTATTGAGAAAGCCAGAGATTCAAGAGCATTATTAATTTCATTTCTTGTTTGCAATGGAACATTAGGATCAAAGTTGTATTCCATAAGTGTTCGATATTGATCCCAATTAGCTCTATGGTAGTTGAAAGTAGAACTGATGGAATTAGAAATGATTTCTTGAGATATTTCAAATGTAACTGGAAGGTGATCAGAACCAAAGTCAGCATGGGTAATCAATTGACTACAAAGTTGACATGAATCAGTTAGGACCAAATCAATAGTTGAGGGATTTCTGGCTGAAGAAAAGCAAGTTGGGCTGTTTGGGTATTGAATAGTGTAGTAGCCTGCAGAACAATGATCAAAAAGTATATTACCATTGGCATTGCTTTGAGAATTATTCCATGAGCGGTGTTTTGCATTGAAATCACCAATAACGAAGAATTTAGACCTATGACGGGTAAGTTTCTGAAGGTCACCCTTGAGCCAGTTCTTTTGCTGGCCAGTGCATTGGAAAGGCAAATAGGCAGCTATAAAAGTAAATTGGCCAAATTTTGTTTCAACTGAAACCCCCAAAGTTTCAAAAACTTTGGTTTCAAATGAAGAAAGAATGTGATGTTTGATACGCCTATGGACAATGATGGCAACGCCACCACCAGCTCCATTAAGGCGATCATTTCGGTAGACAAAATAATTTGGATCTCTTTTGACCTTATGGGCAGGTTTGAGATAAGTCTCAGTTATAACAGCAATATGCACGTTATGAACTCTTAAAAAAATTAAATAGCTCATCCTCGTTATCTCTGATGGATCGAGCATTCCAATTCAAAATATTTAATGACTTAAAATCCATTACTGAATTTCAATGTCATGACAATATTATTGGCAAATTTAATACCAGTTTGGATAGCATCAAACATGGAATTAGTTTTTAGCATATCGGTTATCATATCGATTAACGATTGCTGTAAAAATTCTAATTTAGGAGCGGATATGCTACCTAAATCAAATTCATCAGAAGTCCCGTGGGAATTTTGGTTTTGGTTCCTACCCGCTGCAACGGCAGCATAGGTAGGTCCATTTACATGTTGAACATTGTTAACAACACGGTTAGGTAAGAATGTAGGGTTTGCAGATTGAACCCTGTTGGTGCCTGCAGGTATCGAAATAGTATTTGCTCCTCGTTGAGCGTTTGAAGTAACAGTTGCGGATGGAAAAACCTGTCCGCTGTTTCTACCGACGGTTTGGTAGGAATTTGTTCTTTGCTGATCGTTGTTAACAGCTGCAGAATGGGTAGTAGCTGGTCGGGAACGTGTATTGTTTCCTACCTGGCGTTTAGTGCGCGACTGCAAAATTGCTTTGCGAGTCTTGCACTCCCAAAAATTTGATTTATGGTTTTCACCACAATTTGAACATTTAAATTTTTGAGGATCTTCCTTCACAGGACAGTCGTCCTTAGTGTGCGAGGAATCACCACAATTCATGCATTTACCAATCATATGGCAATGCTTTGTTCCGTGACCCCATCCCTGGCACTTACGGCACTGGGTGAGGCTTTGGAAATTTGCTCCAGTCTTCCTGAAATGTTCCCACTTCACTCGGACATGGAGCAAAAGGCTTGCTTTTTCTAAAGCCTTAAGGTTATTAAGTTCACTTGATTTGAAGTGAACTACTTAAAATCGTTTGAAATCCCTTTGCGAGAATCGTCAGGCCGGGTTTTCATTTTCATTTTAATTACTTGGACTGGGCTAATTCCAAGTAATTTTATCAACTCGTTTTTGATTTCTTCCAGAGATTCACCACTGGGCAGACCTTTCAAGACAACCTTGAAAAGACGCTCAGCTTTGGTGTCGTATGTGAAAAAATTGTGGTTCTTCTGAGTAAGATACTCAAGAAGACGTTTGAATCCGTCCAAGGTTTCTGCATGCAAACGGCATTCACCTCGTCTGGAAATTTGAAGGGAATATTTCACACCTTCAACAAATGTTAAGATTTCCTTGCGAAAAGCATGGAAATCCGAAATTGTCACCACAATAGGGGGAACTTTTTCCTTTCTCAATCGAGAAAGTTTTTTCAAATTTTGGTTAGATGATGGATCACTCTCATCATCTGTGAGCATATCAAATTGATTACTCACATTAATTTGATTTGAAGGCGAATCAATAGATTGCCCTTTGCGTTTACGCTTATTTGCCATAGTGGCAGAATAAATTGCTCCAAATCGACGTCCAAGCAGATAACTATAAGAATCCGAGGGACCGAAGAGGAATTTTCCAATGCGATATCCAAGCCGGGTTACCCGAAGGGCCTAACAAGGATCGAAAAGGAATAAGAGGAAATCTAAAAATTGTAGGTATTATTTAGCACTGAAAAGTGCTGTTTAAGATTTGTTGTAGCGTTAGGTAGCAATAGCACTTCCTTCAGCAAATAGAAAATAGAACCGCACGGCATGAGAGCACAATGCAGACTATAAAAAACCTCATATTTTTTATCATTCCCACTTTTCTTTACCCCAATTTCCCCAAATTTTTAATTTTTTTCCCACCCACAATATATTACGCTTTATACGTGTTTGAGTCTCCCCGCCCTCCCTTACTCTTTCTTACGCTAATATCCTTTTGGTTCTTTGGGTGCCCTATTTATTTCCCAACAACCGCTGGCTTGATATATTAATAAAGCCATAATGTATAAAAGTGTGCTCATTTCCTATGAATCAAAATTCACCCGACTGCAATAATATGTGTAAATTTATTCGAACTCAAGCGCGTTGTGTCTGAAACTTTTCTAGAAGGGCTTTAATCAATCATCACGCCCATTATTATTTGACAAATTATTCAAAAAGACTTCAATTTCTAGCTGTGCGTTGCATCTGAAACACGTTCAACAGAACGCCTTTGCCAAATGAATTGAGGTACTAAAAGAACTACTACTGGTGAAGAATTAATTAATTCAATTACACACTTAGATGGTATCAAAGTTCATCGAAATAAAAAGTGACAAGCTGCAACTATCGTGTAATGAAACTACTGAGCACCGCATACAAGTAGCTCTCCCAAATACTATGCCGCCGCCTGTCACCAATTTGAAAGGAGTTCGTGGGACAGTATCAAGTGGGATTCATGGGTGCCCGTGCTACTACGAACCAGATTTTTGCGACTCGGCTAATGAAGTGCTGCAGACATTCCGCGAATATGACGTGCCCACACATTATCTATTTGTCGATTTCGAATCGATCGAGACCAGTTATGGCAGATTATGCACAAATATGGATGTTCAGAAAAAAAAAGAAATTGACGCGGGTTTAGACTTTGATAGAACGAGTGATGAGTGTCGTCGGAGTCTCAGAGACACTTTTATTTATTTTTATATATTCATTTAATTAATTTAATTCTATTGCGTAACTTAAGCCTGATCATGTAATTTAATTCTATTGCGTAACTTAAGCCTTAAAGGTCTTTTTTATGTAACAATGATTTCCATTGGTAGAATTAGCACTACAATTACCGCACTTTACTAATTTAACTATTTTTCTGTTGTTCAATATCAATTCAACTTTTGAACTAATACTATGACTTGGAATGTTCTCTACATACTCTATTAAATGTTATGAAAGAAGTTTCGATGGAAAGATTACTTAAGAAGTTTCGATGGAAAGATTACTATTTAACAATGTTTTGAAGGGTGTAATACTCGTAGCGCAGGAATCGACACGAGTACTAGGTGGGGTGAAAAGTAACCTCCTTGACTGCCAAAATGCGATGCTACTGCAATAAAGGTTATAGTGCCTTGTAGTCCGTTGAAATTTAGGCATACACGCCATATTTTAGTGCGTTACTGCCCTTAGTTTTGTTTTGACAGTTGATTGTTGTTGACGTGTTTGGCATCATGTTGAATATGGATAAAAACGATTTTCGTTCTCTCATAAAACATTATTTTTTGAGAGGTAAAACGGCGAAGGAAACAAAAGAAAAGTTGGATAAGTATTATGGGGCAAATGCTCCGTCAAACTACACCAATATTTATATTGGTTTCGAGAGTTTCGTGGTGACCGCAACTCCACTACCGATCAAGTTCGCAGCGGCAGGCCCTCCGATGCGGTTACAGAGGACAATGTCAAACAAATTCATGAAATGGTGTTGGCTGACCGGAAAGTGAAGGTGCGTGAGCTAGATTAGTACTGAGCACACACGCCATATTTTGGGCGAGATTTTGCATATGAAAAAGTTATCCTGCCGCTGAGTGCCACGCATGCTCACTCCTGACCAAAAACACGAACGCGAGAGCACTTCGAAACAGTGTTTAGACTTGCTTATGTGGAATTGGAAGGACTTTTGGCGTCGATTGGTAACTGTTGATGAAACCTGGATCCACTATTACACACCAGCGAACAGAATGAGTGCCCGGCGATGGACTGAAGCCGCAACAGTGCTCCAAAGCGGCCTAGGGAAGCTCAATGGGTCGGAAAGATGTTGGCGTCGGTATTTTGGGATTGTCATGGCATACTCTTCGTGAACTACCTCGAAAAGAATAAAACCATCAACAGCGAGTAATGCACAGTTTATTGGAGCAATTGATGGCCAAAATCGCTACAAAACGGCATCACATGAAGAGAAAAACAATTTTGTTTTTGACAATGCGCTGGCGCACAAGAGCATCACAACCCCGGCTAAAATCAATGACTTACGGCTCCAATTGCTTCATTGATGGGTAAGTTGTTGATATTTATGTGACAAATTGAAAATTGGAATGTCCTCACAAAATTCTGCAGATGCGTTCAGTTCCAACTTGATTAAATACGGCACACTACAGAGTGCGGCAGGAAAAAACACGAAAATATTTTTATTTTAATATCGGTCTAATTTCTGTCTCTAAAGACTTAACGTTTAATTTAGACACGCTGCATCAGAACATCGGCTGTTGGTTATATATGTGAAAACGTGCGCCAAAGAAGGGAAAAAGAAAGCTCACACTTCCATGATAGGCGAGATTTGAGATAAAGTGAAGATTGTATGATGCGAAGAAGAGGGGAGTGACTCTTTCAGTTTACACGCATTGCGTTGCAATTTTGATTAAATTGTATTATTGTCCATATTAGATATTAGAACAGAAAGATACAGCAGCAAACCATTATGTCGTCCAAATTGGGTCATTTTGCAACCGTGGACACAACGTGGATCCACCAAAACACACCAGATAACAAACAGCAGTTAAAACAGTAAGTTACCCGGGGTCAATTGACGGCAAAGACGGTCAAGGTGGCTTTGACAGCTAATAAAGTCATGGCAACCGATTTTTGGGATACAAACGGCATAATCTACCTTGACCATCAAGAGGGGATAACATTCAATGGCGAATACTATGCTTACTTATTGAGCGGAATTAATCAAGATTTCAAAAACAAAACGACCGCATTTGGCCTAAAGAAAAAGTTTTTTCCCGCCAGCACAATGCAAGGGTGCACACATGTAAGTTTCCATGGAAAAAATCTATCAATTGGGCTATGAATGGCTTCCTCATCAACTCTTTTCTCCAGATTTAGGCCTTTCCTCCGGGAAAAGGCCTGTTTCTTGTTCCCAAACCTGAAGAAAAGGCTTGGCGGAAAGAGATTTGACTCCAACAATGAAATCATGTCACAAACAAAAAACTAGAGTCATTTAAAGCGTGTCCGGAAATATTTTTGTAACTTTGTTGCGTCAGTACTCTGAGTCAACGCAAGAATTTCTTTCATTATATGGTTTAGCTGTCAGTGGACTTTTTCACCTTCGTGTCGACGTGCAGATTGTTTACTTTTAAATTGAAGTTTTGAAAATGGCGTCTCAACAACAGGAGCTGCGGAATCTAATTTTGGACAAGTGGTTAGAAAATCCTAATTGTTCACAGAAAAAAATCGCGAATTCGGTGGGGTTGACGCAACAAACGGTGTCGAATGTCAGAGGTTCTAAGGAAGCCAACAAAGCAGTCGAAAAGGGCAACACGCTAAAAACGAGATTAGAAACAAGTGGTGAAAATATACAAGAGGAAGCCCAACATGTCGGTCAGAGATGTTGCCAAAAAAGTGGATGTAGCTAAATCAACTATGCAGGAGATTAAAGTGAGATGTAATCTGAGGTCATTCAAAGCCCAGAAGTAACCTCGCCAAGATGATAAAGGCTTGAAAAAGCAAAAAGTCAGGCCCACAAGCTAAATGATTCGTTGTTAACCACACATACAGGTTGCAGGACGATGCAACATACGTGACGGCTGACTTTTCACATATCCCTGGGAATGAATTCTACACTAAGAAGGCATTTTTTTGGCAACAGTGAAGGCTGATTGTCGAAAAATGGGAGAAGAGTCAAAATCGATTCAAAACTTCAAGCAGAAGTGGACTAAGGCTCACAAAACCAGAGTAGAGAAGCTTGTCCTAACCTTGATGACAGGAGTCAAATCAATGGCCCAAAAATTTGGGCGTGAGGGTGAAATCTGCAAAAGTGTAAACGAACATACTTGAGGCAAATAAATGTTGACAAAAAAGGTTTCCTTGAAACCATGTTAATGAAATAAAAATATTGAGTACTCAAAATGATGGCCATTTATTGCACTTTTAAGGAAAAATGGCGAAAAAACTTATCCGATTTAGTTTCTATAAAATCTCGAACTTTTCTTCGATCACCACTTACCATATTTTGGACATTCTGTTGGCCAAGATGAGCGGCCGTTTTGTTCCACCATCTTTTCATCTCTGTTGCATCCCTAGTCATCTTTCCACTCTTTTTCAAATTATATTTGACAATTGCCCAATATTTCTCAATTGGCCGGAATTAAGGGCGGTTGGGTGGATTGATGCCCTTTCCGAAGAAATCCACCCTGTTGTCTCGATACCACTGGAGTACTTCTCCGCTTTTTTGGCAGCTTTCCGAATCAGGCCTAAACTTCAGAAGTCCATTGTAAGCTTTAATTTACGGAGGAAAACTTTTTTTTTTCAGGCACTCCCGGTTGTACATTTTGGAATCAATAGTCTTGTTTGTCACGAAAACCTGAGTATTTTGTCCGCAGCTGCAAATACCTTGCCAGATCATAGGCTTTCTTGTGAATTTATCGGCAAAAACAAATTTGAACATCACCTCGAACAGTGCCTTTATAGAACTTTTGTCCGGGAAGCTGGCCAGAATCCATTTTCATGTACGTTTTGTCGTTCATCAGGATGCATCCTTCGTACTTCGTAAGAACCTGATAGTACAACATAGTACGTCTTTTTTCCACAAGATTCTGTATTAGTGTCCTGTTTTGTTGCTTACTGGCCCGAATACAGGGTGCGGCAGAAAATAATGCGAAAATGTTCAAACTTGAGTATTGGTTTAATTCGTGAAGCTAGTGACTAATTTCTGTCGGAAGTGTATTTGTTTATGTTTACTTTCAAGTGCTGCATCCAAACATTCTATTTGTTTTATTGCAAATTCATCAACATTTTCGCGAAAGAAGTGATCACCAGTTTGTTGCTCGCCCAGAAGAAGCCGAAAGAGATTGCCAAGGTAGTAGGGTGCCATTTGGCAACAGTTTACCGCATAAAAAAGTCCCTGCAGGATGGTCCTAACCAGCGGAAGCCGGGAAGCGGACGTCCGCGCTTTGCACGCACGCCGAACGTGATCAAATCGGTCCGTGCAAAAATTGCTCGCAACCCGGTGCGTTTCATAAGAAAACTTGCAAAGGAAGCCAATATTTCGGAGAAATCCATGCGGAGAGTCATCAAAGAAATCCTGCATGCATCTTCCAGAGCCAGAGTGAAACGCCACTTGATTACGGACCGGGTCAAGGAACTACGAGTGGCTCTTTCCAAGAGATGGCTTTCCTTGTTGAAGAAGGAAAAAATAATAATCCTGTTCTCCGACGAAAAGCTTTTCAGCATCGATGCTGTGGCCAACAGCTGCATGGACCGGTTCATTTCACCGCAGAAAATGGAGAACGTTCCGGAAGAAGTGAAATTCAAATTTCAAACCAAAATTCCGGCTGGTGTCATGATGTTTGGCTTGATGGCGTCCAACGGTTTGAAAATGCCGCCTGTTTTCATTGATGCTGGAGTTAAAATCAATACCGAAGTGTATATCGGTATTTTAAAGGACCAAGTGCTTCCCTGGGTGAAGGCCAACTTCTCCAAGGACCAAACCGTTGTCCTAAAGCAGGATGGAGCGCCGTGTCACACGTCCAATCGAACCCAACAATGGTTGAACGATAACATGAAGTTTTGGCCGAAGGATTTGTGGCCCCCTAGCAGTCCAGATCTTAATCCGTTGGATTATTCGATTTGGGCATATGTTGAAGCACGAGCCTGCAAAACATCACACCCTAGAGTGAAAACCCTGAAGTCAACCATACACGCACATGGCAGTCAATGTCGGAGGACTACGTCCGAAAGGCATGCTCTGACTTCCGGCGTCGGCTCGAGGATGTTATTAATAAAAATGGAGGACACATTGAATAAATTTGTTTAAAAGGACTTTATAAAGATAACTGCACTCGAAAATGTTGATATTATTGCTTGAATTAGTTGAAAATGGGATTTGAAAGAAATAGAACAAATTTTCACATTATTTTCTGCCGCACCCTGTAGATCGAAATCCTTCTTGCAGGCGAATCCTTATGAACGTTTATTCACTGGAATTGAATTTATTGGCGATATCGTAATCCGTAGCCTTAAGTTTGCCCTCATCGTTCTCAACATCTTGAAATGCATCTTCCGATCTATAGTATGCCGCTCACGGATATTTTTGAGAATGCTGCTCACGGTGAATTTACCCAATTTGAACGAATTTGCGATTTTTCAACCTGACCACGTCGGATTTTCGAAGTGGCTGTCCAACATAAATTTTTCATTCGCTGTTTCAATCAAGTATAACGTCTTTGAAACAAAATTAATCGTGACAATTCAGACAAGAAAGAAAAAAAACATTTCAAAACAAACTACTGTCGAAACATTCCAGATCTGATCACTAGGACCGCTACAGTAAAATAAAGATCGTGTCTAGATATTAAATGACCTAATCCTTATCTATTTCGATAACCTCGACAAATCTTATTTTTCGGAAGGGATAAAAACAATTAGACAAACGTAGAACACAGTTCACAGAAATCAAAGCAGACTGTGTTAAAAAAAATGTTATGTTATAAAAATCATTAAAAAAAAGTCACGGATTAATTGATCCGCCCTAGTAGTTCTTCTCCACCCTGTACTTGAAATTTGAATGTTCGTTCACTTGAAAATCTTATCGTTATCCTTTGAAAAGCAAAACAAAAAGAGTTTAGGCAATGTCATATGCACTGAAGCATTCCCTGGCAAACCACCAAGGACTATTCGACTGTTCCACATCAGCAGACCTAAGAAATGTTTCTTTTTTGTTTACTTGTACTTTGGTTCGCATGTTTCGTACCAAATCGACCTTAGAGAATGTCTGTATTTAGAGCTCATACGTCATCATATCAAAGGGCGTCAATATTTGCTTATCTGAAGAGATAATCGCTACGCTAGACACATTTGTAAACATAATCTTCTGCAGAGATCATCGTTCGTTCCCAGAAGTTTCCTTTGGTTTACATAGAAGGAACACACACACGCATAAGCTACTCCTTACTCAATGCAATGAGAGCAAACCGGTCGGTTGTTTGCTGATTCTACTGTAGATTTACTGGTCCAGTTTACTTACCAAACCTCACTTGACAAAAGAAGGAGTCTACTAGTGTGGGCTACAGTCTGTGGCTGAGGCTTTATGGAGTGAACGATTTAATGTCTGTAGAAAGGGGTTGTTCTTACCTGGAAATGGAAAAAGAAAAAAAGAATATTGAAACTAATGTTTACGGCATTTTGCAGGATTAACTTTTCTCATCCTCAATAATTTTAAACTTTAAAATGAGTGTCTGAATAACATCTTTTACGAATATACGAACATGATACCTTCAGTCTCGAATTATGATAACTATTTTTGATTATTGATTTATCAACAGAATAACTTGAATTTATATGATATATAACATAGCTCCTGGTCCCGCCTATCTCTATGAGACAAAAGAACATACTTCCAGGTTGCTTCAAACAATTAATATATTTTTTTTTAAAAACCCAAAAGTCTATATAAGATTCAGTCATGTTTGGTACGTTATTTGCTGACTCTCAATAAACTTCATGTGCTGATTAATAAGTATAAAATAACACAAATAAGGGCATTTGAAAATTAATGGAAGAACAACAATTCAACCGAAATATGACTACCGGAAATTTATAGGCTAGAAATATGGTCTTGATTTCATTGTGTTACCAAAATGTGCATCCTATTTATGACTAAAACTAAACATTATGCTGTAAAAAATCCATCTCAAAAAAACTGACTGAGCTCAACTGCTAGCGTTACTATAATATCTGACTAATGCTTTAAAATAAAAAATAAAAAAAACAAATCAGGCTGACATGGCAAGCACAATCCAAAATATCATGTTCTCGATGGGTTATTTTAAAGTTTCATTCACTTTGGCATCTGTGAATGTCCCCTTTCGCGCACTTCTATAATGACCAACCATCCGGTAATCATTCAAAAATCACCCTTCACCCACGTAAACATTTTCAATTACGATCCAACACGTAAGCTGTTTTTAATTTCCTTTCTTTCACGAGGGGCAAATTGGAAATAGTACCCTAACCGGATGGTAGGTACGTTGCGCAAAATTGCTTCAGCAAATAACCGATCCGGTCCCAGCATCCCTTGTACCTTACTGTACCTCAATTCCAAAAGTTGACTTCATTAGGTTTTCTCTTCCACAAGAGGGCTATGTTCATTACTGCTGCAGCTGTCTGTAACTGGCAGGTTGGGTTTCAGATAAAAGCCATGATGATCCATCGGAAAAGGTATGGATTGACCAACGACACTGGTGCCGTACCAACTGGGTATCAGAGTGTTCCGAATGCATCGATTTTGTGTTTGCAGCGAACTCGGACTTTACTGCAGGCTTATGTTATGTATTCCAAATTTTCATTTATATGGTTGCTAGCTGAGAGGGGCTGTTTCTTGTTAGTCCCTCTTCTGAGTATTTATAAAAAAATAGAAATTATCGTTCTCTTTTGCAGCTAAATACCTGTTTTCTATCGGAAACCGGAAGCAGATTAAATTGAAATAGCCGTCTGTTTTCCATTTCCTATTTTTGTCAAGAATTGTCCATGGTATCCCAACTCTCCTACGAGATACATTTTCGGAATATCGAATAAGAAAGATTATTTAACTGAGAAGCAGTCCAAGTGTCACTTAACTGTTAATTTTATGAGAATTAAATCTATATTAGGGATGCTAGATTTTACAAGCAAACAATATTTTAATAAATTGTTCAAATGGATTTCATCACAAAATGAAATACTTGTATTGCAGATATATTCGCAATAGATGTACCTCTCAGGGGTACTCTGAGTGTAGTTGTCTATCTCGTCAGTTTTCAAATCCGGAGGTCAAGGGTTCGATTTCTGATACAGTTGTAAGTTTTTTTCCGGTGGAAAATGCGTTCGACTGCCCTGGAACACAAGCATATCATTGTGCTAGCCACGCAATATACGATTGGTTGATTTGGAAAGGCGAGGAATGGCCTCAATTAAGGACTGTGGATGCGCTTCAAAGAGCACTAATTTGAGTCGGAGGAAAAGCCTCGTAGGGTGTATAATGCCAAGAAGAAAAAGAATACTTCTCAGTAAAGTCTGTTCCGAATAGACTTTGGCAAGTTCTTTTTAGTCATTGTCAGCTAATGACACTCAAGTAACACTACTAGCAAACATACTTTTGCATTTGAAAACTAATAAGGGATCCATAAGAAATTGAAAATCGCATAAATATACTGTTAACAATAGAGTAGCACATCAGGTTAGTGTTCTCAATATTTCCAATCTAGCGATTGTGTGCTAGCTGGCGCACCTTCTTGCAAACGTTCTTCATAAGTTTTAGCACATACTGCTTAGCGACAATTTAGACACTTTCTTCCAATCTTTTTCAAGCTATTGAATGACCCGTAACGCTGGTAGATCACCTTTTCGTGTTGCGTTACGGAGTATCAGATCTACCACCGAACCCTAGCCCGAATTAATTCAAACTAGGGAACATATTTGTTTTTTGTTTGTAATCAAAGGAACATATCTTAGTCCTTAATACATTTTATGTCTTGTGAAAAGTGGCAATACTTGGGTTGTTTAACACCTGCCATAAGATTTTGTACAGTTTCCTTGTCCACTTTATTCGCCGCAGAACGCCAGATTACGTTGAGCTGTTTCTCGCTCACAACAGCTTTTTGAGTCTTCTTAAGGTTCCGCTTGACGATGGCCTAATATTGTTTGATTGGGCGGAGCTCTGGCGTGTTGGGAGGGTTCTTGTCGTTGGACACCACTTGAACGTTGTTGGCAGCATACCACTCCATGGCCTTTTTTCGGTAATGGCAAGATGCCAAATCCGGGTAATGGCAAGATGCCAAATAGAACGGAACAATTGTGTCACTTCAGGAAAGGCAGCAGACGTTTTTGTAGACACTCGCTCAGATAAATTTCCTGGTTAACGGTTCCAGTGGCAATGTAAACGTAGCTCTTCAAGTCACAGGTACAGATGGCCTGCCACACTAGACATTTCTTCGCGAACTTTGACAGTTTAATGTGCTTGAAAATATCTGCCACCTTTTCCCGTCCGGTTGCCGTATAAAATTCCTGTCCAAGAAGCTGTTTAAAGTCTGCCTTGACGTTAGTTTCATCGTCCTGTACCACGCAATCAAACTTCGTCAGCATCGTCGTGTACAACTTTCGCGATCGTGCTTTGGCCGACGTGTTTTGTTTATCGTCGCGATTTGGAGTCACTACTTTCTTATTAGTCGACAATCCAGCTCGTTTTTTAGCATCCACGGTTGAAGGCGCCACTCCCAGCTACTTTGCGACATCTCGGACGGAGAGGTTGGGGTTCCGCTCGAAACAGCGGGCAACTCTTTTTGTCGTCGCTGTGGCCTCCGGCTTTCGATTTCCCCCCAATTCAGCTTTTCTGGCTGTCGACAAACGTTCACCGAACACTTTTAATACGTTGGTAACAGTTGATTTAGCCACATTCAGCAATTTCGCCAACTTGGCGTGAGAGTAGTTTAGATTTTCGCCATGCACGTGCAAAATTTTGATTCATTGCTTCTCGTCCTTCGACGACATTTTGATAACTGAATTGCTAATCTCAAAATCAAAATAAAGGCATGATGCTACACGCACACATCTTCAAAATGAGGGATGTGCAAAATTGTTTAATGCACGATGAAAGGAAATGCGTCAAGTTTAAGTTGACAAAATTTTGATCGAAACACCCTTTTTAGTGAATTCTCATTTTCTATTTGATGTTCTATAGTTTGAATTGGTTATGATTTGGATTCTGATGCATATTTAGTTTCGGAGTCATAGTTTGTTTCTTTGCAATGAATCCGGTTTTCAATGATAAAGGGGCGCGCTTTTGAAGAGTGCTCGCACTCCTCAAAGGGTTTAAATAGCGGAAATTTCCAATAAAAGGCGATTCCTTGCCAACAAAAAAAAAAACAATGACAACTGTAACAACACCGCATATTTCATCATTTCTCAATAGTGATGAAATAACTCGACATGCACCAAACAAAAGATACGGGATATACTACAATAGATCAAATCTAGGGTTTTTAGTTTTCATAAGGGCAAATCTAACATTGAGAGATTCACTCCGGTCTCGCTCTCTTTCATTTGTTACAGCGCCATTAAAAAACTTTCGAGGGATTCTTTAGTACAGATCGAAACACAACAGTGCTGTCTAGCATACTCTACAAGTAGTAGAATGAAAAACGATAAAGGTAATTGGAATATCAATGAAAGAGAAAGTAATCAAAGAGAGTCTCTCAATGTTAGATTCGCCCTAATGAAAAAAAAAACCTAGAAATGAATGCCCGAGCAGAGGAAAAAAAAAGCTATTGAATGGTACCTTCTGCCCACACATGTTTCCTAAGATGTGCATTCGCCAGTGCCTAAAATTATTCAATTGGTCGAAATCACGGGCAATTAGGAGGTTTCGTGTCCTTTAGAACGAATGATCGAATGATTCCTGGCGAGCTGGCCGGAAAACAACAGGATCCTTGTAGCTTCAAATCATGGGTAAAAGTCGTTTTTCCTATACAAATCCTATACATATGAAACACAATTTTCTACCAAACATGAGAATTATCAGTGGTGGTAACGGTTGACATTTTTCAGTAACGGTTTACTTCTGAAAAAAATTGTCACTGGACAAAGCTAACAATTGTTGCGTACACCTCCCGCTTCAAGCTAATTGTAATGTTATGAGACCAAAAGGCGAAAAGCAAATAGCACGAACATCCCGTATTCTTTTTTATTTTGCTTTTTGCTATGAGATAGTGTGTGCGGTGTCGTATGAAAGACAAAACATTTATTTTTTCGATTCCTTTTGGTCATATTCCCCTTTCTCTCGCTTATATTAATGTAAAAAAAATGTCATGACATTTAGAAAAGAAAATGTAGAAGACATTCCTTTTTAGCAAACGAACCAACTCGGAGCTAACGAAAAATCTCTTCACAGCTTATTTTTTAACCGTTATGTGTCCAACAGAGAACAAATTCGCCTTTTTCGATTACAAAACATGAGATTTCATTATGTTTTCATAGAAGGATGTTGAAACTCTGTAGGAGGGAAATAATAAGTGCAAAGCAAGGGGGGGGGGGGGGGGGGGGGGGGTTTCTAATTTATTTTATTACGTGAAAGGCCGACAGAAAACATTTTTAACACGGAATTTAAAATGACCATTACTATGGAACTATCCAACCGATTAGAAATCTTTTAGCAACTTTGGATTCAGGAACTCAACCACTTTCTCAAAATTGTCTCATGGACATGAAACATGGCATGCAGCATATCAAACTTCATGATTTAGCTAATCTAAGTCATCAGAAGACATTTTGATAATCGACTACATATCATATCAAACGTTATAATTTTTTTAAAAATAGGTCTACGGATGACATTCTTAGGATTCTTGACCATACTGGCCACTAGAAAAGGCCCAGCGGGATCTGAGTTCCACCGGAATAGTGGCCATATTCAAATATTTTCCAAATCCTGGTTTGCGACATATCAAATTTCATGATTTTGCAAAACTTTGTCTTCGAAGGACATTCTAAAAGTGTCTGACCACACTGGCACCATAGGGAGGCCCTGCGGGATCCGAGTTCCTCTGGAAAAGTGGCATATTCAAATCTTTTCCAAAACTGGGCTTGCGACATATCAATCTTCGTGATTTTGCAAAAATAGATCTGCGGAGGATATTCTAAGGATTTCTGACCATACTGGTCACTAAAAGAGGCCCTGTGAGATCCGAGTTCCTCCGGAGAAGGGGCCATATTCAAATCGTTACCAAAACCTGGCTTGCGACACATCAAACTTCATGATTTTGCAAAACTTTGTCTTTGGAAGACATTCTTATGGTGTCTCACCATACTGGCCACTTGGGGTGGCCTTGAAAAAATTTGAGTTCCTCCAGGAAAGTGGTCATAACCAATTTCTTACCATACCCTAGCTTGCGACATATCAAACTTTATGATTTAGCATAACTAGGTCTTCGGAGGACATCCTGAAGATTCTTGACCATGCTGGCTACTTAGGGAGATCCTGCGGGATCCATTTTTTTTTCCGAAAAAGTGGCCATCAAACTTTTCCAACCTGGTGGACACACACTCATGATTTCAAAACTGTCTCGAGAACATTCGAGGGTGGCTGAACAACTGGCCACTCAGGAGGTCCTGCGGATCGAATTTCTCCAGGAAAGTAGTATATTGAAATCGTTACCAAAACCTGGCATGTAAAATCAAACGCAGAGTTTGCAAAACTTTGTCTTTGGACAATATGGATCATATTTTTCAACCCAGGCTGAATCTGGATCCGTGATGCTTGAAGTATCGGTTTCGAGTCACTCAACATTTTGCACAAACATATCACACTATAGAACAAAACAAAAACCAAAACCAAAATCTCAAAATTAATATCTTTTGACATTAGCTCTATGCTTGCCTTGGCTAATGGTACACGCCTCGACTAAACCATTTTTTACAAAAGGATACTGTCGAGCTGGTAAAGAAACGCACATTTTAGTGTATCAAAGCGTAACGATATTCAGAAAAAGAGCATGAAGAGGACGGATGGATTACAAAAGTGAGGCGAGGTCTTCTTTGTCCAATCTATCCTACGAGCATAAGCAGTACGATAAAGTTTCCTGGAAAATGCTTTGGTTGTTCTCTGAAGACAAAGTTTTGCAAAATCATGAAGTTTGATATATCGCAAGCCAGCTTTTGGTTACGATTTGAATATGGCCAATTTTTCGGAGGAACTCGAATCCCGCCGGGCTAGAGTTGCCAGTATGGTCAGGAATCCTCAGAATGTCTTCCGCAGACCTATTTTTGCAAAATCATAAAGTTTGATGAATCGCAAGCCAGGTTTTGAAAACATTTGAATATGACCCCTTTCCGGAGAAACTAGGATCTTGCAGGGTCTCCCTAAAAGGCCAGTATGGTTAGAAATCCTTAAAACGTCTTTTCTTGACCTAGTTTTGCAAAATCATGAAGTTTGATGTGTCGCAAGGCAGGTTTTGGCAATGATATGAATATGGCCACTTTTCCGGAGGAACGCAGACTCCGGAGGGCCTGCAGGAATCTTCAGAATGTCCTCCCAAAATAAAGTTTTGCAAAATCATAAAGTTTGATATGTCGCATGCTAGGTTTTGGAAAAGATTTAAATATGGCCACTTTCCTGGAGGAACTCGGATCCCGCAGAGCCTCCCTAAGTAGCCAGTATGGTCAGAATTCCTCAGAATGTCCTCCGAAGACCTATTTTTGCAAAATCATAAAGTTTGATGTGTCGCAAGCTATGTTTTTGAAAAGACTTGAATATGGCCCGGACGAACTCTGATTCCGCAGGGCCTCCTGGTGTGGCCAGTATGATCACACAGAATATCCTCCTAAGTTTGATATGTCACAAGCGAGGTTTTAGAAAAGATTTGAATATAGTCACTTTCCCAGAGGAACTCGGATCCCTAAGTTACTAGTTTGGTCAAACACTCTCAGAATGTCCTTCGAAAACAAAGTTTTGCAAAATCATGAAGTTTGATGTGTCGAAAGCTAGGTTTTGGAAAATATTTGAATTTGGCCACTTTTATGGAGGAACTCGGATCCCGAAGGGCCTCTTTTAGTAGCCAGTATGGTCATAAATCCTCAAAATGTCTTCTGATTACCTCGTTTTGCAAAATAATGAAGTTTGATATGCCGCATGCCATGTTTCGCATCTAAAAATATTTTGCCAAACATCCCTGGACAGGTACTTACCCCAGTATTACTTAACTTGGAATCCAAAACTTCGGATATTTTCGGAATAGCCAGTGCAGATCCACAAATAAGGTTAATTTTGTGACCTATTGCAAAAAACCGCATCAAAATCCAATGGCTAACGATGGAGTATTATTAATTTTAAATTTATATTTTTATTTCTCAGAGGGGTTTGGGTCATACGTGTTAAAGGTATTTTTTGTTGGATAAACAACGGTTGAATATGTGCTTGGTTTAGTTCTTCTTCTTTTTGTTTGTTGTTTTCACTGGACTTCAACGCAGCGGTCATTCGTCCAGAGCGTGGTTTGGTGATATGTATGTGTTGGTTTGTATAATGCGCAGTGATGAAAAGACACCAGCAAAATAACGTGATGCAATTGTTACGAAAAATATAACACGAGAAGAAGAAATACGATTGTACTGTGCCTTGAAAATTCACGGTAAGGAAAAAGATCGGTGCACTTGTGTGTAAATTTCTGCTCGGGATGATTTTATTTTTGCAGAATGTCATGACATTTTCAATTGTAGTAATTTTTTTATTCCTTGTGTTCACTTTGGTCATTATGAAAACTATCAAATGTTACCAAAAAAAATTTGAAATCCAGTCCCCGTGCCACCACTGTGAGTAGAATTTGAAAAGAAGTTCCAAGAATGATAAAATAAAACTTTCTGGGGAGAAGTTCACTTTGATGACATTTTCTTGCGAAATCCAAAATGCAATCTTCATAGAATATCAATAACTTAAAATATAACGCAGTGCAACTCAACACAAGAGTTCCAATATTTTCTCTTAGTACTCTGAGATGATACTAATGGAACAACAACCCGCGCAATGACACATCCACCACAATGTGTATTCTAAACATATCAACTTTAACCAATTCCAATAAATCAATCCTTATCGTGCTGTCTTGTCTTCATAACGGGTTCCTCCCTTGTTCCGGTTTTATTTCGGTAGCTATTAACAGTTGAATCATAACCACTACCATTGGTTCCCTGCTGCAAAAAATATGTATTGTCCAGTAAAGCAACTCATCGTCTGCTTCATCGTCATTGGCACCGTCTTCGTCGTCGTCGTTCGTTTTAGCTTAGAGTGAGCAGTATTATAGGCACGTGGACAATTACGCCAATGCGCTTCTCCACTGTGGTGGTGCCACTGCGCCCGCCCAGTTGTTGTATTATTACATTCATAAAGGATTCCACCGCAAATATTATCGTTCCAACAGTGGTCGCTCCTCATTCCCATGTTCTCGACATCGTTCAAACTTCCTCGTTGCCATAATAGTTGTCGTTGTTTGCGAAAGTCGTTGCTTATTCAAGAAACGTAATTCGAACACAAAAACCCCTCCACTGCTGGTTGCGTTATTCGCTGACGACCATTCATTGTTTTATGTTGTCTTCAACAGGAAATTTAATTTTGCTGCAGACATTGCTCTTGCATGGGTTTACATTGTGGTTTTTCAACAGGCATGTAACTTTAACTGCTCTATTGCTCAATTTACTAGTAATAATTACTTAATGGAAGTCGGTAAAATATACAGAAAAATTATTTGTCAGCTGCGCTTTAAGTTCAGAGCATAAAATTAATCAAATATTCCAGAAACATTCATGTTCATACGGTGAAAAAAAATTGAATTTCCCAGAAGTCAACATCTGGAGAGGTTGACAAACAACTCCAGATAAACAATCAATACTGTTCGTCACTGGTCCGTACTATTTTCTTCTTCAAAAGCTTTCACGCAACCGCTTCAAAACATTCTGCCCGGATGCACAAAAGAAAACTCATTTGGTATGCAACCTCAAACTATTGATTGAAAAGTTCAGACGCCACTCCAAAGTCTAATTCGTCTCTAGCAGTGTTGAAATGATGGCGGAAAACGAAATCTACATTTCCACACTGATTCCATCATCAAATCAAATAAAAAATAAAAAAAAACAGTTCGTACGATGGGGGTACAAGTCTTGTCTTGAAAGAAAGAGAATGTATCTTAGAACGAAATCTCTGGAGTGTCTCCCGAGGATTCTTCCACTTGCGATTCGTCTTTCGTGTCTTTCGTTTGCCCTGTGACGATGCAATCCCCCAAGGAGGCAAGTTTCAAGTTGTTCTCAAGACATTCGGAAAGAATTGTGAAGCGCCATATTGGGGACGGTTCTTTTTTTCTCTCTCTATTTACTAAATCTTTTTCTTCCTGGCATTTGTTTCACGTTGCTTCATAGCACCCCGTAGCTGGATTGGAATGTGTTTTTCTTCATTCAAGCATCTGTGCACTCACCGGAGAACGAGGACATTATTTTCACAGAGCGTCGGGTACAGAAAGGAATGCACGGACGTGCATTTTATATATTAAGCCGTCGTCAGAGGTTTTGGGGCTTCGAGACAGAGAGTCACCCGTATTGCCATTATAAGAGGAACCAGAATTAATCCACCTTTAGTGAAATATGACCCTTCTTACAAATATAAATCTCGACTGGAATGCTCATATGATATACTCCCTTTTAGTGGTTCATTAGAAATACCGAAGGTACACGTACAACGAAATACCTACAATTTAAATAAATAGACATATTGATTTTAGATTATTATCCAAGCAGATTTTTTTTTTTTGAGAATAGTTATCCTGACATCTTAGAAGGAGCCATGAACTTTTTTCTGAAATCCATTTATTAGAATATCCAAAACTCCAGTAAATGTGCTCAGTGTACAGTGGACCAAGAGCTTAATCTTTTGAGAGAAATTTCGTAATGCTTACATTTTTATTTTTAACACTTGAAGTTTTCAATTAAGTTCCAATCTTAAAAAAATGATACTTAGCCATTGTTATTTTTAAAATTGTCCTCAAATTCACAGTTCTGCAAGAACATATAAATTGTGCTCGAAAAAATTGCAACACTCTCTTTTGTGTACAACTTTTTATTGCATGGGTAGAAGTTGATTAAATTTGGTAAAACTAGTTTAACGTGTAATGTTTACATATTAATTCACAATTCATCACTATTTGTCAAGTGTTCATCGAGATGGCTTCCAAGCAAGAAGTGCTTCGACGAAAAATTACGGGGGCGTGGTCGTGGAAAATCCAAACCGGTCGCACAAGCGGATCGCGAAAAAGTTAGGAATAGACAATTCAACCGTGTCCCGTGTGGTAAAATCGTTCAAGGAGACCCTGACGGCCCAGCGGCGAGCTGGCAGCGAAAGAAAAGTGAAGACGACCGAACCCGTGAACACAATAATAGGTGAGGGATTCCTTCAAGCGCAATTCGATTCGAGACCATTCGATTCGGGACGTAGCCAAAAAGGTCAATTCTTCCGTCTGGTTCGTCCAGCAGATAATGAAGCGGGCCGGACTTTATGTCTTCAAGAAAAGGAAGGCGCCTAACCGAACCGATAAACTGAATAGCCGCGCCAAGAAGCTGTACCGCGAGTGGGTGATGCAGTCGAAATGCATCGTAATGGGCTACAAGACGTACTACAAAGCGGACGGCCAGTTTTTTGTCGGCAAGTCCCACCTGGTTGTTCCGGAGAAGTTCTGGAAGAAGAAGGTCGACAAATTTGCCAAGAAGTACTTGGTGTGACAGGCGATCTGTGGGTGTGGCAAATTCAACAAGCCGTACATAGTGACCGGCACCATCAGCGGCCAAACATATAAAGAAGAATACCTCCACAAGCGCCTGCTGCACCCCTGGAGCCGATTTATCTGCTAGGCTGGGACGATACTAACGTAGGAAAGCAAAATATCCAATGTCATAACTACGGACGCTACGATGAATAGAAAGATGATGAAAATGACGCTTCGAGGCCAGGAACAATGTTATTCCGGGATGAAGAGTAGCAATTGTCGCTCGAGGACAATCAAGAACAATCAGCACATGCAATCGAAAGAATAAATAACAGTTGAATGCCGTTTTGAGCCGGTTCGGAGGATGGTGGAGCCTAGTGAAACACTCAAAACGTTGTTCAGGCAGTACCTTGGTCACGGCACCAAATTATGTTGGCGAGATTACTAGGGTTCAGCGGTGGGCAGCGCCAAAGAGTAAGCCAGCACAAAAACAGCGACTCTACAAGTAGTCTTTAACAACTGTGCAATTCTATCATTGCAAAAAAGTGTGAACACCCATTCGCAGTCCGTGTTGCGAGAATCAACATTAACGTAATTTGCTTTTGGGTTGATATTTTTGTTTACTACCTGAGTCGAGGAGAGTATTAATCGAAAAGCAAGTTTTGCTATTAAAATAAGTAAACCGTGTCCAATATATTCTCATACACTGTTTCCTTGCATTGGTGTCGTGCAACTCCTCAACATGCTTCACGTATGTGTTGGTGTAGTGTTGCACTTTGTTTATACAAATGCTTTTAGGTAATTTCCGATTGTTTTCATTCGGTGTTTATCTTTTAGCAGCGATGAAGGAGGTGTTTGGAGATAATCACTATATGTTTCAGCAGAACGGAGCGCCATCGCATACTGCAAATCTCGTTCAGGGCTGGACTGATTTTTGGACAAGAATGAATGGCCTCCCAGTTCACCAGATCTGAATCCCTTGGATTATTTCGTATGGTCATACATGCTGGCAAGGGTAAATGACCACAGGGCGTCTAATATGAACCAATTCAAAACTGTAATCAAACGAATTTGGGACGAAATGCCGATTGAAGTCGTTCCTGTGACGGTTTCGAAAAACGTCTGGAGCTGGTCAAGAAGGTTAAAGGCGGTGTTATTCCAAAACATATGCTTTAGTTAATCAGTATTATATTGCAATATAATGGGTAAAGTTATCAATAAAATCTGGATTATCGATTTGAAATAAATAGAGTTTTATTTTGTAAGGGAATATATTGGACACGGTGTATATCAACACATCGTAATATGTCGTTAGTTTGTTTGAAATTAGCATCAGAACAACAACAACAACAACAACAACAAAACGGAAAATGTTCGGTAGAACACCTAGATAAGAACAAGTTATGCAATTATAATATAACATGAAGAACAAAATAACTAAAAAGATCAAAAGTTAATGAGATATTGTTGAGATATTGAGAAAAAAAAATTTCAAAGTAGAATATGAACTCTTAAGAATTTTTAAGGAATTGATCCAGCTTTTTATAAGAAAATAATAAAATAACAGTTTAAGCTATCATATATCTTTTTCTAACTGGTTTTGACGCTTTTTTCAACGAGTTTTCTTCTTCTCTCAAACTAAGTTGTCCAGAAACACTTCCACAGTTATTAATTGCGCACTTTTCATGCCATCAACATTGCATGAATTTGTATATTGTGTGGTAAAGATACAATGATACTCTTTGTCCAGGCAAATCATGAATATTTCAACTTGAATGATTCCCAATTCCCTCGACTGGACTGAGAATTCATACCAACGCCTTCGGCTTGGTAAATCATGCTCTCATCGACTGAGCTACCTGAGGCCGCAGCTATTATATTTCTAGAACAGCAGAATTTTTGTAAATATTATACAACATTGGGTCCCAGCTCATTGTTCGCTTCTAGGCAATAAGAGAGTGTACTCGCTTGCAAAGGTGAGCACTATGGAAGGGGATGTTTATGATCGACAAATCGCTTTCAATGTTTTTTTTTTTTCCTATTTTTCGTAGGGCTGAGCGACAGCAATCTCTATACCTTGTGATCAAAAAGTTCCGGTAATTTTCAATTTAAAAAGGCCGCCTTTATTTTTTCGGTAAAATCTTTTAGTGTAAGATGGCAACACTAGTTCTGATATTCTGTCAAAGTGTGAGAGCAAATTATCCATTAGTTTTGTTTTGACAACTGCTTTTGTTAGTCGAAAAATAGACGCTCGGCGATTTTTACCATGGATAAAAAATTGGAACAACGCGTTTGTGTGAAATTTTGTGTTGCAAACGGATTTTCTGCAGCGGAAACGCTCAGAATGTTGCAAAAAGCCTTTGGTGAGGACTCTATGTCACAAAATCGTACATTTGTTTGGCACAAAGACTTTAAAGAAGGCCGTGAAAGCGTGAGTGACATGCCGCGTTCTGGACGACCATCGACCTCAACTACCGATGAAAACATCGCTTCCGTGAAGAATTTAGTTATGGAAAACCGCTCAATTAGCATTCGGGAGATAGCTGCACTCCTTGATATCTCATTTGGATCGACCGAACACATTTTGACGGAAATTCTGGGCATGAAACGCATTGAAGCACGACTTGTTCCAAAAGAGCTGAATTTTTTGCAAAAACAGCATCGAGTTGAGGTCGCTAAACAGATGATTGCGAACGCAGATAGCGATCCCACATTCATGGAACGCATCATAACTGGTGATGAAACGTGGGTATATGAATTTGATATGCTCACAAGTCAACAATCGTCCGAATGGCGCGCCGAAGATGAGCCGAAACCAAAAAATCACGACAAAGTCGCTCCAAAATTAAAGTTTTACTGACCGTTTTCTTTGATTTTCGCGGTGTCGTCCATTCTGAATTCCTTCCAGAAGGTCGAACGGTTAACAAAGAGTATTATTTACAAGTTATGAGACGTTTGCGTGAGGCAATTCGAAAGAAGAGGCCAGAATTGTGGCGCAATAATTCGTGGATTTTACACCACGATAACGCTCCATCACACACCGCGCTCACTATTTGTGAATTTTTGGCCAAGAACTCCACCAATACCATCAAACAAGCACCATATTCACCAGACCTTGCCCCGTGCGACTTCTTTCTCTTCCCAAAACTGAAAATTCCGCTCAGAGGTAGGCGTTTTGAATCGATTGATGCGATAAAAAAGAATTCGCTGGAAGAACTGAAAGCCATACATTCATCGGCCTATAAAAAATGTATGGATGATTGGATAAAGCGCTGGCATATGTGTGTTGCCTCTAATGGCGAGTACTTTGAAGGCGATAATAAAGATATCAATTAAAAATTGAAATAAATGCGTTTTTTTTCAAATTACCGGAACTTTTTGATCACAAGGTAATTATATTGATGAATTAAGAGGAAGAGAACTCGGATTCTAGGACCATTCTCTGAACGAGATTTCGAATCGATTGAGAGGGGTGGAGGGGAATCTTTACTTCTAACCATCCTAATAAACACATAATTAAGCACAATACAAAACAAAAAACTGTACCTAAATCCATGCTCTAGTTGGCATGGTGCTTTCTATGTCACAACCAAAAACAAAAACCAGATTCACTGCTTGTAAGAATGTAATAATCCACATAGCGGAAGATAATCTCATGCCTTGGGAGTGTGTATTATTATCAACATAAGACGAATTAGGAACCAATCTGGAAGTAAAAAAAAAGCCCACCAGCTGCTAAATATGAGCACTCTTCCCATAAAACTCAAGAGAGCGACAAGAAGAGTGCACCATATGTAACAAAGTAGATATTAAAGAATCGTTTTTATGATTAATGAACCTTCTAAGCGTCATTCTGTTGTTGCCACTGGAGCTTTTCGCCAGCGATTTGGAGTGTTATCGTTTCTGACAATGTCACAACATCTGCTATCGGACCAGCGAAAACTGGAGTGTGTGTGTTTCACTTGACCGATGACCCCAAGGGCCGGAAAAAGTGAACACATGTGTAATTAAAAACGAATCATGTGTGGTGGCAATAATGAATGTACTCATGGATGAATCTGAAACAAAAAGATTACAAATTTTGCGAACTTTTTTTCTGTGATGAAGATTTCAAATACCTAATAGGTAGCTGGTATGTTTCCTCATCCCGAAAAACTTTTTAATCGAAGCAATCGGCTAAATTTCACAACAATACAAAATCGATAATTCAATTGCAAATGGCCTCAGCATTGTTCTCTTTCCTAGAAGGTCAAATTCGTTCGCAGTATGTGTGCTACCTCGTGGATAAATGCGTCGAGGAAGATAGCAGAAAATTAAATCTCGCACGGTTCCGGATAAAAGCAGTCCCGTCAAAACTAGCTACGTGTACCTTTCTCTCGAAATTGTCCCTCGATGGCAATTTCCTCTCACCGGCATCAATCATTGGTCTTCAATCGTTGAAATTTCTTCGCTACCTAACGTTGAACGATAACAAATTAACTCAATTCCCGGAGGAGCTGTGTCAGCTAAAGTTTGTCGAATTTCTAAACATTGGATGCAATCCGATAGACCAGTTGCCTGAAGCCATCGGCAAATTGAAAAACCTAATTACTCTCTGGTGTAATGATATGCTGTTGGAGCAACTACCCGAGACGATGGGAACACTCCGGAAACTGAAAACATTCGGTGCTCGTAATAATCAACTGACGGCTTTACCGGAGTCTTTCGGCAACCTCAGAAGATTAAAGTGGCTTTCGCTGGAGAATAACCACATCTCCACACTATCCGAGTCTTTCGAAGAGCTTATAAATTTAACCCATTTGAACCTGGCAAGAAATCGATTCAACGTGCTTCCCGAAGAAATTTCACTGTTGAAACGGTTGAAGTTTTGCTCCTTCGCAGGAAATTGGATAGAAAATATTACAGACAAGGCATTGGAACAGCTTGGATTTATTCAAAATTTGTTGCTGCAAGGAAATCGAAATATCAAATTAAATTCCTCAATGAATAATGCATCCTTCTTTGAACTGGACATTTTGAACGAAAATAATCCGAACGATTGGAATAACAGCCTACCGAATAGTGAACTTAATTTACTGGACACAAGTGAAGATGAAATTGCTGAAGATGTGTACGAATTCGATTTTTCAGAACAAGCTAGACTATGCGTATCGGCATAACGAGAGTCGACTTACCTTTTTACAATAATCCAGTAAATCCATCTTATCCCGTATACACGTTGAGCCGGGCACTTTGATGCTCAAATCCGTCGACCATCTACCTTCTTCTGAGAGATACTGCGGGTGATATGTTTGCCCTGCTTCGCACAACACTGATATTTGAGGTTCCCACCGCGGAGAGGCAGCCTGTAAATAGAGAAAATGATAATTCAATTATTTATAACTGTGACCAATTAGGACTGTATTCTAAAGCTGACAATAAATTACAAAATTCAAATCATTATTTCCCTAGTCTTGTCTGGAATCCAAACTGAACCCAAAGCCATCGAACGCTGGCGTTTAATTTTGATCATTAAATTCCCTTAGGGTTGTCGTCCTAATTTGAAAGTGCTTTTTGTCGGACGTTCTAATCCTTCTTTTAGCATAATTCTCACGCCTCTCATCAAAATTTCAGTAGCACAGCTTTTCTGCCAGACCCTTTCTCGATTTGAATAACTCTACCTCATTTTGAACTGGGTTTTAATTAGCATTCGATCACGAAATTATGTGTAGAGAGATCCCACATAAGCATCATTTAAATTCAAGACTATTTCTGGGGGAAACGTTCAAGGAACTCATACGCAGCCATATCACAGATTGCCGGCTTTCTCAAGTAACAAGCTAGAGCAATATTGCACCTGAAACTTCATCGATCATTCCATATTATGAACACTTTGCGTTGATTGCTTCCTGGCGACGTAGGTGTTCGCAAGCTGGCGAAAGGCTCCACACATTTCCCTTTTTAGAAGAGCATCAAAGTTCACGCATGCCGCCATTCTACCAAGGAACGCGCTTGGTTACGTTTCGAGAAAAGGACTCTGCATGTAGATTTTGGCAGCGAAAAAGAAAACGATAAATCATTATTGGCGGTGGGGAAAGTCAAATATACGCTCTGACGGCATGCGAGAAGTCATAAATCATTCAATCGACGACGGATTGATATTTTCCTAACACGATTCTTCGAAAGATTGCCATGGCGTAGGCGGCAAAAAAAAAATTGGAAAGTTAATGGGTTGCATGATTGGAAATAAATCAATTGGTTGTTTTGAGCTACATGGGGGGAAATTCCTATAAGCGCACATACATTTTTTGAGTGTGTGTTTCGATTTAAGGCTATTTTCAAAACATGATTTTGGTTTATAAAAAGCATTCAAATAACAAGATATTTGCACCATAAGCGGTTCTAATTATATTTTCAATAGTTGTTTTAAAGGAAGTAAACACATTTTTCAGGTAGAAGCGCATATCGAATGTTATATTTAGAAGTCGATTCAAATCAAGAAATAACAGAAATATGTATGTTATTGGTTTACTTTTTTTCAAAATTGTTACATAACTCCGTTTTAAATTGAGTCAATGAAATTGTATATGTTTGTAGCTCACGAATTTTCCCAAACAGCCGTCAACCACTGTACATTACACAGTGTGAAAGAGAAGTATAATTTTCTGCGATATCTAATGCTCGTAAAGATTGTTCTCGAAAAAATTCAAAACTTTCTTTTGTGTGTAACTTATTGTTTAATTGGTAAAATTGATGAAATTTTTGGTAAAACTAGTTTAGAGTGTAATTTTTACATGTGCAAAATTTCGTCACAATCTGTCAAGTATTTATCGGGACGGCTTCCAAGCAAGAAGTGCTTCGACAAAAAATTATGGACGCGGCCGTGGAAAATCCAGACCAGTCCCACGGGTGGATCGCGAAACAGTTGGGAATCGACAATTCAACCGTGTCCCGTGTGGTAAAATCGTTCAAGGAGACCCAGACGACCCAACAGCGAGCTGGCAGTATAAGAAAAGCGATGAAAGGGATTACTTCAAGAAGGTCAATTCTTCCGTCTGGTTCGTCCAGCAGACAATGAAGCAGGCCGGACTTCATGTCTTCAAGGTGAAGAAGGCACCTCACCGAAGCGATTAACAGAATACGGTGGCCAAATCTCGCGCCAAGAAGCTGTACCACGATTGGTTGGTGCAGCCGAAATGCATCGTAATGAACGACGAGACGTACAGTAAAGCGGACGCCAAGCAGATCCCTGGTCTGGAGTTTTTCGCCGGCAAGTCCTGCCTGGATGTTCCCGAGAAGTTCCGGAAGAAGAAGGTCGATAAATTTGCCAAGAAGTACTTGGTGTGGCAGGCGATCTGTGGTTGCGGCAAATTCAGCAAGCCGTACATAACGACCGACTCCATCAACGGCCAAATATGTAAAGAAGAATGTCTCCAGAAGCGTCTGCTGCCTGGTCCCAGGATGGTCTCCGGTGACACTCTGTTTTGGTAGGGATCTGCCATTACGTGAAACCGGTGATGGAGTGGTACGAAGCCAACGATGTTGTTTTTGTGCCGAAGGAGGCAAATCCACCAAACTCGCCAGAACTTCGCCCAATAGAAAAACTACAAGGCTGCCCAATGGGGTTGTCCGCATAGGTGACGTAGGACTACATCGAAATATGTAATGAATGTTATAATCATTTATTCTAATATTTCGTGACAGTCGCCATTTGTAAAATTTCTATTTGGCATGCTGCTCTTGGTATAAGCTTGCTTTACATTTGCGCTTCGGAATAATATAGAGACCGTTGGAATTTCCGAGCTGAATTTAAAATTGTACTAAAGATTTAAGGCTTGCGACAAAGAGAGAGCTGAAACTTTTTTAGCAACCAATTGACAAGAATTTGGAACCGTATTTTAGCTATATTCCAATCCAAACAAACTCTAGCTGGGGTTTCTGAATTTAAGTTTTATTCCAGCCGTATAGCACTCCTATCGGTTTTGTTGATAAAACAACATTCAAAACTGTTTTATCTACCAACACCTCCTCTATGTTTCCTTAAAACTTAAATTTGTACAAAGTGGCCCACCCTAAAGACAGTTGTGAGAACAAGTTAATAAAAGCTTTATAAGATCATAAATATTTCTAAAATGTTCTAGTGAATGATGTTATGACAATTTGGGAACCTTCATAAAACCTTCTGACTGTCATGAAAACCAGCGTATGGCCAAATGGCCACAGCAGTCAAACTTCACTGTGATATCGTGGTTGGTTTTTTTGTTCTTCTTTGTTCAATTCTCTGCTCTTTTGATTCATTTAGCAGTAAATAATATCTTTCGAAAAAAGTTCTATGTTTGATAGCAAAATATCCAAAACAAATTGAGTTCTTTACAGCGTATCATGCTTCAAATCATATGCGCATTTAATTTTATGATGAAAAAAAAACCAACAAAACAAAAAAAATACAAAATTAAAATAAAAGTCTTTTTTCAACAAAAAAACTACAAAAACAACCACTTTTTCCCCAATTTTATTTTTTATTTTATTTTTATTTACTCTTAAAAAGATGAAACCCGACCAGAAGGAAACAACAAAATTATTTCAAGTGTTGTTATTCAGTTACGCTGTTTTTATAACAAAGGTTGCTAGAATTAAGATCGCGGATGTAGTTAAAATAACAGAAATTGTAACAAAAAATCCTCAAGAAGTAACAAATTAAAAACAAACTATGATATAGATATAACATAAACAAAACAAACTTTGTAACAATTTTGTTACGATGTAGCAAAACTATATCAGCTATTGTTAGAATCAATCTATTTCTTCACGCAGATTGTGACTCCCAAGGTTTTATATCTTAATTTGTTATAAATATGATATACAATTATCCAGATGATATCATAATCAGTTAGTCTTAACAAGATTTGTTATAATTTTGATATTTTTATGTTATGCCCTTCTGGTCGGGAAAGACGCCATTTCCTGGCAGAACAACAAACGAAAACAACGCGCATGGGCGGGTGAAAAGTCACATAATTTTAGGTGCATTCACCACGGGGTGAACAGAGTTTTGTTATGCAGGTTGCATATCTAGCGGGCGCTACGCTAATTTTTGCGCATATTTAATCGCGAGTGCATGAAATTAATTACGAATCAACGACGATTTTTTTGTTTTTACGAATGAACAAGCTAGTGTGATTGAGGAGGCGGATATAGGTGAGCTCTATCTGATTATAACTATAGAACAATAATCTTAATTTCAAATAATACAAAATACGTGCCTGGTTTGGAAATTTAAAATTTCCAAATCTGGAAGTGTGTTGCAGTGCCCTTATCCAAATGATATCGGTAATGTTTACATGTGGGGCTCATTGTATGTGAAAGTAACCTCGGAATGGGCGGGACGACTCTCCAGACATTCTGAAATGGGTTGCTGGATCTGCAGTAGGGCTATCACTTTCTAGCTCCCGGATTAAAGATGCTTCCAATGGTTACTTGTAGGATTGTTGTAAACAGATTTCTTCCATAATACCATTGCCAGCCGATGGGTGTAAGATTGCACACACACACACACACACACACACACACACACACACACACACACACACACACACACACACACACACACACACACACACACACACACACACACACACACACACACACACACACACACACACACACACACACACACACACACACACACACATACACAGTCCACATACTAAGAGTAATTGTTCAAAGTACTGTTAACCGAATGCAATCTTTATCTGGAAAGCTATGCAACAGCTTTCAGACCCCTTTCAAATTTAATCTTCAGTAGCAAAACAAAAAGAGTAATAATGTTCTAAAAGTCGTGTCACGGGAATTGTTTTTGAATTTTAACACTGAGAAGATTTTCTAGCTTATATCGTAGGCAATATATTTTTCAATATTACTAATAATTCAAAATTTAAATCATAACTTTGTTTATCCGTTTTTGAGTCGGCTAAGAAAAAAAATCGCTTGTACAAATATATGACTTATATTTTTCACTATCCGATCTTATCCTTTAAAATCGTTAGAGAAAGAGTCAATTAGTCAAAATATCTCAAAGCTTCCAAGTCTGTGAGATATTGCATCACCGAAATAAAACGCTACCATTATTCACCATCTCCTGCCTAGGACTGTAAGGGTGGAGTTTATGCCAACATATTTTACGGGACCTCCGTATACAGGAAAGGAAATTTCGAAGCATATCAGCAGCCGCTTCTATATATAATTCATGTTATTAATATTAATTAAACATGCATCATGAACTTTTCCGCTGCCACTGATACAAAAGCACGATATTCGTGCCCGGTAAAGTTTGCTCCATCCATATGGGTAGTCATTAGGGTGGTTCAAAATATGAATCTATCTCTCCCACGCTCAAACGATTCCAAATTTTGTTCTGATTATTTTCAAATAATTTGAGCTCGTTTTGAACTCAAACTGCTCTGGTTATATGAGAAACCAAACTTTTGTTCTCATCCTCCTAGCGCTTTAGCACGATGACTTGCGAAAATGTTTGATATGTTTACCTACGAGAATTTTTTTCAGCTACATCTTTATTGAAGATCTTTTTCCGATTTAATGTCAAGTTCATCAATTATCAATTGATTTCTGAGTCAATAGCTTTTTCATATAAATGCTCCACATCTGTCAAGACAACATTGTATGACATAACGAGTGGCAACTTAAATTTTGGATTTTTTTTCAAGCTTGAAATCGATCTGATTTATTGAAACTAAAGATACATTGTCCATTGTTAAAAAAAAAAAAATAGTGAACATTTGAAAACGGGCCGTAATCGGCTGTTCGGCAAAGCTTCCGTTAGATGTCAGAACAGGACCGTTTTACCAGCGGGTGGATAGTCATGAAGAAAACGAATATTTTTTTTGGCTCAGGAAGTACTAGCATACCGGTCCCAAGCTCGGTCCCAAGCTTAATGATTCGACCCTAAGACCGTAACTCACACCAATACACTCTTAAATATTCTGTCAAAATAACATAGCGAATCTAAATAAAAACAAAGATACTTGTACCAAAAAGTACTGAAAAGCGCAAGAGTGCATTGCAAGGTGTAATTATGAACTAGGGGTTCTACAATAGTGAACCAATTTCAAATCACTAGTTTCACATTGATTGATGGTTTTACGGTCTTCATGTCAACTTTGCGAATGCATCTCTTGATTCTACCAATCTACTGTTTGCAATCCGTGGCTCTCCAGTTATTTCTGTACAAAAAGGCTCTAAAATTCCAGAAGAAATCTTCGATTGGGCGACACTGAGACAGATTGATCGGGTTGTGGTTTTTGGGTACAAATGGGATCAAATGGGTGTTCATAAACGATTCTGTTTTTTTTTTGCGTAATGCGATGACGCTCTATCCTTCCAAAACACGTATTGCCCTTCGGAATGATGTTTTTGTAGAAACGGGATCCAAATTTCTTTCAAACATTCGTTTTGGTACACATCTCGATTGAAAGCCAAACCAGAGGGCTTGAACCATGCCTTAAAACACCACTTTCAGAAATGGCAAAGTCACTTTCTGTTCAAACTTAGGTTTAAATTTATATTTTATGTTTGGAGATATAGTCTATTTATTTATTTGCGTCAATCCATTGTAGACCAGTTTTGCTTTACAAATAGTACTTAATGTCTAATTTGTTATATCTAACCGCGAAAAGAAAATTTTCCTCATTTTTTTTTTATTCATTGTCACATCTATTATATCGCAATACTTATTATAACAGGACATCATTCTATTTAAATGCCCATTCTTTGCATAGTTTGTTCTTTGACTGTTTATGTAAAACAATTGTCTATTTCTTAGGAAGCGAGAGGGAGCATAGAAATTAAGATTTTCTGAAATCTCTTGTGTGTTTATTCTTTGCATAATAACATCATTCAGTAAAGCTATCATTGCAAATTCTCTTCTCTTTGTAAGCCCATCTAAACTAATCAACATACATCGTGACTCATAAGACGGCATAGGTAAAGTCGTCCAACCTAACTTTCGCAGGGCAAATAACAAAAATTGTTTTTGAACTGACTCTATACGGCTTACATGTGTATCTTGATATGGAGACCAGACTATGCTACAATATTCAAGAAGGGGTCTCACATATGTTATATACAGCGTTTTGATTGTGTATGGATCATTGAAGTTCAAGCTGAACCTTTTGATAAACCCGAGCATGTTGCTTGCTTTATAAATGATATTATTGTAATGTTCAGCAAAAGTTAATTTAGAATCGAGTATAACACCTAAGTCTCTAATTTGACTGCATTTTTCTACAGTTTTCTGACCAAGAGTAATAGCTTTTTGCAATATTGTGTGTTTTCTGGTAAACGAAATGGAATTGCATTTTTATACATTAAGTTCTAACAGATTTTTCTTACACCAAATGTAAAAATTGTCAATTTCGTGTTGAAATAATTCAAGGTCGGATGTATCACATATCTCTATGAAAAGTTTCATGTCATCTGCATATATTGAAACACGAAGGAAATCAAAATGTGTTCTATATCATTAATAAATAAAATAAATAATAATGGACCAAGATGAGACCCTTGTGGCACGCCCGAAGTGACGTTCACAATTGTTGAAAGTTTTCCCTCAAATCTTACTCTTTGCGTTCTCTGAATCAAGTAAGACTCAATCCATTTTAGTAGCCCAGGATTGAATCCCAACTTGGATAATTTAAAAAGCAACAGTGGAATATCAACTCTGTCAAATGCTTTACTAAAATCGGTATATAGCGCTTCAACACAATTTCCTTTATCCATTACGTTCAAAGAAAAAGTAACAAATTGTATCAAATTAGTGGCTGTTGACCGTCCTTTAACAAAACCATGCTGTTTATTAGAAATTAAAGTCTTCACCTGCGAAAATATATTATCATTTATGATAGATTCAAAAAGTTTCGGGATGCTTGATAATATAACAACCCCACGATAATTTTTAATATCAGATTTTTTTCCACTTTTAAAAATTGGGATCAAAAAAGATTCCTTCCAAACAGCAGGAAGAACGCTGGACTCCAATGATGAATTAAACAACCAAAATAAAGGTTTAACTATCTCCTTTGAAAGAGATTTTAAAAATATAGCCGTCTGGTCCAGCACCCTTCGTAGCATCCAAAGTTTCAAGAGCATGTAAGATTTCCCTGACAGATAAATTATCAACTGAAATGTCCGTCATTGGCTCGGGGAGGTATGAGAAATACTGCAAATCACGCTCATTATCGTCATGAGAAGTATAGATGTCCTGGAAGAAATCATCGAATAAGTTGCTAATGTCATTTGTTGTGTTACCGGACCTGTTGTCTAAATGCATTTTGGACGGAAAGTTCTTAGACTTATAGTAAAACTATCCATGGAATAGTATCGATTGTTTCCGGGATTGTACGTCTTCGAAAAAGGGAAGGGACTTTCGTCGTCTAAACCAAAACATTTTATATCTCCTAGCAGCATTGGGATTTCAGCGTCGAAATCTGTTTCTCAGTGTATTCCGGGGCTCTTATCTTCCTTCGTCACTTTATTCCGACTCTTTTCAATGTTTTGCAGATGTACTGGTGAGCACAGTTGAACTTTTTTGCGGCATCCTGTTGGCTCAGTGAATCCTTGTTGTTGAAGGCAAGAGAAAGAAAGCGAAGGTCTTCCACCTCCTTGCTGTAAGTCGTTGATGGGGATCTTAGGATAAAGTAAACAGTCGAAGCCGTAACATTTAATGTTGTACCGTATATTTTTTGCCGATATTTCTGTGCTCCTTATTTCAACGGCATTTTGAACAAAACTGAGAAAGAGTTAGAAGCAGAGCTGGTTAATCTCACGGCCATCATGTGACGATGAGAAAACAGGCCATCTCACTGCCACGAGACGAAATGAACTATCATAAGCTTTCTTGTCAATCTCACACCATCATGCAGTCATGAGATTTTTTCTCATAAGATTTTGTTTCACAAATTTCTAAATAACTTACTTGAAATTAGCCAAGCAATAATATGTAATCGATAGAGTGGAAATTTTATTTGAAGTTTTGTGATGAAACATACAATTATATCAATAAATGTGCTGGTAATAGCGATGACCAAAACACTATCACGTGCAGTCATTACGAAAAAATCGATGAGATTTAGAAGAAAATCTTCGTCATCGTTTTCTCGCCCGATGAGATTTTAAGACGTAAGTCGGTTAAAATCGTTGGTCATTTTTCATTGAAAATGACATTTGCCAGCCCTGGTTAGAACTGAGCATAAACAAAACAAAAAACCACTAGCAGAAATAGGAGAGAAAGATCTAACTCATACACATTCTCATTTTTCTCTGAGTTTGTTTGTTGTTCAGCATAAGGGCCTCGAAAAAATCCCAAAATTTGAGATGCCACCCGTTATGCCGATATTCAATCAAAAAGTAGTCTTTGGCTGCTGAAAATATTTCACCTAAGCACAAAATTCAAACAGTTTCCTAAAATGCCATGCCAAATAATTAGCAGGATTACTGCTTCCCACGATGACTTAAAAAAAATCCCCATATAAACATCAAAGGGCCAGCGCAGTTCGAGCTCACAATCAAAAAAGCTCTAATATATAGAGAATAAGCAGGACAGAATTTTGATTCAATTGGGTGGAGTAGAGCTGAATCAAAACTTTGAACCACCCTACTACATAGTCATACCACACTCAGTGGATGCTGGAAAAGGAGAACGCCGCATTACTGCAGACCATGTTGTGAAAAGGATGAGGATTTGCGTGAAATTGAATGTTTTCTAGGAATGATCGTAGTTGTAGTGATTGATAAGAGTGTGTAAACTTCCTGATCGATCAGATAAAACTGTAATCTGACTTTAATGCTCGGACTGAGTTTTGAGCGCAAACATGTGCTGGGTGTAAAAAGACTGGAATTTCTGGCGGTTTTTAGATTAATCAGAAACTTGAATAGCATCATCGATTTGATGAAGTGGTTTAGTTTTTTTCGCATTCGTTTGTTCAAGTATTATTCTAGAAGTAGGAAAGTGTTTGGAATGAGCTGTAGTAAATTTACTCAAACTAAGTAACCATTGGATAATTACATAGAGTGAAGCTCTACTTCGAAATAAATCAGTTGTATTTAAATCAACCACTTGAATGTTTTGTACATGATTAAATCATATTATAAATCACTAAACAAATATTTTTTATAATGATGTAGAATTATTAGGGGCATAGTAGGCACCTTAAGCAACACATTCTCCAAACACCCTGTTTTGGCCCGATTTGTTATCTTGCCACTACTCAAAAGGGACAAAGAAATGGCACGAGGAAAATAATGTCATTGTGGAACCTCGTGACATTTATCCTCCGAATTGTCCAGATTTCCAGATTTTTAGCAACAATGAAGGCGGATTGTTGGAAAATAGGAGGAGAGTCAAATTGGTTCAAAACTTCAAGCAGAAGTGGACAAAAGGTTACAAACCCAGAGGAGAGAAGCTAGTCTAAACCTTGATGGCAGGAGTCAGTTTTTCAATGTACTATTTCGATAACTATTTTTTTTTTTTCAAAATTTCTCACAATATAGTCTAAGAAAGCTTGCCTCAGTATTTCTGGGTAGTACCTCTCGAAAGTATTTCTTTTTTTTATTTGAATTACACATTCTTAGAGAGTTTTAAATTAATTTGTTTTAATTAAATTAATAGAATGAAAATATAGCCCAAGATATAGCCTATAAATTTTGAATTGACTGCTTGAGAGTGAAATCCAAATTCTTTCAAAACTGTTTTTAAGTAGAATTACACTAATTGAAGACTGAGTGTTAATATGAGGACAACCAATCGTTTGAAAGTATTATCTTGAAGAAACCTTAACAATACACAATCAATCGAGTCCCTCAATCAATAAAAATTAAATGCTTTTATAAATCTATTGTTTAACCTTACTTGAATTCATTAGTATTAAATAATTTATTTGGGTAGGTTCGAGTCCCACTCTTTTCTACGAATTTTAGGGTAAAGTGTGAGTCGATAATTATTGCGACACTTTCAAACTTGCGTAACTTTTCCTTATACTTGACCAAAATTAACTAAATCTCACCCAGTTTCTCTTAAGAGTGCACTGTTTACATCGGCTCAGCAGGGATGCCAGATATACAGACATGTCTGTATTTATACAGACATTTGATCATGCATACAAACATCATAGAGATAACAGACATAATATAGACATTTGGAAAATATTTCAGACCCTTGTCAAAGACGTAGCACTGAAAAAAAAACTAAAAATACGGTCAGCATAACGATGCGGTCCAAACCATTTAGTCTTATAACCCACTAGTCAACTGATACCACTACCAAGAAAACATTGGTCTAGGTATTGAAAACTTTCTACTGGAATGGAAATGAACTGGCAATTCGTGATTTTTGCTGAAGTGGATGCTACTATGAGACACAGTACCATTATTACCAAGTTTAATGAAAATGTGATTACATACAAAAATAAACTAATAGGGTTTGGTGCAAACGGAGCGCGTTTTATCCACGGTGGAAAGCATTCCGGCTGTACGAATTTATTCGTACTGAATTGTATTTGCCAGTTATTCGCATTGTGTGCATCATATTCATGTAAGAATATTCCATCGGCCGTAAAATGAATGTGTCGGGAAATACATAGATTCCTCAGCAATAGTCCTTTAAGAACAGCAAAGTTCAACGAACTGCAGCATCTAATAGAGCTGAAACCTTTAAACATCCGTCCGCAACGCGATGGCTTTCTTTAGAACATGTTGTTGAGCGTGGTTTTGAAGCTGGAAGTCTTGAAAGTATATTTTAGATTTTGCGATACATCAGTCGACGCCAAACAGGATGAAAAAAATAAAGTTTACGAGCGTCTCAGCGATCCATCAAACCACCTGTACTTGGCCGCACTTAACCACATCTAACCGAAAACCAACCGGTTGAATCAACTTTTTCAATCAGAAAAGCCAATGGTGTACAAGCTGAAAACAGAAACTAGCAAATTGATATTTTCGATATTGGATTGTTTCTAAGAACCAGGATATTTAAAAGAATTGAAAAGAAGTCATGGCTTTGTGGACCTGATCCCCAATAACTTCTGCGCGTTGAAAAAACTGTACGGAGGTGTCAAAATGCAGGCCATGACCAACAAATACACTAAAAGTGACAAGTTAAGCATGGAGCACTTCCATCAATTTCGACTGGACATGATAAATTTCCACATAAAGCTTGCTTCAGATAGAATTGGAACAAAAACAATTGCCTGTATTTCAGTTATTTATTATTGAATTCAAGATCTTGTTTTTATACACATGTAACGTTTTTTTTCAAACTTTTAAGAAAAAATACGGATAAAATTATTCGTCACGGTTTCAAAGGAATTCTCGATTTTTTCCTGTAACACGGCTCATTAGGCGGCGCACACCTTCTTCGTCCATCGTTTTAGCTATCTTATTCCACCAGGTCTTCATCTGATTGATGTCTTTGACAACCTTTCCCTTTGCCTTGAGTCTCCTCTTCATGATTGCCCAGTATTTCTCAATAGGGCGGCACTGGGGGCAGTTGGGTGGGTTAAGGGTTTTCGGAACACCCTGGACCCCTTTCTCTGCTTACCATTCTTGAACGACTTTGCTGTAATGACAGCTGGCCAAATCTGGCCAAAACATTACGGGATGGTCGTGGGATCGAATGAACGGCAAAATTCGTTTTTGGAGATACTCTTTTTGGTATAGTTCCGACGTCATTGTCTTATTTGTAACGAAAACTTTCGTTTTTTTGCCACAGCTGCAAATGCCCTGCCAAATCATGAATTTTCGTGCAAATTTGTCGGCAAAAACAAATTTAAATTTGGCTGGAACATCCCCCCGAGCCGTTGCCAAGTAAAATTTTTGACCTGGGATTTGCCCGAAGTCAGCCTTGACGTAGGTTTCATCGTCCATCAGAAGACACCCGTCGAACTTGGCCAGCACCTGGTCGTATAGCTTCCGAGCACGGATTTTGGCCTCACTATTCTGTTTTATGGTCCGATTTGGCTGTTTGCTAGCTCGATACGACTTGATTCCTTCCCGGAGTCGAGTTCTCCTCACGGTACTATGGGCAGCACCAAATTTTCTGGCCAAATCACGGTCCGACAGATTGGGATTCCTCTTAATCGTCTTCAAAATCTTACCACGCAGTTTCCGGTCGACAGTTCCACTCCGACGATTGGCTTGAGGCTTCCGAATCGTCGTCAATGTTTCCTTATACCGTTTGATAACGCGCCATACGGTATTTCTGGGCAATTTCAGCTGTTTAGCTAGCCTAGATGCAGATCACAATGGATTTTCCAAATAACTGTGCACAATTTTTTCCCTTCTTTCGGCTTCCATGTTGATTGTTTACAAAGTACAGTCGATTTGCGGAATGTCAAAAATACATACGTGAAGCTGACAAAATTCCCGACACGTGGGCGCCCAGAACTTCCAAATCAGTCCACCAGGAGCGCCACAATATGAGCAAAAGTTTGTTCCAATTCTAAATGAAGCAAGCCTTATGCTGCTGTAATCAAATAAAAAAAATGACCCTACCGACGATAACCTCAACGGTTAAGCGTTAATTGATCCTGACGATATCCAAGCAAAAGTCCGTCCAACAATTTTTCAACTTATCAAACGATTTGAGAACATTATTGATGATGCATCAATTCAACTGATCGATGATCAATTCCGGGAATTGAAATTTTCAGTGGCAGATTTTCCGTAAAATCTGCATTGCGAAGAATTTTGGAAGAAGTGCTTATCCTTACGTCGTTTTTTTTTTTGAGGACCCGGAGAGGGAAAACTATACTTTCAACCTGCTCATGTGTAGATTTGTATGGGAGCAAAAGTAGGTCATCTTTAAGTGATAAATTGAACTACTTGTACTAAGATCACTTAATTGAAATTTGTAAGTTTTCCTCATCAAATGGTGTATAAATGAAGTCATTCTGTTCAGTCAAACGAGAGTTATTAGCGTTCAAAAACCTTGCACTTTTGCGTAACACACTCATTTTTCAAAATTTTGAAATGACACCCGGTATAGAAAAGAGAAACGTAGTCCTACGTTAATATTGAGAATGTTCTAGAAGAATTATTCTGATGCATTTCAATAATATTCCATGCCCCAAACCGCCACCCTTTGCGTTTGAATGAGAAAAATTAAGTTTCCGTGAGAAATTTTCGGAACCGATTGCTTGATTTTATAAACCATTAGAAGCCATATTAACTTCCATTTGTCATTTTTTTTTTTACATTCAAATCGGTCCAATAATTGCTTTGAAATACGCGCTACACTACTATAGTGTTACATACATTTACACATACACAGGCATACACACATATACATACCCTCGCACCGATATTTATCCTTATCATCGATCTGATCGAATGTTATCCACTTGGACCTACCACTGTTCGAGAGTAGGATTTTAAAGCTATTCCCCTTCCTCGTAAAAGAAGGTCCAAATCAAGAAATTTCAGATAATGGCATGATTTGTACATGAAACTTTTCTGTTGATAAAAATATTATCAAAAATCCTGGTATATTATACTCATGTTTATCTTCTATATTCATAGATTCGCGAAATTTTTCCTTATATCGCCCTCACACATTTTAACCAGAACACACAACTCTCTTTTCTTTCCTTTTTAAAAAGGGGAATTTCCCCCTTAAAATTATTTTTTTTTTTCTGAATTTTTTTTTTTTTTTTTTTTAAACCTTTACACCAAAAAAAAAATCATTATACACACAAACACAGACATTTCAATGAGATTGATACAGAATTTTAAAAAAAAAACCCCCCCCCCCCCCCCCCCCTTTGTTATTGTTATCAGACCCCCACACCATTAACATTCTTTACCCATTAATGTGGTGCGATTTATTATTATTGTTATTCCTCCTGTGGATTTTTTACATCTTACTGAAAAACTGCGTCTACCCATTTAAATGGGTAGACGCAGTTTTACGGTAAAATGGGTAAAAATTTCCACAGGAGGAATAACAATAATAATAAATCGTACCCATTAATGGGTAAAGGAAGCTTACCGTGTAGAGACGGATGCTTTCGTTGTCGTATTGCGCCTTGGGAAAACTGATGAATGTACATCATTCGACCGTTTTAAGGTTCCAGGAACGGATGACATTGGATCATAATCCAGGAGTTGAACGAAACTGGAAGAAACTTGCAAAAAAAAACTACAGAGCGTTGATTGCTCCTTTCAAGCAGAATCCGTACATTTCGACGTGAGACTTGGCCAAAAAACATGATGTTTCGCAAACTTTCGTCCAGAGAGTCAAGAAACGATCCGGAAAACGTACGAGTGCACAGCTTCCGAAATCAGGACGCCAGCTGACTGTTGCCAAAACGAGTGTCTGGAAACTCTACATGAAGCTGCTAACGAAACACCGTGAGATGCGTCATTGATGATGAAACCTACATCACAGCGGATTTCAAGCAGTTGCCGGGACATAGTTCTCGGGTAAAGACGATGACCATTTCGACCGCTGTGGATGACCATTTCAAACAAAAAAAGCGGTCGAAATTCGCTTCTGAGTACCAGATTTTGCAGGCCATATGCATTTGTGGCGACCAAAGGCACCCAAAACGGTGAGAGTTACAAAAATGATTGCCTCCACAAACGGTTTTCGCCATTTTTGAGACAGAGCGATCAAAAACCGTTGTTTTGGACCGATTTGGTTTCAAACCACCTTTTGGGCCATGAACTTTGGAAGACCAAAGGAGAGGCAAAGTTCGAAAATAAAATAATGAGGAAGTGAGAAAAATTTAGAGTGAGAAAAACTTAGTGCAGGCTCAGATGTAGGGTGTCAATGGCAAATGTCGAGCATTTTGCTCAAACTCATTCTAAAATTTAGCCGACGTATGTTAGTTAAAATAAATACATAATACTTAACAACTAAAACTACTTAACTAACTACTTAACTACTTCATTTCGATAACTATAGCCGATTTACAAATCAATCTAAATTGTCGCAATAATTATCGACTAACCCTTTAGGAATAACCTTGTGCAAAGAGTATTATTCTGCAAGTCAAACTAATGAAAAATTCATACAGATATCTATATCTCAATTTCCATCTCATATTAATAACGTCACGCAGAATATATTTAGGAAACACTGGGGCTCCTAGCTTTGTCTAGGCAAGTGCTTATTAAGATCCATGCAAAACTTTTAATCTCTGAACAAAATTAGAAATTCAGACGGTTTCAACTGGATTATATTTTCAGTTGGGATAATCCTTTAAATCAGATTGAAATAAGAGCTTAAACCTAGAAAAACAAAGGCAGAAATAATCAACCCGAATATAAATCCACCCAAATGAATGTATCCAATTTACATACCTTGTTGCGCGATAAACGATATCCAAAACCGATCTTGTTACCTCCTTTTTTGAGAAAATATTGTTTCTTGTTCTACAAACGTTCTTCTTGAATTTATTGAAAATATTTAAGAAACAGCCATTATTCAACAGTGAAAAAATGTTACACCTGGCAAAATCGGCGTTCTACTGTTTACGTACGATATCTATATCCTTTCCAAAAACATCAACGTACAATCAAAGCAATTCTCAATTAAGTTGATTGAGTTCAAAATTAGACATCCAACAGGGACAGACATTACCTTTCCTACCACATATTTAATCTTTGCAAGCATACATATGCTTCCACAAAGTAATGCTCAAATGACACTATTTATAGAATGTTATATAATCATCCAGATGGATACACAGGCAGCCGAACGAACGCAACGATATCCATGCATATACCGATTTAAGCCACGAGCAGTGCGTCATGTCGAATACGGGGATACCTTGCAAAAAAAAAAGCTCTCAGATCAGCTTCCAGCAGCCATTTGCCCTGACTCAGTTTCCAGGAAATGCCCATCTCAATTGACATGGTTATCGTTTTAGAGTCATTTTCCCATGATATTAGAAGTAGCTCGGCCGCCCCAACAACTCGAAAGTCCCACATTACTCGCATCACATCGCTCCCATTAGCGTGAGATGTGTATGCCGGTGCGTCATCCCGAGTTTTATAATGTTTGCCCTCGCCACACCAACTAACCTATTGGGCCCATCTCGAGCGCTCCGGTGAAGGATCTTCCTCCGAAGGAGAGAAACTCTTTCATGTTCCCTGTTTCCATCCATCTTGCATGGCATCGCTCTACTTATTTCATCACATTTGAAACCAGGTTTTCCCGAGATAACATCCTATGGGTCCCGGCCTAGCACACTTACACCCATATACAGGAGATGAAGCCACGTGATAAATGCCATGAAAGGAAAAGAGACACTGTGTCACTTTATTGGCAGCGCAGACTGTAGGCAGAGGATATCCACCGTGATACATGTACGGTTACCCACGTTACATAATGGTTCTTTCATCCAGCCAATCCAATTCCTTTTATCGGCTTTTCATACGTTTAACCGGTTGAATGCGGGTAGTTCGTGGTTTTGCTGCCTTGCTAGTGCGTTTTAGGGACTAAGAAAACGTGTGGATTTCTATTTTCAGCGTTAGCTACTTTTTCACTCAATCCGGGGAAGTCGAGCGGTGCACGAAGCTAAGATACTGTTGGCAGATAGTTTGATAGCAGCGTGACCTTTCCCATGGTTTTGAACATTATGATATCAGGATTGTCTTTCTTTGATTTTCATTTACCATGTAGAAATGTTTTAATTATCTGAAACAATGGAAATCAAAACGTCGCATCCTCAAAGCATGGCGCATCGGTATTATTGACGAAACGGTTGAGTTTGGCTTTTCAATTTCTTCATTCTTCATCTTTTTTTGTTCATTTTTCTTGTTTTTCTTGATTACAACTTACATGTAAGAAAAACATTACAGAACATTACATTTTGACCCGCAGTGGGTGGAACGCGGATCAAAAACTGGTTCAATCGGTTCACTAATCACGAGAAATGAAATGGTGGGTGGTGAGGCATTTTAAATGTATCGAAAATAAGCTATCCACATACATTTGCGTTGTACGCGTGTATTTGTAATAGTTTTAATGTGTTCTTCATAGCATCGTGTGCGTTTGACTGTCATTTTTCGTTTGTTTACTTGATTGCACGGTTTAAATTCTCCGTTTTCAAAAAATGTCGCGCATTGAAAAAGCCGTGGAACTTAAGGCTTTGGACACATGGCTACGTGAAAAGGGTGTAACTATGCGACAATTGGTGAAGCGCTTAGGAATTCATCACCTGAATGTTAGATACATCATAACCAAGTTTGGGGAACACTGTTCTTTAGATGAACTGACAGGAAGAGGCAGAAAACGGGAATCTTCCAACCCTAAATTGGATCACAAAGTGGTAGCTCTAATTCGGAAGAACAAATCGAAATGTCGGTATGCGATTTGGCCAATAAAGCCGGAACCAGCGTCGAAATTATTCAACGTATCAAGAAATGGAACAATCTGAAGACCTACAAGAAGCAGAAAATCACCAAACAAAGTGCAGAAGTTTATCTGGTTTTCGATTCTTATCCAATTAGCTTGTATCGGGTTCCCATTCACGAAGCCGACATCAATGGACGTCGTTTTGTTCAGGTTGAGTACGGCTCCAGATACATGTCCAAAGCGACGAAACAGATCACGCCTTGTTTCGATCTTTCTTGCCGATGTAGTGATGACGCTGATATCGTCTGCATATGCAACGATTAGATCGCTGCCACACACTTGCTCGAGGGAATGTATTAGTGGATGTAAGTACAATACAAACAAGTGCATTGATATTGGGTCACCTTGTCTCACCGACCGTTGGATAGGGAACGCTGCTGTCAGGTGCCCATTTATCAATAGGCGAGAGGATGATAGTGTTGCAATCCGGGAGAGCAAATTCACGAGCTGGCTGTTTATACCGAGGGAGCGCATGTTCTCAAATAGAAATGAGTGCCTTACTCGATCGAAGGCATGGTCTAGATAGAATGAGACCAGCTTACCAACCTGTTTACGCACCGTCAGTTGAGCGATCCTGTCCTTCAGAGCCAGCGTGGCCTGAAAGATGTTGTTGTGTGCGTTGGAGCATTTTTGAGAGTTGCTGATGATGTGATGTGTTGACATGAGAGCTTCCAGGCGCGTCTTTAGGATTCTGGAGAGCAGCTTATAATCGAAGTTGAGAAGAGAATTTTGGCGATACGAGCCTACAGTGTTACCATTTCCTTTCTTTTTCACCAACACGATAATACCGTTTACAAATTCCGATGGGAAATTAGATGCTAATGCTTCATTTAGCAGGAGGTTGAGCTCCCGATGTATGACATCAAAAGTGCGAAGGTAAAATTCTTTCGGAATTCCGTCTGGCCCCGGTGATTTTTTGGAAGCGCTCGTCTTGATCGCCATCCAAATATCCGTCGTGCTGATCTCGTCCATGCATGCTGCGTTTACTACATCGTTTTCTGGGATTAGCTGGTCGCACTGAAAATCTACGTGTTGTGCTACTTCATCAGCAGGCTCCGAGTATAACTCAGAGAAATATTGGTGTACGTGGTCTTGAATGGCTTGCGAATCTTCAAATATCTCCCCTTGGTCGCCGTCCAAACGAGCTTTCGTTGTCCTTTTCCTTCTTCTTTCCCCAAGCTGGAATACGGATATTGGTTCTCCTGCTACAATTTGCTCGTGAATGCGTACAAAGGCTTGCGTGAACCGTCTCTGCAGAGTGAGCATCTCTCCCTTCAGGCGGTTTATAGTTGTAAGCATCGACGGATTCAAGTAGTAGCCATCGTAGGCCCGTCGCAATTGGTTTACAGAGATTGCTCCGCATGACGGAAATCATCGTATGCTTCTTTAGATTTCCAGCGGAAGAAACTAGCGATTTTTGGTTTGCCATACGCCAGCCACCAGTCCATCCAACTTCGGTATTGCGTCTTTGGCGAGTCCAAAACTGCCATCTTGTTTGGAGCTCTGCTATGTTCTCGTTGGTAAGGAGATGTGGACGGAGTGACCAAAACCCACGTCCATGAGCTTGACCTAGGTGAGGTAAACAAAAAAGTTACAGCAAGTGATCGGAGAATGAGCATGCATTTGTGTTTACAGTTCGTAACTGCTCACACAGTCCTCTGCTGACATATATACGATCCAGTCTTGATGAAGAGCTGGCCGTAATGAACGTATGACCAGGGTCTCTGGGACGCAGTTTTAGCCACACATCATCAAGCTGCAGCTGTTGTACGGTGGCCTGGAGAGACGGACTTGTATTGTGCCCCGTTGCATCGCACTGCCGCACCACACAGTTAAAATCGCCTGCGAGAATTGTGTGCTCGGTGTGGTGTCGGAGGTAGTAGGCAATTGTATTGTTGAAGAACCGCTCTCTCTGGGCGCGGTTTGCTGATCCAGACGGGGCGTAAATACTACAAAGTGTGGTATCATAAACTCGCACGGCGATTAGGCGACCATCTAGACTCCTCTCCACATTAGAAAATTGTATGTGGTTTTTCAGGGCAATGGCAGTTCCTCTTCTCGCATGGTCAACGTTGGCGATGACATTGAAGCCAGGGAGAGTGAGTTGCTCGTTTTCCACTTCCTGAAGAAAAACGATGTCTAGCTCCATCGTTCGGATAAGTGCGCGAAGTGCGTCAAGCTTGGTCGTGTTCGTAATGTTGTTTATGTTGATGGTCGCATATTATAGCTGGTGAAGAGGACTGTTTATAAATTTGAGTCTTTGTTGTGGGTGCGTTGCCATCATCACAACGCATTTTTTGCCTGTTGGTCTTTGTGAGCGTCTGCTGGACGTTGATGAATCGGTTTCGTTGCCGTCGGTTTTGTGTTGCGAGGAAGATTTTCGCGTCACTCTTGTCCATGTGTTGTTGTTACTCTCTACATCCTGTACGTCTGCAGGTTTAAAAACCCATCTAGATCGACCTCGATAGTCTCCATACCAACAGAAGACGGCACACTACTGGATGCAATCGGTTTCTATGTGTTGGCGGACGATGTACGTTGCTTCGGTATTGATGGTTTTTGGCCTGAGACTTTGGGAGCGATCGGTCGAGTAGCGTTCGGACGCATGGCATTTGGTCGTGACGGGTTAAGATTTTTGGTGACGTCAGCGTACGATGAGCTGTTAGTCGCCAGTTTTTGGACCAGGAGTTTTTGTTCTGCACACACGAGATACCATTATGAATATACTCGCCACAGTACCGGCAGGTTTAGGGTAACGGGATATAATGTTAGCCTAGCTCCTTCATTCGGCCTATGTACCAAATATGTTATTAATTCAGCCATAATCAACAAAATCATGTTGCTATCGGGATTACCGATTAATTCCAAAGCAATTGAGGCATTATTAATCAATATATAGTTATTCACATCCGTGCAATGTTCGATTTCCTTAACTTTTTAGACACCATGACTTCGCTGGTTAAGCTGAACAGATTATCTGCATGATCTTCGAATGATCTAAATTTGGCTAAATTGAACCGATTAACCGAGTAATGCAGCCTAGATGTACAAAAAATAGTCACACGTTATGAGCTATCTGTTCGCAACAATAAAATAACAATAATTTAACAAGAAAACCTTAGACCCAATGTTAGGGACATATTACTTTCTATGTACCCAACTATGGCCTGTTGGATTAATAACGTAGTAAAAATGTTGTTATTGGTAAAATTTTCAATGGTAATGTATTAGTTCTCGTTTGTATATTTTTCAATTCGCTCAACCAAAACAACTATAAAAACAAAATCTGTGTAGAGTAAATTATAATGTTTTTATTATCGAATGACCGGTAAATCATATGTGAAAATCACTGAAATGTTTCAAAGTAATTTTAGTTTAGTTTGTTTGTGAAATTATGTGTTTGGTAGAGTGAATACAGCTGGCAATGCCTTTAATCAGAAAATCAGGAAAAAAAAACCGTACGAAGACAGCATTTAATATTAAATCTCTCGAATGGGACGAAGTTGCATCCATGAATAGACCCAATTTGGTGTCTATGGACCGACATTACATCCACATCCCTCGAAAGTTTCTGACTTAATAAAATGAGTTGTGTAACTTTTTGTGATACATACTACCAAACGTCTTATTAAACGTACCTAAGCAAGTGTAAATCTAGTTCAATATCACTCACAGCTACCATACAGCTATCATCTGAGTTATGATAAAAAATGTAATCGATTGTTGCATATTAGGCTGAGTTAAGGGACACATACCCAAGGTAGGAATATAAGACCCCTATCAACACAAACCCCACCACTTCATATGTTATATATTTTAATAAAAAAGAAAGAAAAAACAAAACCCCGAGCGAGTGCGTACTGTCCGCGCGCACACCCCACACCCCCACCTACCAAACCGGCCCAAACACAAATTTTTTGCCTACCCCCACCCCTCCCCACGCGCCCAAAAAATTTTTCACAAATTTTATGGGGGAGGGGAGAACCCCAAGAGGAAAAAAAAACACGCGCCGCGCTCCCCCTCTCGACCCCAAAGGTGCAAAGAAAATAACCGAAAACCCAAATCTCTCCATTCGAACGGTGGCTCGTAAAATAGGGATGTCGCCTGGTTTTGTCCAAAAATCAAAACAACGTTTGGGACTTAAGTCGTATAGAGTAAAAACAGTTCCAAATCGCAATGACAAACAGAACTTGGCAGCAAAATCACGGGCTCCACGTTTGTACTGCGAATATTTGACGAAGTTTTCATGCGTTGTTATGGACAATGAAACTTATGTCCTGGAGGATTTCAAGCAGCTTCCAGGGCTGGTTTTTTATTCTGCTATGACCAGAGATGCTACAGCTGAGCATTTCAGAACGAAGAAGGCATCGAAATTTCCCAAAAAATACCTTGTGTGGCAAGCAATTTGCACGTGTGGCAAAAAGAGTAAATCTTTCGTCACTACAGGCACAATCAACAAGGAGATCTATCAGAAAGAGTATCTGAAGAAGCGATTGCTACCCTTCATCTAAAGTCACAAAGAAAAACCTTTGTTATGGCCCGATTTGGCATCATGCCACTATGCTAAAACTGTGATGGAGTGGTACCAAGCAAATCAAGTGAACATTGTACCAAAAACCTCAAACCCGCCAAATTGCCCAGAGCTACGACCAATCGAGAGATATTGGGCTCTGATGAAGCGGAAGCTTTCTGGAAAGAAGCAAGGAATCTAGGACATAAAACACTTCCAGCAAATTTGGACAAAGACGGCTTCTACGATTTCTGAAGAGTCTGTACAAACCCTAATGGACGGATTTAAGCGCAAAGTTCGAAAATTTTATGCAAATACCGAATTACTATGTTTTGTCTTCACGAATTGTTAAAACACATCTCATGAATCTGAAATAAACAACTACGACGGAAATATAATGCGAAGTTTATGTTTTATTCATGTTTTGAGGTTTCCGGATTATTGCGGATACAGACCTTAAACCACGATACAATCATTGAAATTATGATTAACTGATGTATTTTTTTCTGGAACATGTCATTTTTTGCCAAAAACGTCACGCACCCTGTACTTAATGAAAATAGACTTTCTTTGGACATCTGCTTCGTAAATGCTGACACTCCAACATACATCATACAAGTTCCACCTGCATTAGTAAGGACTGTTTTGAAAATAAGTTATCCACATATTTTTCTTTCAAATCATATAAAAATATGATGTTTCATTCGAACAAATGGATAATGCTTTATTGTACGGGATTGAACTTGAACCTTGTGAAGACTGGATGAAATTAATATTATTCTCTCGCTTTTCATCAAGTTCCGGACAAGTGTTTTTTGAACGCTTTAGCCCAATTTTTTTTTGAACTCCTGCATATTCTCAGCTGCTTTATCATTTTTTCACAAGCGCCCAATAGCATTCGATGGTCCGAAGGTGAGGGCAATTTGGGGGATTGATGTCTTTCTCAACGAAATCTATGCCCTTTTCCGTAAGCCAATTGAGAGTTGTTGAACCTAGCTAAATCTAGTTTGTCAGGATCCAACTGCTGGAATTCCTCTTTAAAAACTTCCTCGAATAATGATTTCGTATCGCCTAGCTCTGACTCAGCAGTTTTATACGTTTGAAATATCACTCAGGTATACAATGTTTTAGTATACACTTTAATACGAAACAACATGCACAATATCAACAAACCAATTTGTTCGATCGAATCACATCATGCAAGATTCAACAAAAAATGATTGTTGATTTGACACTTCCTAGACGCTGCTGCCCAATTTTTTTTAAAGTCTGACGTATTGGGGGCCACTGCAACTGCCTTTTTGGGGTCCGCTTGACGATTGCTCAGTAGCGTTTGAACGGTTGCAGTAGGGGACAGTTTGGTGAGCTAATATCAACGTTGTAATCAGAAAACTACTATAGATCTGATTTGGCTTAATGGGCAGAAGCCAGATCCGGCCAGAAGAGAGGAGGAATCTTATGCTTACGATATAGTGGAAGCAACCTCTTTTGCAAGCACTAGTATCGGTAAATTTCAGCATCTATTGTGTAGAAAATGGAAGCTCGCAAACCACATGGGCAAATTGCTTGCCAAACGAGCACATTCTCAGCGATTTTTTTCGTCGCAACATTCGTATCTGCAATTGGAACAGTCTGTTAAGTCAGAGCATATACGGGTTGATCCATAGAAAAATATAGTTCACATATGTTTCAAATATATTGATACATTGTACTTGATCCGGAGAAATAGGCAATGGTATTAATAATGTGTCCAGCCACCATCAACGTCGATAATTGGCTAGCATCTCCGGGCTCCCAAATGTGACGAATTTTTCGTTTTAACTGCTTAATAGTAAACACTTTTTTTCCACGATTGCGACGACCTACTTGGTGTAACGATACCAAACTCCTCTTCCTATGCGGTGCAAAGCTTGCTGCGGTGTTTGGGTTCATTGTTCCCCCTGCTGGATCCAGTCTTCGTTTTTCCTGAATCAAATTTTGGCATTTGGTAACAAAGATTTGTTATATATTTCGAGGATTTCCGAGCATTCAGGCTGTAGGTAAACAGATACAAAGCTCCGAAATCCAGACCTGAGAAGCAACCCCAAAGATGCCGGAAAATTTGGTATTGTCCCTCAAGTTTCAGGCAAAATTTTGCGACTTTAATTTTTTTTTAATGAAATAGGCATACTAGGTCGCATTATAGCGGGGAAAAGGACAAACCCTTACGACAAAAGCTATAAAGTGAAGAAGAAAATACTTAAGCGAACGCGAAAAAGGTTATAGTCACAGGAAAATAGCGAAGGCAAATGCAGTGGAAGGGTTCGTCATTTTTGCACACGGTAGGAACCCATATATTAATTATAAATGATCCCTTCCTCCTTTATCTGACAGATGTGAAATAACCAACACACTACACGATACAGTAACAATTGAATACCTACCGATCAAGTAGAAATTAAAAACTTTAGAGATAACAAAAACGGCAAACTGTCATCCCACAGGTAAACAAACACAAAACCACAAATCCAACAGAATCCTTGTCGTTTTTGAAGACCTTCCCCGTTTTCCGGAGCTTACCCTTCATAATCGCCCAAAAATCTTCTGTTGGGCAAAGCTCTGGCAAATCTCCTGCGGCACAAAAATAACATCGTTGGCGTCGTACTACTCCTTCACTGGTTTCGAGTAATGGCACGATTCCAGATTCGGCCAAAACAGAGTGTCACCTTCGTGGGACCGGAGGATGAGCAGCAGGAATGCTTCTGGAGGCATTCATCTTTATATATTTGGCCGTTGATGGTGCCGGTCGTTATGTACGGCTTGCCGAATTTGCCGCACCCACAGATTGCCTGCCACACCAAGTACTTATTGGTAAATTTGTCGACCTTTTTCTTCCGTAACTTCTCCGGAACATCCAGGCGGGACTTGCCAACAAAAAACTCCAGGCCGGGGATCGGCTTAGCGTCTGCTTTAATTTACGTTTCGTTTCGTTCCATTACGATGCATTTCGGCTGCACCAGCCACTCGCGGTGCTGCTTCCTGGCGTGGGATTTGGCCACCGTATTCTGTTTATCGCTTCGGTGAGGTGCCTTCTTTAGCTTGAAGACATGAAATCCGGCCTCCTTCATTGTCTGCAGGACGAACCAAACGGAAGAATTGACCTCCTTGATGTAATCCCTCACCTTACTTGCGTTCACGTGGTCGGTCGTCTTCGCTTTTTTTCCACTGCCAGCTTGACGCTGGGTCATCTGGGTCTCCTTGGACGATTTTATCACATGGGACACGGTTGAATTGTCGATTCCCAACTGTTTCGCGATCCTCCTGTGGGACTGGTCTGGATTTTCTACGACTATCCCATATTTTTTTTTGTCGAAGCACTTCTTGCTTGGAAGTTAGAACAAGGCATATCTAAGCAAACGTGTTAAAGCAGCAGATACCATAAATTTGCACATGTAAGCAGTGCACTCTAAGCTACTTAAACCCAAAATTTCATCATTTTTTACCAATGCAATAAAAAGTTGTACATTAAAAGTTGTTGCATTTTTTTTTTCGAGTACAATCTTTTTTCTAACTCGGTTATCCTTATCGCATATCAAATCGATGCTCATCGTTATATCCACAAAACTTTCAAAACGACGGGTAAAGAAAAAGTTTTATCGAATGATTTTATGCATGAAGGCGTAGAAGATGATTTATCATTTCCGATGTGGAAAACTTTTTGACAGGAAACAAATCTTGTGAGCGTTATAATTTAAATTGGATTGAACGGTAGGATGGGCTTACCAGATCGATAGCATTTCTCGAATGGTAGCAACACCAAAACGGGTTTACTTAGAGAGGTAAATAACCATGTCTTTGGCGTCTTGTGGTTGAATAATACATAATTAGCTATTTCGGTAGATAAATAAATCTGGTGAGACCAATTGTCACCAATGTTTCACCGCAATCAACTGACTTGAAAATGGAAACTCAGTCCTATTTGAAAACTGTCTGAGTTTGTAAAATCCTTTCAATTGAATTAATTATACAACGTCACATGACAATGTTCACTTTCATGAAATTCAACCCCATAGGCATCTCGGTTTTAATACGCTCCAAGGACGAACTGTTTCGCCATGTGAAAGTAAAGTTAAACGATCATTATAATTTAGTTAAAAATGGATATAATGCCTTCCACCCCACCCTGCTTGGTTGCCGAGAGTTGCTCGGAATAAATTAGACTTTTTCTCTAAGGTTTGGTATCCCCGTTTTCACGCCGGAAGAGCTCGAGGCGAGAACAACCTTGTTATTGCGATAGACCGAACGGTAAACTCTCCTTCCTGCCAGCCGGTGCCGGAATCTGATGATGAAAGTTGGCGCGTGAAAGTACAAAAATACATGATTTGCGAGGAATGGGGGTAAACTTCAGGCGTGTCCAAGGAGTTGCTTGTCCTTGTACTTGGGTTTGTTCTTATAAATAGCCTTTCTCTCTGTTTGATACAATTCTTCAAGACTCTCTGATAAGGGTTCCATCCCACCCATGTCGCTTGAGGGGGAGCGTGTGCTGGTCTGTGTCATGCTTTGAATATCACCATGATCATATCAAGGGGTGTACTTCCTAATGGAGCCATGGAAAGAAGAGAAATGATTTTGCACAACCCTATGACCTCAAGCAATTTTCCTGCAGTTAACGAAGCATGGCAGTGGGAAAACAAACCTTTTACTCGGCTTTTGTCGCGTCACTGCAGTGCGTTTTGACTTTTGTTCTCGAAGTTTGCCAGAAAACGTGAAAGCTCCATCGTTGTAATGGCACTAAATAAATTGCCCTCTATATTTGATAAATCAACTTACAATCTGGCTAACGCTGTTTCAAATGAAAGAATTACAGAACGTCGTTTAGTTATTATGCTGAACCAAGGTTTAATTGCTGTGAAATTATATCCCGGAGTGCTTTCCGACCACTATATTCTGCAATTTATTGATTATGAGCTTCAGTATGAGTTCGACATTTTTGACAATATCTATTACAACAGTCCAGAAACATGGAAAAGGGTCTATTTCCATCTCAGTGCGTATTTACCACAGAAATCTATAGATGGTTTACCGGCAGCAAAAGCAGCATCATCGTCCCACTCCTAATGATCCATTATTGAATCAGTCTATTGTTATGATGAAATGGGATTCGCCTCTTTTAATCAATACCTTCTACATGACGGCACAACTGTCGACCGACAGTCCATGCCGAACACATCGTGGCAGTTGGCCCAACTCTGCAAAGCCACATATATCAACCAGCGACCTAGAACGTCAGCAAGCAAACTATAGAAGGGCTCGGGCATCGATGTTTCATAATTAAAATACGCGAGAGAATGTTCATATCATCATCCTTTCGTACCAAAGCCATGTCCACAAATAGGGAAAAGTGGGGTTTGTTGGTCCTCGCACAATTGACCTATAGTGAAACTTTCATGCAGTTGTGTAGATTGAGGCTTAAAGACATTTCCCCGAACAACCAATACCCCGAATTCAATTCAAACAACTTAAAACGCTATTATGACATCGTTAAAACATAATGTAACGCTAGACTTGATTTTTATTTTAAATATCTCCGCCGCCCTTGTAAAGTTACACAGCAGGCGAATGTTGGTTATGCTGATCAGTTTTAAATGGTAACTGAATAATGCAACAATGACATTTTCTTGTTTAAAACTTAAGCATTTTTTTAACATTGTTGTGGTTTTAATCTAATATTTAATTAGGAAGAGACTTATTAAGTTAAACTATTTTCTATGGTTAGTTTTTACTAATATATGATCAAAACAGTGCAATTTTGAGGCAAGATTTATGTCACACAGTAAGATTCCAACTAAAAATTTAGGACAATTAATATGCTCTAAAGATGCACTGAAAACATGTTGTCATTTATTAATAGTTTATAGCATGAGATTTATTTGTCATCAGATAGAAAGAAACATTTAAATTTCCGCGTTATCTAATGCACATAAAAGGAATGATGGATTTGGCATACATTAATGGGATCTTTCATGTAAATTTAAGCCAGATATCGCAGGAATCAGGTCTGTTCTATGGCAGATTACAAAAAATGTTTTATGCCATATAAAAGATTGCAAATAATTACGTTGTTAACGCTTGCTTTGGCTTGGAAATAAACGAAGGGAAATTTTACGCGTTTGCTAAAATTCATTATTTTTTTCTATGAAGTTGTATTCAAGTTATTCCACGAAATTTCAATCCAACACCCTCGAGTTACACATATTCAAGTTATTCCACGAAATGTCAAACCAACAGATGTAAACACAGATTGAATTCAAAAAGTTTTGTTTATGAATTCTCATTATACTTTGCCGAAAACCGAAAATGATTGCATATTGAGATATTCAGTGGTATGATACACACACAGAAAAAAATAATGAATTTTAACTAGCACGTAAAATTTCCAGCCGTAAGCCCAGCCATCCCAGAGCTCTCTTCCACGATCGTCGTAATCAAGTGCAGCATCCGGCGTGATCTAACAATAGAGGAAGTCGTTGCAATCCTGATTCAGGCCAACATCATCAAGCGATCCTGCAGAACCCGTTTGGAACAAATTCAAGCCATGATTTCGTTTCTCAATCGAATTCATCGACTTTCTCAACGAACGAGCCATTTACATCGCAATTATAACCGAGACACATCTGAACTCTGAGATCACTGTATTCCTCCCAGATTTCCGACTGATCAGACTTGATCGAACCAGTTCCGCCGGAGTCAAGGTCAAATCCACCGTCGGCGCTTTAACTATCAATGCGGCCTATTGTCTCAAACAAGCAAGCGCAATCAACGGGACAGATACGACTTTACGAAAAGATATAGTCAAGCTTACTCGGAGGCATGGGCAGTTCATCATCGCCGGTGACCTGAATGCAAGACATGAAAGTTGGGGAAACGCACGACGAAACAACAACAGCTCCATCCTACAGGGGGGCGGGAAGAGGGCCATTTCACGATCCTTGACCCGGATACCCACTCCTCCCCACTCAACAATCGACATCTTCTTCACCAACATGGGGAACAACATCGCCCAGCCGGTCTTGTACCAAGAACTCAGATCAGACCACAATCCAGTGTGCAACTACCATCGCGCCAACTGGGTGCAGTTCCGTCATCAGGTCGACAACGCTGTCGATTACGATAGGCGCTCCGAATCAATCGACGATATCGATCGACAGCTGCAGTCGATCGAGCAGGTGATCTCCCAGACCCGAGAGCGCCACATCCCCGAAGCAACACAGGTGAGCAACTCCTTAACTATTGATAGTCTCACTAAAAACTGTATCCGTCTACGAAGCACTACTCGCAGACAGTATCAATTTCAAAATCATCAAGGCCAAGATGGTGGATCTCAGAATCTAGTTTTCTACAAATGTCCAAGTATCTCTCTAAATTGTCTTGAGTTTTTAGTTGTTTATAAGCTTTGCGAGCTTTTTGTTTTTCTGTTCTTGAAATTTTTAATCATCCGGGTGAACTGGTTCTTTGAAAATTGTTTCTTTTTAGATCTTGGCATCATTGCATCCCTAGTAAAACAAAGAGCTGACAGAAAATTGTCAACCACTATTTCTTTTTCTTCTTTTAGAAGAGATTGCAAGTCAAAGTCAGTTAATCTACGATAAATAAGTTCAAAATTTGCTTTTGTGGAGTCATACGCGTGCTCAAGCTCATAATCTGTAGGGAGTCTATTCTCGGAATCAATTATAAGAAAATACTCAATAGCAGAGCGAGATTGTTTTTCCATTGTCAACATTAAAATCTTTTGTGCAATTTGTGAACAGAAAGTCCCAAAAAAACAGTTAGGCTAATTCCGAATTGGATTTTTTTTATATAACCCTAACTGACAAATTTTTCAAAAAATCAACTGCAGAGTCTCACAATCTCCTACTACTGGCAGCAATAGCTAGTTTTTATCATCGTTTACAATAAAGTCAGCACCATTCTTGTTAAAATTCCCATAGATATTAATTTTTGTATTTGGATCGGAATCACTAATCACAAGTTCCGCCGTATTTAAGAATTATGCCAAGAGCTAACTGAAGCAGATGGAACCAAAGAAAAAAAAACCAAGACCCCAAACCCCCCCACCCCCCCCCCCCCCCCACCCACAAAAAAAAAAAAAAAAAAAAAAAAAAAAAAAAAGAAGGGTACCCCATACCCCCCGAGGAAAAAGCCGCCCCCAAACAAAAACCCCCCGGGGGGGGGGTGGGTTTGTTTCCCGTTTTGGTTTGGGAATTTTCGTTAAGGCATTTCTCGACTCCCTGGGCATAGAGTTTGATTGTATTAGGTGCGCAACTAAGTTCCCGCTGTTTAGCAAAAGATGGCGCCAGTAGTAAGTGCTGGTCGAATGTTGTACATCTCAAGCGTCATAAACCAAGCTCAGACATATGGTAAACAAATCGCTCTGCCAAATCAGTGATTTTGGTTTAGTGTTATATATTTTGGTTGCTTAAAGATGTCTGATTTCGTGCCAAATAATCGTCATTTGCGGGAAGTGTTGATTGTCTTCTTTCATTCGAAGAAAACGGCGGCTGAAGCACATCGAGAGCTCCAAAAAGTTTACGGTGATGCTTCTCTGAGTGAAACAACGTGTCGTGATTGGTTTCGTCGCTTCAAAAACGGTGATTTCAGTGTTGATGATCGTCCGCGTGAAGGAAGGCCAAACAATTTCGAAGACTCTGAATTGGAGGCATTGCTCGATGAGGATCCATGTCAAACGCAAGAAAAGCTTGGTTCAGGATTGGGAGTTTCCCGCCAAGCCGTTTCTAAGCAATTGCATGCGTTGGGAATGGTTCAAAAGCAAGGAACTTGGGTTCCTTACGATTTGAAGCCAAGAGATGTTGAGCGTCGTTTTTTCGTCTGTGAAAAACTGCTCCAGCGGCAAAAAAGGAAGAGTTTTCTACATCGCATTGTGACGGGTGACGAAAAATGGATTCATTACAGTAACCCAAAACGGAAACATTCATGGGGACTGCCCGGGCATGCTTCCACATCGTCGCCTAGGCCGAATATTCACGCTGCGAAGGTTATGCTGTGTATTTGGTGGGACCAAGTTGGTGTTATTTATTATGAGCTGTTGAAACCAAGCGAAACCATTACCGGGGAACGGTATCAAACTCAATTGATGCGATTGAGACGAGCACTGCACGAAAAACGGCCACAATACGAGCACAGACACGAAAAAGTGATTCTTCAGCATGACAACGCTCGACCTCACGTTGCGAAACCCGTGAAAACCTACTTGGAAACGCTCAAATGGGAAGTCCTACCCCACCCGCAATATTCTCCTGATATTGCGCCGTCCGATTATTACTTGTTCCGTTCGATGGCACATGGTCTCACTGGTCAGCAATTCCATTCATATGATGACGTCTAAAAATGGCTTGATTCTTGGATAGCATCAAAAGACGAAAAGTTCTATCGAAATGGGATTCACGTTCTACCAGAAAGATGGGAAAAAGTCTTAGCTAGTGATGGGCAATACTTTGAATAATTCGTTTGTAACCTTTGTTTTCAAAATAAAGTTCTCTTTTTCACCAAAAAAACAGCGAGAACTTAGTTGCGCACCTAATATGTGACTATTCTTAAAACAAATTTATTGAAAACACGATAGTTTTTACCCACCTGACGAAAAATTAAACACCCAAAAAATTTATAATACACAAAATATCATAACTACTCCACGACATCACCACCAAAAAGAAACAGAACAATAAAAAAAAAAAAATCGACACACCCACATATATTTAAAACAAAAAAAAAAACAACCCAAAAAAACACAAAAAAAAAATAAAAAAAAAAAAAAAAAAAATATTTTAATATACTTTCACAAAACAAACTGGTAGTAGAAAAAAAAATTTTTCTCTCTTTTTTTTTTTATAATAAAAATAAATAAAATTTTCTAATAAAAAGAAAAAAAAAAAATTTACAAAGGCATCCCAAAACCCCCCCCAAATAAAAACTAATAAAAAAAAAAAAAAAAAAAAAAAAAAAAAAAAAAAAAAAAACCCATAAACCCGAATAAAACCAATTTCCCGAACACAGACACAAAACTATTTTTTTTATCTAGCCTACAAACTTTTTAAATGACCTTTTAAAGCAAGAACAAAAATATTAACAAAGTAGCATAAAAAAAGAAAGTTAATCAAAGTAAAAATGAGACAATTTTGAAGATGACATCCACTTATAGATGAAGCTGAAAAATAATATTGAAACAACGAGATGCCACAAAGCGGCCACAAAATAGACAGATTTGTTTGTAGCTTGTTGCTTATTGTTATTTGGCGATTTCTTTCGAATTTTACATACGCTGAGATGCTTGAATGTCTGTGACTACAGTATGCATGAATCAATCCGCCTTGAGTCCTGCAGGAAAATCCCATAACCTAAGTTATTCTGTACATAAATCATGGAGGATTTTCTCATTTTCTTTCGCTCCAACTACAAATCTCATAAACAACTGTCAATCTGTGTGTGAAAAAAAAGGTTACCGTCAATGCCAATTAGTATACAAGGAAGGTGTACGAATATGCTGGGCGTCGAGCTACTGTGAAAGCTGTCAAAATTCGAAATAATAATAATAAAAAAAACAAGCGTTGGGCGATTATATATTGCAACCTTTGCAAGGTTTGACAATACCGATAAACTTTTTTGCACTCAATAATTTAGAGGAATTTCAAATTAATAAAACATCGATTTCATCTTTAAAAAAATCGATGTCGTCAAATATCGAACAAAAATGATCGAATGAAAAAAATCGATTTATCAAGGTTAAAACATCGATTCTGTAAAAATCGCATCGACATCGCCCATTCCTAGCAGCAAGCCTTGCTTGGAAACTGACGTGTTTTGTTTTTGCTGCGTCCTTTTCGCAAAAAATAAAATCAAAAATATATTTGTAATTCAACCTAAGCGAACAGTAAAATCATCAAATCTCCACGTGTTTTGTGTAAGATGTACTGAATATAATCGATTCCCTCCCGAAATGTGTGATGGCCGGTAGTTTTTCGCCGTTTTTTGTTTTTGTTTTTTGTGCTTCGCCCCGCACCCGGAGGAAGAGTTAATATCAGCTAAGTTATGTTTGTTAGTGCTGTTAGTATTGTGCCACGCGGACATAAATGATTAAATTTGAGTATTTTTCCGCTTTGACGCGAGTGAATTGATGATTATATGCAGTTTAGATCTCACCTCAAAGCGGGGGATTTTGATTATTGACAGAGAGAAAAAAGAAAACCAGTGCAATGTAGAAAACGGCCATTTGCTAGGCAGGAGCAAAGAACGAAGCTAACGCGCATGCACGCGTGAGTGGCTGACATATAATTTCAGATGCACTCACCATGTGATGAACAGATGGAGAGCTGTGAGCCGTTTTCTTTCGTTGCACAATGATTGTGATTTTTAAAGTTAAATTTCTACTGGGAAGTGTTTTTTTACCTGTGATTTTCATTGTATTCCATTTGTGCTTGAAGTACTAATTGTATTTCGGGCTGTTCCATTCGAAAAGGATGATGTGAAAATATTTGCCGAATAGCGGAGTGCTACTTCTGTAGAGACATTAATGCATCCTTAAGCATCACAGTGTAGCCGTCCAAATGAAGACTGTACTGTAGACTGTCAGCAACAATTTCCGGTGAGGTCAATCTGATTATAACTAAATTTGAACGATACTACTAAATACGTGGCATCCTTAAAACAATAAGATTTGATGATGGAAGTGTATGCACAGTACCTATATCCATTTGATGTTTGTGCTGTGTTTATGCGGAGCTTGTTGTAAGTGAAAGTGACCTCGGAATAGACGTGAGTAACCAGGCATTCTGAAATGGGTCACTGGAACCCAACAGAGCTATCACGTTCCAACTCCCGGGCTAAAAATGTTTGTCCAGTCGACAAAAATTCCGTTAACTGCAAACATTTTTCTTCCATAAAAACACTGCCGGACGGTGGGCGTTGGATTGTCAACACACACACACACACACACACACACACACACACACACACACACACACACACACACACACACACACACACACACACACACACACACACACACACACACACACACACACACACACACACACACACACACACACACACACACACACACACACACACACACACACACACACACACACACACACACACACACACACACACACACACACACAATATGATATCATTACGATTCCACGGCAATTTTTGATATCTGATTTCTTTTTGACATAAAATCGGAATTACAAATTATTCTTGCCAGACTTATGGGAATTGCCCAGACAAGAAATCAATTATAAGAAAATACTCAATATCAGAGTGAGATTGTTTTTCCATTGTCAACATTTAAATCTTCTCTGCAATTTGTGAACAGAAAGTCCCAAAAAAAAAAGTTAGGCTAATTCCAAATTGGATTTTTTTTGGATTTTGGATACATAATCCCAGCATGATTAATTCTTCAAAAAATATCAACTACAGAGTCTCACAATCTCCTACTACTGGCAGTAAAAGTGATTTTGTATCATCGTTCACAATAAAATCAGCACCATTCTTGTTAAGATCCCCACAGATATGAATTTTTGTATTAAGATCGGATTCACTAATCACTAGTTCAGCCGTATTTAAGAATTATGCCAAGAGCTAACTGAAGCAGATGGACTGACTGAAGATAAACGTCGTACCGAAGACCACCAAATCTCTCAACATCCCCCAGCTGCAACTGATAGAAATTTTATTTTAAACGTAAGATTTAAGGAAGGGTCCTCCATAAGCTCAGTCGGTAAAGGCGCAGCTACAAACCAACACCATGCTGGAGATGGCTGGGTTCGATTCCCGGTCTGGTCTAGGAATTTTTCGTTAAGGAAAATTTCTCGACTCCCTGTGCATAGCGTATGATTGAACTAGCCACACAATCATACTAATGCAAAAATGGTACTTGGCATCGAAAGCTCTCAATTAATAACTGTGGAAGTGCATTTAGAACACTAAGTTAAGAGCAAGCGATAAGCGAATTGTGAAATCAATAAGCTTGAAATGCTAAAAAAAGAAAAAAATGAAGATTTAAGTAAATTTCATTCTATTGAATGGTTTTTTCATCGTCATCCCAAACTAAGTAAATTTTTCTAATGCATACGAAATGCTTGTAGACTCCGGCTGAAAGAAAATGTATTTAATGGAAACAAAATGTGAACGAAATGCATGTCATTGACATTCAAATGTACCATCAAACTATCACATAGAAACCAAACAAATGTGATGTACTTTTTATAAAGTTTGTACATTATCCAATTTCCATTATAAGAAAATGGAATATGAGATTGTAAACGCTTGTTCATTTAATGCTACCAAATTTTTCGTTAATATGATAATATATAATATATAATGAGCTAAAAACGGATAATCAAAGGAAAGCATTAAAATTTCTTTACCTTACGAAACGCGAACAATAGATGAAAAGTTGAACGAAAAAAGTTCACACCATGTCTAGCATAAGATAAAATCCCTGTTTTATTTCAATATTCAACATAAATTCCAATCAATTACTCCTAATTCAGTAGTAGTAGCAAAATCCTACAGCGCTCAATCCTCACGGCTGTCCGCTATTCGCTAGTTCGGAAAGACAAACCCTGACAGCAATGATCATTACGGCCGAGCATATTCTGCTACTTATTTCCAGTTCATTGGAGAAAGGCAGTTTCCTTTGCTTGACTGGCAGTCCCAACAGCACACCATTAAACTGGCTGGAAACTTGACTCACAGGCACAATGGAATAAAACAAAGCTCATTGATATTTTATGCGCCATTTAACGCATCTTCTTCCAGATTTTACCCATTCAGTGGAGATTCTTGGGAAACTTTCCCTATCCTCAGTTGTCAAACGAAATCGAGTTGTCTGCGACTATGGTTTCATAAATATGAGCTGACAAGACTGGTAAACTTTTCCATGCTTTTATTGCCATCGGTTCAGAAATCCATTTAAATTGACTATTGACATAGGGAAATAATTTGCAAGCCCTGGCAATGGATGTGAGGAACAATGTTTTAGCATTTCAATTGTTAAAGCAAATTTTCTACCATTGGGACCAATGTCTAGCAATGGCTAGGATCATGTCAATATGGAAGGAGGTCGACCCAAGGTATAAACCAAAGTGATTAAGTGAAGCTAGGTTGGCCAAAATATGGGGAGGAAGTCGCGGGAGAGAAAATTTCATTTTCAGTGCAAAATTTAAACAAGATGCAAAATTTAAACAAAGCTGTCCCTAACAAAAATCCAAATGGCTTATAAGTTGGACACATATTATACACTCGGTATAAAATACTGACGTGTGCACTGATGAATGTTGATTCATAAAGTGATAAAAACCTAACTCAAAAGCGGGGCTATGCTCACACACTAAATGGTCATGATTCATCTGTCATGAACATTCAATGAACAGTTGGTGTTTATTGTTAGGATGCGTAAATGTCATATTTTTGTCAGTGTATGAATTTCAGTCTGTCAATAAATTTAAGTACACGGTAAAAAAACATCACGCCTAATCCAACTGTTCTTGCACTTGACTGTAGTCAAGCCACACTACTAGTTGAAGTGATATAGCGTTGATGTTCAAGTGTCTTTTTGTGTGCAATATATTGATTTTCTATAAAAAGATATTCAATGGATAGCACGTTCAAATTAGAAAACATATCTTTGAATTGACACCACTGTTCCCATCCATTGACTTTGAGTTGTTTCGCCTTTCTTCACAACTGTCAAAATACGAATGCAATCAAAACTCATGGAGATGGAGCGAATAAACGCTCAGCAGGAAAGTGACCATTCGAGCGGTTATCATAAATTTCCACCACATATTATTCGCATTCTATAACGTGAGTATTTAAAAGTTTTTACTGTACAGTAGAAATCAGTGAATTGTTATTTTTTTTTCGGTCAGGGAATTGATCCAGCCAACAAATATGCAGCTATCAACCTGTTAACAAATTGGGCATTACGACGGTGGAGGAGACCGTGGATCAAATATTATTGCAATCCGTTTCCGACCTCTCGCAATCAACCTTCCATTATGGAACTCCACTACAATCACACCATCAGTCAGGTTTATTAAACAGGAACAATAGTCCGGTGTGCGAATCTGAGTGGCTAGTGGAATCTCCAAATGTGTCTGCTATTATTGTTTGTGATCTAACGGTTGGATTGATGCCAAATCAACAAATTGAAACACTATATTAGGTTGACTTTCATAACATAATATGACATAATAATTACGATGGTATAACAATTATGAATATTATCATCAAATTAGGAATCTAGCATGTTATAATTCTGTAGCGTAAACATAACATTACAAAATAAATTCATACCAAACAACGAGAAACCCCAGGTTTATTTAGTTATTTAGAAAATTAAAGATTGTTACTATCAATATGTACGGCATTTAGGTTTCAAAGCATAGACCATTTAAACAGCTGGATAAAACTATGAAAACTGAAATGATATGATGTTGATTTTATCGTGCTGTGATGTGATCTCTTTTAAGGGATTTGCCCTTCGTTTTGTTATGCTTATCAAGTAGTGCGATTTCAACAGAAAATCACTTCACTTCATCGTGATTATTTTTTACCGTGATCTATTGAAGTACACAGAGATGTTAGCTGCCATCATGTTTGCATCACTCAAACCAAATCCATTAATCCAACATCCAACATCCAAAGGACTTTCTAATGCTGTATTTTTATTTATACGGAGGACTGTGAGTCTATCTCTTCAAACATAACTTGAAGAGGCAATTCTTACAGGAAATAAATGATGTTGAATATACATGAAATGTTGTTTGATTTCTCAGAAGAAATTATTTTAGTAAATTAATAGATGATTGTTTTACTAGTTGGTGCGCTGCACTGGCGCAACTACGAGGCAGGAGGGTTTAGGGTCTAAACACCCTCCCCCAGAGCCTCTTTGTATATATTTATGCTTGCTAGGTGTTTGAACATGCCGCTATAAATTTGTTCCTACAGGAATTAGTCATCGTTATTTTAAAGCAATTCTTGAACTTTTCTGTTGATGCCGCTCATCAGTGCAATTTGTTCAGTCACGGCCTTGGTTAGCTAATTACACCAATTTTCCATATAAGGCGATTTTTCAATGACAAGAAATTCGCGGAAAAACCCATTGTTTACGTTTGTCAGTTAGGCCCTAATGAAAAATCTTTGTCGAATTTAGTGGATTCAGGTCTTTTGGGATGAACTGGCCTCCTTTGTTTTTGTACCACGTCCTTGCTGTTGTAGCAGCAGGCCAGATTTGGTCAAAACGTAGCTAGACTCGAGACTTAATGAAGGTTAAATGCATATTTCCGAATGCATATCCGTCACAAAATCACAATCATATTCTTTTCCATCACAGAAGCACTGATTTTCTTGCCACAGGAAAAGAGTACTTCCCAAATTTTATTTCTGTTTTCGCGATTTCATCCGCAAAAACAATCTTAAATCTGGCAGGAACCTTGTCGCGAGCAGCAACCTTTTATTTCGATTGTTTTCCGTCGGACTTTTTCCGCACGTGGTGAAAACTACAAACAGAGATTTTTTCACCTCAGAAAAATCCCATCCATCTTGATTGGGATTGAACTCAGACCCAATGGGGTGCCAAATAGCGTCACACTTACCAGTACACCACCGGCAGCAGCCTTATACAATTTGTGCCCGTGAATTGTTTCAAATCGACTTTCGCATAGGTTTCATTGTCGAACAAAAATTCTAGAATTTGTTTCTCCCAATCAATCGTACTGTACGAGATGTTCAAATTTAATCCCTGTAATGAACTCATCGAAATTATGTTTAAATCTTTAATTCAAACAGGTCTAATATTTCATACATAATCTTACTCCCTAAATGCATCACTCCAGGCCTACTTTTTGTTTTAGTAAATGGGGATTTTTTTACTATCGTACAGGTTTGGGCCGAAGTGTCTCAGATTGCTACGAAATTTCATCCACCCTACGTTCATGGATATAAGAACAAAAAACAATATTTTAAAAATTCAGGGATGCCAGTTTTCCTCGCAAGCGCCAATTGAAGTTATCCGATTTTCCTGAACATCACTAACTTCAAAAATTCATAATTCAAGAACGATTCATCGTAGAGCTTTTTTTTTCCCCAAACTATAATGAATTTAAGGAACCATCGGCTCCTTAAAGGATTTACAGTTGAGCCTTAAAAATCGAAATAATTTTAAAAGTAAGCTACCTAGCAGCAACCAATCGAATGGGAAACAAACCGTGCAACCATCTGAGAAACGTACGAGCAAACAAGAAGACGACAGTTCTAGAAACTTTTTCATTTTTGTATAAAGACGAGTGACGGGCCCATAGTTTTTCGAGCAGTACTCAAAAACAAAACAAAAAATGAAAGCTTATGAATTTAAAAACAAGAAAATATTTTTTTTCAAAAATTTTTTTCAAGTATTTTTTCCTTCACTGGATTTTTTTTAAAGTTTTTATTTTTTCCAAATTCTTGAGAAAATTTCATTATAGTTTGGCAAACAAAAATTTGTTCTATGACGAATTGCTCTTGAGTTACGAATTTTCAAAGTTAGTGATGTTTGGGAAAATCGGAAAACTTCCATTGGCGTTTTCCAGGAAAACTGGCAACCCTGATTTTTTTAATACAGTTTTATGTTCATATAACCACAGAGAACAGACGTTCATCTTCGGTCTGCTACTTGTGTAAAACTTTAAACCGACATTTCAAATGTATGTCGTTATGCTCCTGGTAGGCGGCGCTGTAGTTGTGCGAGAACTGTCATGTCAATGTTTATCAATAAGAAGCCTAGCACATAACCTGAAAAATTTTGTTTGTTTTTCTCTGAACTTGCTTTTTATACCGGCTGCGCATATTAACTTTTACACAGGTTTTTCAAGAAATGGTATATGGACATCAATGTCTGTTCTCTGTGATATAACCATGAACCCTATGCATGGACAAAGTTTCGTAACAATCTGAGACCCTTCGGCCCAATCTGTACGGTAGTAAAAAAAATCGCCAAGTAAGAATCAATAAAATGAAACAAATGTCAAATAGACAAGAAATATGATAGAGGCAGTTATATCCATAATTTTTCAGGATGCTTTCAAAGAACTGGCTGTGTTAGGACCCATCAGGACCACACCCACATCAAAATATTTTGAGCATGAGCATGAGCATGATTGACCACCCGAGATTGCTACTCCATAATTGCCAGATTGGCCAGTTATTACACAGAGAACCAACGGATGAGGCTATTGTTAGGAGCCTAGATCCCCTCTGCACGTCCACGAGAAATCACTAGAAAATAGTATAACAGGATTGGGTGGCGCAGGGTTCATTTTGCTAAACAATAAGCTGAATAAACGTGACATCTAGTAGAATATCTGAATACAAGTACCGATTATCGATATGAACCGATATATACCAATAGTAAAAGATGCTATAAGGGCTATCCACAAAGTGTGATGGTGATTTTAATTGGCAAAATAATGTATTTTTAAGTGATTCTGGAAAGCTCATTCGATTTTTCCAAGCCACCGAACCAGGTTTATCTTCGATGATCGATTCCCTTCATCGACTTTTTCTTTTATGAATAGCGTGGTGGTAAAAGTAATTTTCAATGGAACTGATTATTCAATGTACAAGTTGACAACGTCTTCTCACAACCTAAGCAGTGAGCTGAGCCGCATATTTAATTGTTTAGCCGTGGTAAACCAAATAAACATTCGATGAAGAGAATCGATCAAAACAGATAGCCCATTTTACGCGAGAGTTCATGATTTTATTTTGTATGTTCTGGAGCGTTACGAGACTGCTGGTCGCGCTAAACAAGCGTGAACTAAGTTCATGGATTTGGGTTATTTTGAATGAAAATGAGTCATGAATCCAAGTGGAATAACAGTTCAGTTCATCATAGGATTTTGTTCACGAAGGCGAGAAAGGTTTTCTCTCAGTGTAAGTTAAGAGATGATGAACAAAGTTATGGTAACTGTTCTCATTTATTCGCAATGTTCCTTTATTCATACTTTTCTGAAGCAAGTATCAATAGTGCAAAAAGATTGCTTCAATAATATTTAAATACAAACACAAAAAACCACCCAAATCGTGTGTCAATCCTTTGTTTTCAAGTACGATGAATTTCGAAGTGAAGAGAATAATATAGGAGCATGTTTCCTATGTATTGGTCGTTCAATCAAAAGTATTATGCACCAACATGGGATAGATTCCCTGTCAAGTGATTTCTAATTCATAGATCTATCAGATCAGATTATCAGATTAACCGCAGACTATAAGATCGGGATGAAATGTGCATGGCTTGGATAGATATTATCGATCGAGTTGTTTTCCCAACTTCAATCAGAACTCACAAAAGGAGGGAAATACAATTGCAGTACTTTGAGCTAGAGGGCAGTCGACATTTTACAAATGAAACAGCAGTATTTAATTAAATAAGAAAGCGCTGATTTGCAAGAAATATCTTTTCCGCTAAACTAGTTATGCCCGACGGATATATAATCACTGTAAAAAAAAATTAAAAAAATTCAAATTATTTTTCATCGAAAATTGTATTTGTTCATGATCTCAATCCATTGAAGAGAGAAGCAAACAAACAAAAAATCTGATGCGCAATCGTTGAATGTACTCCGCATTATTTACTATACACAAATTAAACCAAAGTAGCACAGAGTATTGCAGATTAAAACTGTCGACACGACAAGGTTTTTCCATTTGCCCTTTTTGAATAAATTATACAGTGTTTTAAAGGACAATCAAATCCGGCTGACAGTTTTCCAGTTTGCAGTTACTTGACATACAATTAAAGCAGCAGCAGAACCAGCAAAGACAGCATCGTGTGTCCCGGTATAACGATGCACCCCAGAATGTGATAGTGTAATGCATAGTTATCAGAGCTGAAAAATCACACTCACCGTATCATCATGTGCGATGTGACGTTTGCCTTGCGTAACTACTAGTCTTACATTTAGTTTTGAATTCAGCGAGCGAAGCTTCTCTCTATCTATTCTCTGTAATCATGGTAATGGCGTTGTAGCCATTACATAATGCTAAAATGCGCCACCTCGCCACGACACGAAGGATTCTTAGACACTACCCTGCCAAGTGTGAAGTCAAAGCGTCACAGATAGGTATTCTGCTTTTATTTTCGTTATTATCATTTTATCTTCCTTCTGTGAGGATTATGAGTCATGCGGAATATTAAAAAGTCCTCCCCTCATTTTTGTTTTTTTTTTTTACACCGGCCACGGACACAACACGAAGAGAGTTCACCGAAGGCATACAACGCTGTGATGTAGGGTGTAGTTTTCAGCAACTGCCAAAGTGTCAAAATCGCACCATGCGTCCGCTGTTCGTTTCCAACCGTGCTCTGAGCGGGTGTGCTTGTATGCGTCCATGGAAAATCCACCCTTGTCGTGGTGTAAGTGTAATTTGTTTTTCCTCCTCGACATCTTTTGTGTTCCTCTATCCGTGTGTAACGCGAATAAAGGTATCAAATACAAAGAACGTCGATATCGATTTTCCATCTGTTGGGGCTTTTCCCATTTACTCATACAGATTGGCGGCTATGTTCACCAGCACATACATTCAAATACTCGTCCCTGCACACAAAGCAAGATATGTAGTATAGCCGTCCCTCGCATCTACAGCAGATGGCAGGGAAGCACAAAGCGAAATGAAATCCTTGAAGCCAAACTAAATAAAATAAGTCAGTGCCAACATTTCGAAAGGGCGATTCTGCTTTTGCAAAGGATGGGTTTCTATTTCACTTGAACAAAAGCTCATGCCATCAGCTAGAGCAGTACTTCCTCAACCAGATGATGACTTTTGAAGAAACTTGCGCCCTAATGAAAAATTTACACCGAAGTAGGTATGAGCATGCTTCGGGCAAACAGTGATGCCAATCATCGATCACAAGAAGATTGGATTCAGGAAGCTATCAAACCCTTTCATAAACACACGTACGAACACACTCGCATCCATTCTGATTGGGAACTCGTTGCGGTTTATAAGGCCGACGAAAATGGGTTTTGTTCTTGATCATGGTTTTCACTGACAGGCATGTGCTTTTCCAGTTGATTGAGATGAAGACAACGGTCAATTGGTACTATTATGTTCGTTCGAACCAGGTTTGTTCGAAGGAGTTTTTGAGGCATTGATAATATTTGTTTAACTACTGGGTTGGATTGGGGACTCAAAGCAAATGTCGTCCTTTTTTCAATAGAGGGTCACTATTATGATCTGAGTTCAGAGCAGCATTTCTGCTTCAAAATAAAATTACTATCAATGAGAATGTGTTCGCTATGTTTTGGTTGGTGAGTAGAAAATAGTGAAAACATGATCATGAACAGTATTTTGATGTTGAATGTAAAAAATGCCACTAGTTATGTTAAATTTGAAGAAGTTGTACAACTATAAGTCCAGAGTACTATTTTGATCAAATCCCATAAACGCAAAGTTTGATTGAAACATTTCATTTTTGACGTTATCTAATGGACATTAATTGAATGCTAAATAGAGTTGGCATAAGTTTATGGGATATTTTTCTCTATTTAAATCAGATTACTTCTGAATCTAGCCTATTGTATGAAAGATTGCAAGCGATTTCGTCGTTAACGGTTGCTTTGGCTTACAAGTGAACGAGGAGAAGTTTTACGCGTCTGTTAAAATTCATTATTTTTTTCTATGCGGTATCGTACACAGAAAAAAAAAGAATTTTATCGAAGCGTAAACTATCTGGATTTAATAAAGAGAAATATCATCCCATAATTTTATGCCAAATATACACACATAAAAATTATGAATTTTACACGAGACGTAATTCATGTTTGTAAAAAGTCGGGGAGATTTCGTGTAAAATTATGTCTCTTGAAACTGACACATACGCAATTCGACAAAAGATGTGTTTGATTGAATTTATTTTCCCATCTCTTTCAACTCATTCTTATGTGCTAAAGGACGCTTGCATGTGTCGGTCTCAGGGGACAGAAATTTACATGACATTTTGGAAGTGTGTAGCATTTCATTTATGTGCACTAAATAACGCAGAAAACTACATGTTATTTTTTCAAACTGGGTAGTAACAAATAAGAACTCTAGTGGAATATTCATCGAAACCATAAAATTGTTATAATTTCACATTTGATTCTTCGTTTAAATTAGTTCTTATCATAATTTTGAACAACCTGCTTTATTTGATTCATAAGATATACATATTTACAATTCATTGACTAAACTCAGGTAATCATGAAAGATTACACAGTTTGAAAGAAACATCAACAAAGAGGAAAAACATCTTCATAGGAAACAGAATGACAAAAGACTTTCACATAACTTCAAATCGACAGTTGCAATCATCACAATCTTACGGACTACCTCTACACTCTGGAACGGGCGACGCCGAAAGTTTAAAAAATCAACAAACAACAGAACACAAATCTACTAAATAAAGACTAAGGTAACGGATACACATGGCTCTTTAACTTAGTACCTAAACGACATCAAAGACGACGCCGCGGAGCACCCGCTACTACTGAATGACAAAGTAAGGTGCAAGGAAATGGCATGGTAGATATTAAGTATAATATTTGCTTTGGACTCAGGATAGGTTAGGCAAAAATGTTAGCTGTAGGTACAAGTGTTTGTATTTAGAAAATAGTATCAATACGGCAGGTGGCCAAGGTTTTCTGTCAGTCGAGTATAAGTACACGACACTGAAGAAGTCTGCACATTGTAGACGAAATACGCGTATCTTTCAAGATAAGCAATAAAGCTAAATGGAATTAAATGGAAATTACTAATCTTTCTTCTCATTTTTATAGTTTTAAGAAACATTTAATTTTCTGCGTTGCACATAAAGGAAATGCTGGATTTGGTATAAATGAATGGGATCTTTCATGTAAATTTAAGCCAGATGATGCTGGAATCAGGTCTGTTGATGGAAGATTGCCAACAATATTGTATGGCGCATGAAAGATTACAAACAATTTCGTTGTTTACGCTTACTTTGGTTTGGAATTAATCGAGCGGAGATTTTACGCGCCTATTAAACTCATTATTGTTTTTTGTATTTGCCACAGTAGATTTTAAACATTAAACGTCATGATTACCAGAAATTTAAATTTCTAATTCATCCAAACCATTTGTGAAATAGTTTTAGTAGTTGGGCTATGCTTCATGTATGGTTAGCAACCCTGCTATGTACAGAAAAAATTGACACCGTTATTGAGCCTCTAAAGGAAGCCTGGTTGCGGCCGCACACCAGTCGGGACCGTAACAACAGTGCGGGACCAAGATGGACGCGCAAGATAGACACGCTTATGCCGAAACCTCAGTTGAGTTCGGCTGTGTCCAAGCAGCAGGCAATCAACAAGTAGGGCATGCTAAAGGTGCTGGTGAAAAAAACAAAAGTCCTGCGAAGCGACGTTGTGGTCATAATAGACGACGAAACCTACTTAACGCTGGACGGCAACAACTAGCAGGGGACTCCCAGCAACAACCGACCTCCCACCAAGGAAATAAGCGTTGATGTCAAAAATATCTCCCACACCAAGTTCCCGAAGGTCCTTTTGTGGCTGACGATCAGTGAGATGGGAATGTCCAAGCCACTGTAATTTTCTTCTGGGTTTGTGATGAACAAGGAAACAAACAGTAATAAGGCGTTCAACTATTATCTCCGACTCACAGTGGTCGGAAAAGCCTTTTTTCACGGCGAAATTAATAACTTCTAAAGGTTACGTTTCTCATAGTGTCTTCTGCAAAGTATTTAAAAACATGTCCATCTTGTGGTGATCTTTTGTAGTTCCAAACTTTGCCGCTAGGGCGGCGCTGTTACTAACTTTTTAACAAAGCACAATAGAACGGATGCTGTCAAAGACACCTTCACACACAAAAAAATACCGTCAAAACAAACGTATTTCAGGTAAATTTAAAAATATATTTAGGTTGTTCTGGCCACAAACATAAACATGCTTTACTTCAAACATATTCTACGTTTAAATCCAAGCGGCATCAATGTTTAAAATTAAAATCAGGTTACGTTTGCTTTAAACATATTTATACTTAGAATAAACCGCATTATTTTTTGAAACGATGTATTCCTTCTGTAATCTTTAAATTTATAATAGTTGTTTAGTTTACGTTTTATATTTACTTTAATCGTTATGAATATCTGGGTTACCGTATACCTAAGATATTCATAACGTTACCGTATACCTAGAATATTAATTTGTTTGATTGCTAACAGGTTGAATATAAACTGGTTCGCCCAGGGACTTGCTACTGGACTTGAGCGAATTGCCTAGCCATAGATGTACGCTCATATTTCTAAAGTTGAAACTTTGGCTCTTTCTCACGTTATGGAGTAGGAAGTATACGGTAAAAACCGCCTACTTGACGTATGTATTCGTAAAATAAACATGCCTTCCAAATCCGGCCAGAAGATTGTTGGGACGTTGTGGGCCTTCAGGAGAGGAAGCAGCCGCTTCTGGAGGCACTCTTTTATGTACACCTGTCCGTTCGTCGTGTCCTGGGTCACGAAAGGTGCACACCGCTTCCCGCACGTGCAGATGGCTTGCCAAACCAGGAATTTCTTCGCAAATTTGGACATCTTCTGAGTGCGGACATGCTCCGGAACGCTGAACTTATCCTTGGCCGTGAAAAACAGGTTGCCGGGGATCTGTTTGAAGTCGGCCTTCACATATGTTTCGTCGTCCATGATGCAGCATTCAACTTTCGTCAGCATGTTGAGGTACAACTTCCTGGCACGGGTTTTGGCGGACTTGTTCTGCTTCTCGTCGCGATTAGGGGCCTTTTGTACCTTGAACGTTCGAAGCCCAGCCTTAGTTTTGGCCTTCTGGACAAAACTTCGGCTTAGGTGCAGCTTCTTAGCCACATCCCGAACGGAGGCGTTCGGATTTCGGTTGAAGGCCCCAACTACGCGGTTGTGATTTTTGGTGTTGTACGGAATACTTTTTTCCTTCACTTCTGGGCTTCCGATCGGTGGTCAACCGTTCCTCGAACCGCTTAATCACTCGCGACACCGTGGAATTCGCGATTCCCAACGTTTTAGCGATGGAACGATGCGAGAGATCCTTGTTCTCGTGATGAATGCGCAAGATTTTATCACGCACGAGCTGTTCTTTCGACTCCATTTCCGCGAGTTTTGATCACAGGACTTTAAACTTGCAGGATGTAAATAATGCACTATGAACTAAATCCACCCAAATTTTCATTAAATTCTACCCAACGGTTAAAAAGTTAGAGCAATTTCATAGTGTGGCAATTTCATCGTGGACACCCTTTAAAACAATAAAATATACTATAATAAACAAAAATTTTTACTGACATGTGGGTTTTGTTCATTTTCCAATATTAGACGTTAATATTTACCAAAAATTGAATAAATCTCTCGTCACTGACGAGGGCAGAAGCAACGCGGTCGCCATATTTTGCTAAGCAAAAACGCAATTATTTATCTTAAACTATACTTTTATTAAACTTTAGATAAATAGTTTATTCATGTCCCAATATTTGAGTCTAGTACCGACGGATCCTTGTAGACCAACGTGAATCCCGAGGTGCAAGTCGGTAATTAGCAATTTGTTCAAAATTGTTGCAGAAATATTTAGTGTACCGCGTGATAACAATCTAAACATTCGTAAATGGATTCCGGTATATTTCTGTAATACTTTAGAACAGTTGTTGCAGAATTTAGAATACTTCTAGAGCAAATTTTCAATAGGTCGTGAGTAACATATTGCTATCATCAAGAAAATCAACGTAGAAGTTTTGGAAATTGGTTTCAATTATTATTTTGGAACCAAGCTATAATATTCGATGCAAATATGTGGAACCAACAAAGTTAAGCAAGGTTTAACTTTACATCAAGAAAGATTTTCATTTAGTTGAATTCCAAATCGATTTATTCGATAAATTCAATTTAAAAGTCTTTTAACATCAGCTAGGGAAAATACGACCTCACTATAAGTCGTTAGTAAAGTTGTCACGTTACATCCGCCGGGTGCGTTACGTCGTGTCGCAAAATAATATGTCGCATTCGTCAAGTCCGTTTCGACATGCAATCACCTGTCATGTTGCTTACGTCAAAATGAATTGGCTGCATAGGTCGGTGCAGAGCATAGAAAAGCACTTAAGTCAAATTGACAAAGCGACGAATGCGACAAAAGTTCGTTATGGAGTAGTTTGTGACTTAAGCCAATTTTGATAAATTATTTTTAGCAACAATTCGGTCCAATTCATATTATGTTGTCTATAATTCATATTGAGGAGTACCCAAGCTATCATTCCGTGAAAAAACATTAGTTTTGTTTATATTGTTATTTACGATCTATTGAAAATTTGCTCTAGACTTAGCCGAATGGATAATTTGTTAAATTACATGTCTTTTTTGAAGCATTCTATTAAATAAAACTACAAAAATTACCCAATTTTCATTGAATAGCAACGATAAAAATTTGGTAATTTTTAACATTTATCTTCCTCCAATTCCCATTATTAGGTAATCTGTGTTTACGCACCATTTGAGTATGTGCACTTTTGAGCGATTATCGGTACTTATTAAACGTTTGCAATTATAATGACAATTCAAGATGTGTGTGTGTGTGTGTGTGTGTGTGTGTGTGTGTGTGTGTAATCTAACACCCATCGGCCGGCAATGGTATTATGGAAGAAATCTGTTTTACAACAATCATTCAAGTGACCATTGGAAGCAGCTTTAATCCGGGAGCTAGAAAGTGATAGCTCTACTGCGGATTCAGCAACCCATTTCAGAATGTCTGGAGAGTCACGCCCATTCCGAGGTTACTTTCACATACAATAAGCCCCGCATGTTAACATTACTAATATCATTTGGATTAGGGCACTGCAACACACTTCCAGATTTGGCACTTTTAAATTTCCAAACCAGGCACGTATTTAGTATTATTTGAAAATAAGTTTTTGTTATATAGTTAAAATCAGATAGATCTCACTCATGTTCGCCTCCTCAATCACACTACCTTGTACATTCGTGAAAATAAAAATTTTCGACGTTGATTCGTAATTAATTTTATGCACTCGCGATTAAATATGCGCAAAAATTGACGTTACTAAACCGCCCGCTAGATATGCAACCTGTATAACAAACTTCTGTACACCCCGTGGTGAATGCACCTAAAATTATGTGCAAGCTTTTCACCCGCCCATGCGCGTTTTCGTTTGCTGCTTCTGACCAGCAAATGGCTGTTCTCTACATTGCACTCGTCTTCTCTTTTTTTCACTCCACACTCCGCCAATTATGCAAATCCCCGCTATGAGGCGACTCTATATCGAGCTTCAAAACTGCTTATAATCATCGATTCACTCGTGACAAAGAGGAAAAACACTCTAAACTAATAAATTATGCCCGAGTGTCACAATATTACCACTAATAACCAAAACTTAACTATTCTTCCGGGTGCGGGGGCGAAGCACAAAAACAAAAAAAAAAAAAAAAAAAAACGGGGAAATACTACCGACACTCACACATTTCAAGAGGGAATCGATTGTATTCAAAATGCACGCGGAGATTTTAGCTCAACTAAATTACGAATTACTTTTTGTTTTTTTTTTCGCGAAAACGACGCAAACAAAAAAACAAAACACTTCAGTTTCGAAGCACGGCTTGCTACGACCTCATAATGACAATTCAAGATGTGTTCAAAAATTATGATACAAATTGAAAGGGCCCGAGGGTCGATCACAAATTACTATCGCTGTCAAAACCTCACAGATAGGATTCGTTCTCCTTCACGACTTAAAATTCGTTCAACTGGCATTTGCTCAGTTGTCAGATGTTGACTTCTTTTTTTTTTGTTTTAATGTATTGCTTTTCACCTGTACAAACAGAAAATCAGCGCCGTTTTTTATCTACGTTTTGTGTTTCCATTGTGACCCATCGAGTAGGTATACATTTAGTGTAGAAAAGGAGACTAAATATTTAACCTGTGTATTCGGAGATATCAGAACTGGAGCTTACATTAGATTTTCGTTGGCTCATCTATCGTTACAAAGACTGATCAACCACCATGACAACAAAGCCCCTGGCAGAAACAATCATTAGATATTTATCCCTCTAAGTATGCTTTAAGCTATTCTGTTGAAAGGAAGGTATGAAAAAAAATCGAATAATATGTGTGGCAAATACAATCAGGTCATGGTAGTAAGCGTCTCACGTCACCACGGGATGATGCAAGAATCGTGAGAGAGGCAAGAAGATTATATTTGCTACACACTTAGAAAATAATACCGAACTCGGTTGAAATTCAAAAACTTTTTATCTGCTGAACGTTCGGTAGTCTGTTCGGTTCAAAATGGAACAACCGAGTTCTCGTTAAATTTTTACTTTCTCACGATCTGTCAAATTTACCGAAAAACTCGGTTGACAAAAATAAATCCAACTTACTGCTTACGGAGAAATTGCTACGATGTATGAAGGTCAAAACTTGGTGTTTACGGACGATTCATTAATCGAAGATGAGATGAGGTTAGTTGTGGGGTGTCTGGGAAGGTCAGAAGCCTCTGCGGCCGGTTATCCGTTCTCTGTGGTATCTTTTCAGCTGAGGCCAGTGCCCTTTTACTGGGGTTGTCAAATGGGACTCAAACTGTTGTATTCTCTGACTCCACGAGTTTTTAATCTGCACTTGAGCATGGATACTCGTGGCTGTTGGAAGTACAACAGTATGCTAGCTTTTCCGTTTCCTCTTTCACGAAACGCAGTCCAAATTAAAGCTAAAAGAGTGCTGAAGGAATACCAGGTAATCGGGCGTAAGCTGCCTCGAATCCACCTCTGACAAGATGCACATCTTTGCACCGGACCAGATCGTGGCCAAGTCCCGTGTCTGGTATTTCCTGCGGCAGTTGCGTAAGTTCAAGAAGGCCACCGTCTGGATCGTCTCGGTCAAGGGTATCCTGGAGAAGACTCTGCTGCGCGTGAAGAATTTCGGCATCTGGCTGCGCTACGATTCTCGTTCCTGTACTCACAACATGTACCGCGAGTATCGTGATCTGACCGTTGGCGGTGCTGTCACTCAGTGCTACAGCGATATGGCTTCGCGCCATCGTGCCCGTGCCCACTCCATTCAGATCATCAATGGCGAATCGGTTGAGGCCTCCAAGACCCGTCATGCCCACATCAAGTAGTTCCACGACTCGAAGATGCGCTTCCCGCTGGTGCAAACCACCACAAGCGCTACAGGAAGCTGTTTTCTTTCCGCCGAGCGGATACTTACTATCAGTAAATCAGGAGCCGTTGACAGTACATGAATTGCACCAATTGCACTCTTTTGAGAGGGTAAAAATGATTTTAGGGAGTAACGTAACGTTTGTCTGTGTACCTGGACACACAGGTATACCTGGTAATGAGGCCGCTTAAATGCCTCCACTGCGCTTTCATTAATCGCATCACTTACCACAGTTCATCCATGATCTAAAAATAACCTGCCTCACTAATACATAACTATCCTTCCCTTGACAATTGTGAAGACGCAGAGGTAAACACGGTCTTTAACAATGATTGTCAAACTAATCATCCTTTCCCCTTCCTCGAAGACCGTGAGGACGTGGCCGGCGCCGGTACTGATCAATAAACAGATTGAATTAGTGAACTTGTATATTGAAGATGTAAATCTACTCCCAAGCTCCATCTATGTGATTCTCTGTGCAATTATACTAGTTCTGTTTAGCAACGGAGTAGCAACTACGAGACGCACAGTCTTTTTTTAATGGATCCAGGCTACATAACAAGGACCTACCGTGCGTTCCGGAAGCGTGTGGAGGCTGTAATTGCAGCAAGTGGAAACTCAATCGATGATTAACATAGTTTAAGACTCTCAGAAACATGGGGAGCAGGTTTGGACGTAAAAAATCCAAATAAGATCCGTCCAGGTGATGATGGAATTTTTCACTCCGCCATTGCGATGAGCGACTACGTTATTATCGAACACTTCGGGATTTTCTGCACACAACCAAAATGACATGTATGTTTCGACCTAAGACCAACAGATGCAAGCGCCCTTTAGAACATAAAAAAGCGTTGACGTCCATTTCCCGGCTTCCGCTGCTTAGGACCATCCTGCAGGGACTTTTTCATGTGGTAAACTGTGCCAAATGGCACCCTACCACCTTGGCAATCTCTTTCGGCTTCTTCTGGGCGAGCAACAAACTGGTGATCACTTCTTTCGCGAACATTTTGACGAATTTGCAATAAAACAAATAGAATGTTTGGATGCAGCACTTGAAAGTAAACATAAACAAATACACTTTCGACAGAAATTAGTCACTAGCTACACGAATTAACCCAATACTCAAGTTTGAACATTTTCGCATTATTTTCTGCCGCACCCTGTATTGTTCGGCGGCGCGAGTTTACTAACGATTATGGATCATATCTCATCACATGATCATGATTATATCACTTATCAAGTTGAATCCTGAACCATCGAGCCCTACCCTACTAACATAAAAAAAAAACCTCCTTTATGTGACCTTTGTGGGGATGCAGAGGTAAACACGGTCTTTAAACAGCAAAGGTCACGCTAATATTCCTTCGCTATTTTCAACTGATTGCAAGGACGTGGCCGATGCCTTTATTGATTATTAAATAAATTGAATCCCTGAAACGTGTACAGTGAGAATGATCGGTTACTCCCAGCCCCATGAGGGTCGGCACGGGAGTTATAGGCTCAATACGTAAAGTATTGTATAACGACCATAGTACTCAGGTAGCTGTACTAAATTACCTTCGAGCGGACAACTTATATGAAAAGATATAAGTAAGCGAGAAAAAAAATAGTGACTACTGATCACAGTCACCAACCTTCAGGAAGTCTGCAAACAAGTATGTCTGGCAGTCTGTTGAGGGTCTTGTAGGTGAAAAGGAAAGCGGTGAGTTAATATAGAGCGCACTATTGTCATAGACTAACTCTAAGACCAGTAGGTCCCGAACAAATACGATATTTTTCTTGGCTCAGTCAGTACTAGCACATCGGTCCCAAGCTCGGTCCCAAGCTCAATGATTCGCCCCTAACAACGTAGCTCACACCAACACATTCTCAAATGTTGTGTCAAAATAACATAGTGAATCAAAACAACAATCAAGATACTAGAACCGGAAGGTACCGAAAAGCGCAAGAATTATTTCAAGGTGCAGACTGCAAGGTATACTTCGGACCTAGGGGTTCTACAACAGTGAACCAAGTTCAAATCACTAGTTGCACATTGATTGTTGCTATTGTGGTCGGGTTACCAGAGATTTAGCCGTCTCGAAAGAACGTCTACACTAGACGTACAGTTTAGAAACACGTTAATGCGCAACAAAATGCAGCTTGAATGCTGCTAATAGTACGATTGATATGTTTTAGTGTCTAGAAGTGCCACGTCAATGCGAGTGACTTTTTTCACGACTCCCAGAATAACCCTAAATTTTACATAAAATCTTTATTTAAAGTCTCCGATTTGTGTCAAAGATAATTTAAAGCGTGTATGGTTACTCGGTAAATGTACAGATACAAAGCAAAGTCATGCAAAGGGGTTGCTAATTTTTATTTCCGGCCATGAGTTAAGCATTATCTGGGTTGGAAAACTGGCCACACAATAAACCATAAAGTAAGAGTAAAGTAAGCCTTCCGTAAACGTGTGGAAAGGCTGTAGCACACATTGTTTAGAAAGAAGGTGAATGATTCACATTATTTCAGCTAACCTATTCATATTGATTTTCATTAATAACATAATAACCATTTCTAAAACAAACAAGTATCTGCATAACCGTCCGTTTTATCCGCAGAAGTTGGCCGGCAGCAAAAAGAGCCCCTGGTTCCTAGAATCATGGAGCTCACGCGAAACGAAACACGATAGCAGCCTTGATTACGAGGACGCCAAGGATCTTCCCATCGAGCTGAGACGTTTGGAGGACTTCGACGACATACCGGAGCCGCCGCTGTCTGCTGGTCTGAAAAGCCGGAGCTTAGGTAGTATATTAAATCCACCACCAAAAACCATAGTTAGATCACGTTCAAGTGTACCAAGTTTAGGTGCTCAAATACCTGAATCGAAAGCGGCGCCTGTTGAGCCATCAGCATCCCGAAGACCAAAACTAGTTAAACAGAAACAATCATTATGTGATGACGTGGATTACAAGCTGTGCGAGTCGTCGCAGGCCTACCGGGATCACATTATACGTAACGACTCACGTATTCAGCTGTTGAGAAAGCAGAGCTCACTAAACGAAGAACTGATGGCCGAAAGCCGATTGCGTGAAAAAGATCGAATAAGAAAACGAATACAGAAGCAGATGTCTCTGAATGAATCATTCCTTTGCCGGTCCCTGTTTACCAAACGGTTACAGGTGATCAAAGAAGGATTGACTACAAAGCTGAAGACATCTACCGGCAGCCTAGAGCGTGTGACGAAGAACGGGTTTGTCAAGATAATACAAAACATTAAAGCAACCACTCAGTCCCATCATGGGCACAACTATGCGCAAGGCCGGCCTTACGATCCGCACAATCCTGGTTATATGACCCACAGTCATGATGGTCGACACGGAAGTCACCATGTTTCCAGGAGCAATTCCATCAACAACAATGGCGGCAGCAATGGCAGCGGCAGCAGTAACGGTACCGACAAGCTGGTAGGGATGGGCGTCAGCCAAGACGACTCCAAACCTCGCCGCCACTCGAGAGAAAGTGGTTCCGGTAAGTTGACCTGTAAATTCCAAAATGACCAGTTTATTTTCTCGTATACTCTTTTCAAAACGGGTTTTCTTCTATTTTTTCTCTCTATATTTCAAAACCAAAAAAAATCAACATTCTTCTATTTACGAACATTTTCCACCGCCACACCATCCATCCCTCTGCTATTGGTAACGTTCATCTGTTTCATTTCTACAGAAAGTTTTCGTTCCACTTTCATTAAACGTCAGCGTTTTGCGGGTACCTATTCCGTACATTATTTTACTTATAATACTAGATGGTTCTAATAGCTTGGTTCTCAAAAAAGTATCTATCTATTGTCTTTGTATAGATTAGAAAGTGTGCGTGACGTAACGATAGTTGATATTATTGCAATAAACGACTCAAAATAATACTGGGGAAGTGGCGGTTTCGGCAACCTCGGAACATATTATTGTTAGGGTGAACTATTGTTGTGAAGTGTAATTTTTGCAAAAGATTACCCCTTACGATGATTGAAAGAGAAGGGCCGAATCCGTCTTTTCACCTGATTAAAATGACTGAATGAATATTGTAGAATAAATCCTTATTTTCTAAACTAAATATGCAGAAAAACGTAAATCGCATGGTAGATTTTATTGGTTCAGTCGATAAACCATCTATTAGCATCGTGTTGTTTACAAAATATTGCAGATTTTCCATAGAATTCAATATGTTTTCCTATGCATTAGCAGATAATCGATGAAAACAATCAGTACACAACAGAATTCAGTGAAAAAAAAACAAATTTGCGCTAATTGTTTGAATCGGTCTTTACGGAAGTCGCGAGTGTCTCATAATAAACAGAAACTGTCTACCAAGAATAGTTGTTATACATATGGTTTTTACTTACAGCACGTAAGTTCGTGTGTCCGGTATTATTCTCAGGCCGGACCACTGCCGTATTATTTGTAACGTGATCTAACCTTCCTAATAAGGATAACAGGTAAGGCTTGTTCGCGACAGAATCTGGACAGATTAAATTAGGAATAAAACAAATTTGCTGTTAGGTCGATCAAAGATGTATTTTTTATTCACTGTGCATTATTAGTTATCTTAAAACTAATTACAGTTACTTAATTAGGCTGCATGAAGAAACTACGAATTTTTGAGATTACTCGAGCCATTAGGGTCTGTGCAGACTTCTCTGCAACCGATTTAGCTGCTTTTGTCCAAGATTTTCGTTTTTTTTCTATAGCTGTAACTTGTTGTTTACATTGAGAGAGTTCTCTTTTCACGAGAGCCCAATACCGCTTGATAGGTCGCAACTCTGGGCAGTTAGGTGGATTCGCCTCTTTCGGTACAACATGGATTCCATTCGCTTTATACCATTTCAAAACATCTTTGGCGTTGTGACAAGATGCCAAATCAGGCCAGAATAGCGAGGGAGCGTCATGGCTGCGTAGGAATGGTAACAATCGCCTCTTAAGGCATTCTTCACGGTATACTTGTTTACCGTTCCGGTAGTGATGAAGCTTTGGCTTGCTCGACCACAGCTGCATATTTCCTGCCAAGCCAAATATTTTTTGGGAAACTTGGCCTTTTTCTTCGTCCTGAAATGCTCCTCTACGCCGTTCCGTTGCATGGCAGTATAAGAAAACATTCCGGGAAGCTGCTTAAAGTCTTCCAGCACATAAGTTTCATCGTCCATTATCACGCAGGAAAACTTCATCAAATATTCGCGATACAATTTGCGAGCCCGGATTTTAGCCGTCACATTCTGTTTATCATTACGGTTCGGTACAGTTTTCACCTTAAACGACTTCATACCTTGCCGGTGCTTGGACGTATGCGCGAGAGTTGAGGACATTTTTATTTTTCTAGCCACAGTACGTACCGAAAGATCTGGCCTCTTCTGCAATATTTGCTTCACCTTCGCGTCCTTCTGTTGATTCCTGAGATCCGTTTTTTTTTCGCTCCCAGTCTTCCTGGCTGTTGTCAAGAGTGTATCGAAAGATTTAAGAATGTTATGGACAGTGCTTACAGGAACACTAGGCTTTTTTGCAAGTTTTCTTTCTAACCGATCCGGATTTTCATTGCGACCGTACACAATTGCTTTTCGCATTTGCTCTTCTTTCGACGTCATCTTTGATTTGATCTATAAGCTTGTAGTATCACCAAAAATAGACATACGATCATCAGTCTGTATCCAGATTTTGTCGCGAACAAGCCTTAATGAGAAAGACGAATATTTTGTAAATCCTGCATCATCTGAAGTGCTGTTGGGCGTTTTTGTTTCGAGCGAATGACTGAGAAAACATTGTCCAAACTATCCTGCGCGAATCGCGAAGTCTTCAAAATACAATAATTCAGTACATTAAACAAATATGATTGAACTTGAATAATGCTTTTTGTCACCAACACTGCTGTTGAGATGCTAAATATTTCCCAAAGGACATTTCTTTTCCAGTATTCAGAGAATTAGGACATTATCTAAAAAGTCACAAATTTCAGGGTTGCCCAACTTATGGAGTGTTGACAGTTTGATAGACACTCTTTGACTGACAGCATGATCGGCTTATTCGATACAGCTCGCATCACATCCCAACCATTCAGCACGATTTAAAGTGTGCCGAGTAGATTACCCTTCGTTATTTATACATTTTTAAACTTAATTATGTTCAGCCATCCCATAAGTTCACAGACTGTTTCATTCAATTAAAACACATATGTACCATCCTTCTTGTGACAACCATGAAGATGCAGAGGTGTATTCGGTCCCTAGTAGCAAAGAAAGTCCAACCAAGCATCCTTCCGTTCCCCGATGAACCGTTTAGGTGGGGCTGACGCCGTTATTCATCACTTAAAGTAATAGGGTATTATAGGGGTATGTGGATTATAACATTGTTCGATAGTAAATATAATAATATACCGGCATTTAATTTATTTTTTAATTTTGACAAGCGACACTATTGAAAAAAAAACAATTTCGAAAATTAATGATTGCAAGACAACACCATCCAATTTCACCATGAAACACGCTACAAAATCAGACTACCTAAACCAACGAACCAACCATTGATTTCTAGCATACACTGTAACCGGACAGTACCCATTAATGGGTAAAAATGTACCCATTTTTCGATATTATATGAAACTGTCAAAAAATGGGTACTTTAAAATCAAAATAATGCATACTAAAGACCCATTTTTTATTTTCAATGAGAGACCAAAAGATGGCTATTGTTCTACCCATAAATGGGTAAAAAAATATCTCAGCATTTTCCAGGCTCGCTTTGTATATTTGAAAGTGCGTGGTTCGAAAAATAAAAAAAACTTCGCGGAACCCATTCCACAAAAACGCGAAGAATATAGAAGAACTTGAAGGTTAAACTGGATAGCAAAATATTCCAAAAACTAAGAGGTACGTTAATATAGGGTGTAAGGCTTGCTTCATTTAGAATTGGAACAAACTTTTGCTCATATTGTGGCGCTCCTAGTGGACGGATTTGGAAGTTCTTGGCGCCCACGTGTCGGGAATTTTGTCAGCTTCACGTATTTATTTCTTTTGACATTCCGCAAAATCGACTGTACTTTGTAAGCAATCAACATGGGAGCTGAAAGAAGGGAAAAAATTGTGCACAGTTATTTGGAAAATCCATTGTGGTCTGCATCTAGGCTAGCTTAACAGCTGAAATTGCCCAGAAATACCGTATGGCGCGTTATCAAACGGTATAAGGAAACATTGACGACGATTCGGAAGCCTCAAGCGAATCGTCGGAGTGGAACTGTCGACCGGAAACTGCGTGGTAAGATTTTAAAGACGATTTTATCAGAGGAATCCCAATCTGTCGGACCGTGATTTGGCCAGAAAATTCGGTGCTGCCCATAGTACCGTGAGGAGAACTCGACTCCGGGAAGGAATCAAGTCGTATCGCGCTAGCTAACAGCCAAATCGGACCATAAAACAGAATAGTGTAGCCAAATCCGTGCTCGGAAGATATACGACCAGGTGCTGACCAAGTTCGACGGGTGTCTTCTGATGGACGATGAAACCTATGTCAAGACTGACTTCGGGCAAATCCCAGGTCAAAAATTTTACTTGGCAACGGCTCGGGGGGATGTTCAGCCAAATTTAAATTTGTTTTTTGCCGACAAATTGCACGAAAATTCATGATTTGGCAGGGCATTTGCAGCTGTGGCAAAAAAACGAAAGTTTTCGTTACAAATAAGACAATGACGTCGGAACTATACCAAAAAGAGTGTCTCCAAAAACGAATTTTGCCGTTCATTCGATCCCACGACCATCCCGTAATGTTTTGGCCAGATTTGGCAAGCTGTCATTACAGCAAAGTCGTTCAAGAATGGTATGCAGAGAAAGGGGTCCAGGTTGTTCCGAAAAACCTTGCCCCCAGTTCCGCCCTATTGAGAAATACTGGGCAATCATGAAGAGGAGTCTCAAGGCAAAGGGAAAGGTTGTCAAAGACATCAATCAGATGAAGACCTGGTGGAATAAGATAGCTAAAACGATGGACGAAGAAGGTGTGCGCCGCCTAATGAGCCGTGTTGCCGGAAAAATTCGAGAATTCCTTCGAAACCGTGACGAATAATTTTATCCGTATTTTTTCTTAAAAGTATGAAGAAAACGCTACATTTGTATAAAAAAAATTCATATACTTCCATTTTTTTTTCCATCTATCTCACTTTATTCGATAAAAATGGCACACACATATATACTCATCAAAATTAAACTGATTATCGGATTTTCTTGAAATTTTCAGGGAATAAAGAACTACTAATGAGTTTTGATTTACAACATTTGTTTTATTCAATTTCGTCTCCCATCCCGAATGCCCGCACCTTCCTTTTCACTCCACCCATCAAATTTTGTACAACCGATTTTCCCAGTGTTTTTGTTGTTTTTACCCAAATTTTCTTCGAATTTCTAGCTCTGTTTTTATAGTTTTGGGATGTTTGCAAGTTCCGTTTTCATATTTGTCCAGAATTTTTCTATTTGACGAAGCTCCGGTGGAATTTGGTGGGTTCATATCCTTTCGCACAAAATTGACTCCGTTGGCTCGGTACCACTCCAATACGTTTCGAGCGTAGTGGCAGGATGCTAGATCAGGCCAAAACAGAGTTGATCTTTTGTGCTTCTTAATGAATGGCAAGAGACGCTTCTTAAGGCACTTTTCCGTGTAAATCGCACCAGTTTATTGTTCCGGAAGTGATGAAGGGAGCACTTATTTCACCACATCCGCAAATCGCCTGCCAGATTAGAAACTTCTTTGCAAATTTCGATAGTTTCTTCTTTCGAACATCCTCCGGAACATCGAACTTCGACTTGGCAACGAAATATTCTTGCCCAGGAAGTTGACGGAAGTCGGCCTTGACGTATGTTTCGTCATCCATCACGATGCAACCGGATTTGGTGAGCAGCTTCGTGTAAAGTTTCCGGGCGCGGGTTTTCGCAGTGATGTTTTGTTTTTCATTCCGGTTTGGGGCTTTTTGCACTTTGTAAACATGTAACCCAGCACGCTTCATGGTTTTCTGCACAAAACCGACTGACACCTTAGACTTTTTAGTGACATCTCGAATTGACATGTTTGGACGGTTCTTGAATTGTTGTACGACTTTCCTGGCCATTTTACTGTCCATTGGACCACTTTTACGACCACTCCCTTCCTTCCTTTGGACACTCAGACGCTCCTTGAAGGTTCTTATTACACGAGACACAGTTGTATTTGCAATTCCAAGCCTTTTAGCAATCCACCGGTGGGACGCCCCTGGATTTTGATTGTGAGTGCACAAAAATTTTCTCATGGACAATTTCTTGTTTCGACGACATGACTGGAACTACTGAATGTATAACTATGAAACTTGGCAGATGTAAATAATACACTATGGATAAGATCTACTCAAATTTCTAGGTTTTTTACTCATACGATTCAAAAGTTACAGAAGATTTTCTGTGTGCCATTTTTATCGAATACACCCCTTTAATTCAATATAATAATACTGAAATACTCAAATTCATCAGTAGAATCTTACTTCCGAGTATGTGCTTCTCCCGGGGTGTCACCTACGATTTCACATCAAGTTGACGTCAGAATTATTTATATCTTATCAGATATATTCCACAGATATCCTCTCTGGATGATAACGGTGTGATGACCACTTCAATGGACCACTTGAACGTCGCCGGAATATTCGTCGGGGTGAAAACTCCCGAACGAAACTTAACATACCTGCTAGGTAAAAGGCCTGAAGCTAAAGGGTTGTCAAAATAAAAAAAAAACATTTCTAAAATTGGGTATTTCATACTCATTTTCCAAATAACAAACGTTTTGAAAAATGGGTATTTCATGCCCATTTCCCAAATAACAAACATTTTGAAAAATGGGTAAAAAATACCCGATAGCCTGACGTACAGGCTCTTTACTCATTAATGGGTAAAATCGTTTTACCCATTAAAGGAGTTAACCCACTTAAGCTCGAAATGGGTGATACCTAGGGTGAAATCTAGATGCAATTTGACTAGTTCCGATCAATCACGGACTACCAACTACGAAATGAGCGGTCATCTAAGCTAAAGCAAAAGCTCAATTGTAATTGTGTGGTAAGATGATCAATTTCATCAGAATGCATGGTTCTACATTCCAGGTCATTTCTATTCATGGGGGTTAAAAACTAAGCAATTCGATGTACCAAATGATGTTGCACTACCAGTGAATCTCGCTTGTTAGCGCAGCTATAGGTTAGATAAAGCTTTAGATGTTGTTTACTCAAAAACTATAACGAAATTTGGTATCATCAGCCAAACATTAGGCCAATCGCATATTATAAAAAAAAAATTACTTATGGTTATTATAAACTTTCCGACAAAATAGACAAACCACGGACATGGAAAGTCTGTACTTCCAACTTCATTCAGATTTCAATCTATTGCGCTCTCTTCTGGTTTGTTGTGACATTCCTTTACGGAGAACAAACGTGCGAATAGCCCTTTGCTGAACACATTGAGTAATCACACTTTGGCCCTAAATGATTTTTTTTTTTTTGGCTTGAATGAAACCACTGTTGCGATATGTTGATTTTACGTGTTCGCCGTAGAATGTTTGTTTCTTCATTGGTTTTTATCGCCTTGATCTAGCCAGGGGCAAAATGCCTGTTTCGCACCTTTTTTGCTACAAGTTTGTAATCACCCTGGTCCTAACCAAACAACAGACTTATTTCAGGAGGCAATTAATGCTTTTTGTTGAAGTTCAGATATAGATATAAAGATGCAAAAACTGAGAAATATTCCAAAGTAAGGTTTTGGTATGACTTTGGACACCATATCAATCATTTTGTTCAGTTTTGACCGATTTTGTAGAGATCAACAAAGACTTCACTTGCTTTAAATTTAAATAGAAATAACTTTATAGGCCATTGCATTTTCAACGCTATGTCAAAAAAGTTCGTGGCCCAGTATGTGTGGGGACTGTCAGAAAGTAGCATTACACTAGACGCTGCACAAATTCTACGCAGAACCACAAAATATTAATCGCTTTGCATGGAGTGAGCCGTCTGTAAGTTCATTTGTGGTAAAACCACCGATGAACCGGCATGAAACTTAAATTCGATTTTCGATCGAAAATCTATAACGTTGGATTCAAATATGCAGCAAGGCAGCTGTCAAAGCCATACAGTTATGATCTATTTTAAAAAAAACTATTCAAAATTTTAATAACTGTATTTTGACCATTGCATGAAAAAGTAAAACATGTCTGTCTGTCTGTCTGTCTGTCTGTCTGTCTGTCTGTCTGTCTGTCTGTCTGTCTGTCTGTCTGTCTGTCTGTCTGTCTGTCTGTCTGTCTGTCTGTCTGTCTGTCTGTCTGTCTGTCTGTCTGTCTGTCTGTCTGTCTGTCTGTCTGTCTGTCTGTCTGTCTGTCTGTCTGTCTGTCTGTCTGTCTGTCTGTCTGTCTGTCTGTCTGTCTGTCTGTCTGTCTGTCTGTCTGTCTGTCTGTCTGTCTGTCTGTCTGTCTGTCTGTCTGTCTGTCTGTCTGTCTGTCTGTCTGTCTGTCTGTCTGTCTGTCTGTCTGTCTGTCTGTCTGTCTGTCTGTCTGTCTGTCTGTCTGTCTGTCTGTCTGTCTGTCTGTCTGTCTGTCTGTCTGTCTGTCTGTCTGTCTGTCTGTCTGTCTGTCTGTCTGTCTGTCTGTCTGTCTGTCTGTCTGTCTGTCTGTCTGTCTGTCTGTCTGTCTGTCTGTCTGTCTGTCTGTCTGTCTGTCTGTCTGTCTGTCTGTCTGTCTGTCTGTCTGTCTGTCTGTCTGTCTGTCTGTCTGTCTGTCTGTCTGTCTGTCTGTCTGTCTGTCTGTCTGTCTGTCTGTCTGTCTGTCTGTCTGTCTGTCTGTCTGTCTGTCTGTCTGTCTGTCTGTCTGTCTGTCTGTCTGTCTGTCTGTCTGTCTGTCTGTCTGTCTGTCTGTCTGTCTGTCTGTCTGTCTGTCTGTCTGTCTGTCTGTCTGTCTGTCTGTCTGTCTGTCTGTCTGTCTGTCTGTCTGTCTGTCTGTCTGTCTGTCTGTCTGTCTGTCTGTCTGTCTGTCTGTCTGTCTGTCTGTCTGTCTGTCTGAATTCTAACGCGTTTCACCATCATTTTGGTCCTAACCGTTAGATAAGGTCCAGGCCTTTGGTTGATTTAGTAATGCATTCAACTAGTACGGTTAAATGACGAGAGATTATCCTCGGTACACTCGAAATTTGCAACAGCAAGCGCGTCGCCAAAATTTTGTGACCGTGACGTTGGGTTGGTGCTGCCAATAATATTAATTAATCAATGTTTGATCGAAACCAGAAAATATGTTTTACAGAAGACCATCAATTTGAAAGTCTGTACGAAACTCAATTCATATGAAGATTAGTGACGATACCAATTTTACAAACAATCCACAAAAAAATGATCTATTAACGAAACATTTTTTTATCAAACAAGAGTAAGAGAATAAATGAAAAACTATGTTCGATGATTCAAAGTATTTGCGAGAGATTCTTGAAAATGAGAAGAATGATTAGTAATTTCCATTTAATTCCAACTACCTTTATTGCTTATCTTGACAGATACGCGTATTTCGTCTACAATGTGCAGACTTCTTCAGTGTCGTGTACTAATACTCGACATATATGCAACGAAGAAGACTGCACATTGTAGACGAAATACACTGAAGAAGTCTGCACATTTTAGACGAAATACGCGTATCTGTCAAGATAAGCAATAAACGTAGTTGGAATTAAATGGAAATTACTAATCATTCTTCTCATTTTCTAGTTACAGGTATTCCACTAAACAGCTCACACTCTCCAGGATTCGAGAGATTCTTATTCTGATAGTTTCAGAAATATCCTATTGTTTTGTATCAAAATCCTTTTTTGTTGCTTAAAGCATTAGAAGTCTTAGAAAATTGTAGGATCAGTATTATTTAACGTTAGTAAGGCAAGTTTGTACCATACCGAATGCATCAAACACGTTTGTAAGCTTATGTTTAGAACTAGTTGAGCATTATTAATTGATCTTAGCTAACGCATGTTTCACGTTCTGGGATCCTACCACCTGTGTTCGTTTGATTATGAATGTACCTATTTACTGATAAGTGCACAGATCCTCAGTAGCTTACGGGTCGCACGTTCAAACTCACGTTAAAAATTATATCAGCTTACATCATTGCCGCAGTTCTTGAAAATGATATTCTTGTGTATGACGTACTTTTAGTTGCGCGTAGAAAATATTAGTCTCATATGATTTCAAGTGCTTTCTAATAGAATTTATTGTCTTAAGTCGATCGCGCTTCCTAAAAAAAATATACTTTACACGAATATTTAAGGTAATCTTAAGAATTTGTGTAAAGCTAACACAGCTTCTGAAAATAACGAAAGCAATTAATGCACTTCGAACGAAAAGACTGTAGTATATTTGATACGCTATCCAAAATTTGTGCAAGTAAACCCAGTAGCTTAGCTTTTTTTGAGAACCACATATTGCTTAATTTCATTTTCCTAAAAGTTTGCTAATCTATACTTTTCCATCCATCCATCCTCTTGAAATGTTTGCCCCCATAGATTCTTCCAAGGATAGCAGCCTGCAAAGCGATACCAGCATCGAGTCCGAAGACAGCTTTGCCTCCGTTATCTACATTCCCAAGCCGGACCAACAACAGCAGCAACAGCAAGGGACCGGGGTGAACGAAGGATTCGGCCCTGGTCCAACTAGGATGCCTTCGGGGCCGACGTCTCCTCTGGTAATGCCCTGTCCTACGCCGGCACATTCACCTGCTCCACCGCGCACAAAGCCAAGCCCCCCAAGCGGAACAGCTAACGGTGGAACCGGTAGCAGTGAGTTTAGCCAATTCACATTCGAGGATACTTCATTGTTTCATAAGTTCGAGGAAATGGCTTCTTCTTCATCATCTGTACATAACGCATTTAACACTAGTATTAAAATTCTCAAATCCCCGCCTTCAAATGCTTTGGCTAGCACGAATTCAACGACCACAATTGCTTCCAGCATTAGCAACAACATTAGTAAGATTACTCCTACAAGTAACAACAGTGCTAACAACAATAGTTGCAAACTGACATCGACGACGACGACTACGACGACGACGACAACGGCGACAACGACGACAGCGTCGTCGACGTTTGTGACTAAGCCGGTAGTTCAGAAAATAACACGACAGCAGATCAAGGATTTACCTCCGATTCCCAAGTTCCGGAAGAGCTATCCTATCCTTCGTCGGCAAACATCTACCGGAGCTCCAGTAGTGCCAAAATTGTTATCATTGGAACTATTTAACCCGGAAACTGACGACTTGGACAGTGACTCCAGTGAGCCTTCATCGCCGGATTCGATCGACAGTGTGATAAGCGCGCTTCGACCAGCTGTCTCGCCGCAACCTTCCACAGCTCAAGAGTCTAGCCAACCGGATGCACCTAGCATTCCTCCACTTATAGAGGCAGCGGCAGTTGTGGCTCATAAGTTGGAAGACACCGTGGAGTTGGTAATACGAGAAAGCGAATCTAAGCCAAAACTCCTCAATGGGTTACCGGAATCTCAAGAAATCCTAGATGGCTCGTCTTGTCGGCAGCATCTGGTGGATTTTGCAGAAAAATTAAGCGCTCAGTTATTGAAAGAACTTGATAATGAGAAGCAACAATGTGAAAGTAGTTTCGATGATGACGATGACGTGTTCAGTGAGAACCGGTTTACGAAGAAAACTCTATCACTTTCAGACGCTCAACCAATTACGGATCCCTATTTGAAAAAGTTAAACGGTGACCTGCGAGATCTAAACCAGCTTCGGGCTGAACTGAGAGAAAGGCGACTGATGTTGGCAAACTTAAGTCATCTTGGATCGAGCGGATTGGGCGGCAGTAATGACTCACTGGGACCCAGCTATGGTTCGTCAATGACCCCCATCATCCAAGAAGAAACGGACGATGACGAAGAATTGAACGAGTTGTGCGAAGTTGAACAGGAAGATCAAGACAATTTTCATGGATTGCGCGGAGTCAAGATGAATCTCAACAAAAATGATGATTTTGTCATCATCCCCGAGCTGGACGAAGATGATACCGATCTGACAAACGATACAGCTTTACTGATACAGGAAGAAGATAGCACGGAAGAGCATCTTCACAACATTGATGTAGACCCTATAGCCAGTAACAACAGTAACAATAATAGTACCAATGATAGTCATTTAACTAGCACTAGTCGTAGTTTACCCCTCAAAACGATAAATCTAAGCTCTACTCAGCTAGATGGAATCACCGGAAACTCACAGCACAACAGCAGAACAACTCAAAAATCGTCGGCTCCGAAAGTCACCTGTGTCGGGGAAACAAGTGAATCTAACAATAACAAAAGAATGCCCGACACGAATAAGTCTTCGATTGAGTCGCATACCAGCGTTGACTCCTGGGCTCATTCGACAAGTTCGGCTTCACTGGATAGTCCTTCAGTGGGTGGTGCAGCAACGCATCATCGCTACTATCACGTGTTCCGCGAAGGTGAGCTAGATGCTCTCATCAACCATCACGTAGCCAGTCTGCACATTGTGTCATCCTACTATGAACGAGCTTCGTGGTGTGTGGTTGCCGAGAAGGTTCAGGTTTGGACCATCTAGGAACTGTTGTCATTCGTTTTATTTTTTAATAACGATAGTAATTCGAACGATAAAGTTGACCTGCTTGCCATTACTTATTGAAAATGTTCGATGCTGTTGAAAACATCAAACATACGAGACTTCTTATCTGTGAAACTAACTCCTAAAATAAGAAATCAATTTGAACAATTGAATACAGTGAAACAATATAGATCAAGATAATTACGAGTAAGCGAGAAAAGGCTCTAAAACTGTATTATTTGTCTCTGTGATTTATACATTTAAAAACATAGGAAGTAACTAGCGATAGATGAATGCAAAGTGGAGAAATAAGTTAATTGTAATCAATGAAATAGCATCCTTTGATCATATTCCTTATTTTGACTTTAGTAAAATATCGTCCCCTAATTGAAAGTTGCACCATTTAATCGGGTAGGGTAATTTTCTAGATTTTTTTTTGGCTAAATTTCAAGGCATGGCATCTTAAATTATTCCGAAGTCATTCAGAATTTAAACAACGGTTGCGAAGAATCATGAAATCACAAAGAAACATGAAAGAAAATTAAATTACTATTCTTTTCACGGTAATATCAGAGAAAAGTGCCGATGGCGAGCTCCCCTGTCAAGTTTGTAAGTACAGAAGAGGATTGTTTTCTTAAACTTACGTGACCGTCAGCCTTTCAGAGCGGATTTAATTCATGAAAAACGAACCGTCTTGGCCACCTATGTCAAAGTAGGCGGTTTTTAGGCTGATGAAAAAAATACAAACGTTGTGGACATTGAGCGTCCGTTTTGTTTTTTTCTTTTAAAACTACATCAGTTGCTTTCACTCAGTTTGAATGAACCAAATTTTTTAAACAGTTTCAACTAGAGTAAACACTCCCATTGTTACGGAAGGTCAGAAGCATTAGATTTCTGTTGTTTTATATGGAGAAAAAAAGGAAATCGGCCATCAAGAATATCAGTGGAAATAGATACCCAACTTATTCATTAAAAAAAAGAATAAAAATAACAATTAATTCCAACTACCTTATTCTTTCTTTACAAAAACAAAGAAAAAAAAAAAAAAAGAATAAAAAAAAAAAATAAATAATCTTCTTTTTTTTCTGTTACAGGTATTCCACTAAACAGCTCACACTCTCCATAATTTATTCATTAAGTTTTCCTTTTAGTTGAAAATGGATATGTTAGTTATTAACTTGACCAATAAATCAATCAATTTTTAAGTTTCGCTGTGCTTACCGCTGTGAACAATAATAATCAGTCTAATAAACCAATTGTACATACCATCCACTGTCCCGGATCGCAGAAACTGAACATTGATTTCATGTGTTGGCCCTGTTCAATAGTAATCTCTATCTCAGTTCTATGCAGATCCTGTTTTACAATACCGTTCAGCTATTCTTTTCATCGAATCGACGAAATTCTTCTAAATATTACGAATAAAATTAAACGTAAGCATATGGTACTACAAAACAAACGAAGTGAAAACAAGAAACAAATCAGTTGAACTCAAGTGCACACAAAAGAAAAATAACAAAGAACTAAATAACTCACAGACAATGACTACATCAAACAAAATAGTGATCAGCGAAAACAATTAAAATAAACACAACACAATTCATATCAGAATATAAACGAAATCAGTTCTATTCAGCTATAGGTTAAATAAAGTCTTCGAAATACATGTGATTTTAGACAGATTTTCAAGGTGTCAAAATGTTTCAGTGTAACAATTTTATTCATAATATCGTCAAATTTTGAAAGAATCAGTAACGGACAAAAGTATCTACTATATAGTGATTTATAAATTTTTCCAATGGGATGTGATTTTTAAGGATTTGCATCAACTTTTTTTTTAAATTCCATTAATAGGTATTATGTTTTTAAGCTATATAGATTCAATGTGTCAATGAGTAGTTACAGAAACTCTACTTTATCATTTTTTTTGCTGGCTGCCTTCTAATCTCAAGCCTTAATTTCTAAACGAACGACGAGCCGAACTAAATAGGATTAGCGATTAGCTCTTTCAAATGTCTGTACTTGGACAAAAAAGCAGTCTACGATAAACTAAAACCAAAACTAAACATAGTAAAATTTACAGCCCATTGAACATTCCTTTAGGAAAAAAAGAAAAGTCCAATGCTATATACTTTTGCCCAATACTGTATTTGTATCTAACGACAAAATTGTCTCTCCCAACAATAATGCTCCACATAGCCTCAAATGCATTTAACGGAGGTAGAATCCCCGCCAAGGAATCATCCCGGCAGCTTCTCGATTGGTACCTCATCGTTCCGAATCTACTAGACTCATGCACAATACGAAACCAACCTGCAAAGCGCAGCTAAATACAAAACTGGAAACGAAATCAGTATTCTCGCACATGTTCCAGCTTGTGGACACGTGTCTCAATCGTTTTGTGTTAGATGGACAGCAGAATAATTAAAGTAGACTACACACACTCATACAGTTCTTACGTTTTATATATGTAAATTTTCAGAAACCAGAATATTTCAGCAAAACTCTCTCCTTGTACGAATCGTTCATCGAAGTTCATTATATTTTTGTAAGATAGGATGATTTCTATCAGAAGTAGTTGAACCACTTTCTGTACAAATACAATAAAAAAAACCATAGATAAAAGGAAAAACGAATTAAGGTTGATGAAAATACGAGCAAATCTTCAGAGAACAAGTAACACAATCTTTACAAACAGAAATATCATTAAAAAACAACAACAACACAAACAAACATAACTGAAGAAAATTCCCTGTTAAATAAAGTATTATATAACCCTAAACAGAACAACAACTACACCCGAAACATTGAGGAAAAAGGACAAACTATATTCTTTCTTTGTAAAACGGATAGAAACAAATCACTGCGAGACAGAAGAAAGCAAACAGACGCGCATTGTAATACATTAAAATGCAGAAAATATAAATAATGTTGAAAAAATCTAGTTGCAAAGCTTGTTTCTATCAAATTTCAATAGCCACCAATCACCACCCATAGCGAGTAAAGGATGTAACGATAAAAATCCCCACACGCTCTTTCTTTCGATCCGTTGGGTAAAATTAATTGAAATTTTGCGTAGACATAATTTAATGTGTATTGTTTACAATCTGTGAGTTGATTTCTTCAGGTGCACAAATTTTTTCAGAATGGCGACGAAAGAACAGTGCGTACGCGAAAAAGTTTTGCACGGGTAAGGAATAAGGATCTGTCGTATCGTGCCATCGAAAAAAGTTGGGAATCGAGAATTCCACGGTGTCTGGTATCATAAAACGGTTCAAAGAACGTCTGACTGTTGATGGGAAGTGAAGATCCGAAAAAAAGCCGTCAGGTCAACGAGAACGATCAAAAACGTGTAGTTGGGGCCTTTAAACGGAAACTGAACGCCTCTGTTCGAGATGTTGCTAAAAAGTTGCATGTGAGCAAGACTTTCGTGCAGAATACCAAAACTCGAGCTGGATTACGTACGTTCAAGGTTCAGAAGTCCTCAAACCGTGACGAGAACCAGAATACGGTCGCAAAAAAACGTGCCCGGAAGTTGTACGATCAGAAGTTAACGAAACCACACTGCTGCGTAATGGAAGACGAGACATATGTGACTTCAACCAGATTCCAGGAAACCTGTATGTGACTGTCAAAGATAAGTGTGATGTTCTCGAGACACAGAAGATGTCCGGACACAGAAGATGTCCGGACACAGAAGATGTCGAAGCTCGCCAAGAAGTTCTTAATTTGACAAGCGATTTGTCCTTGCGGAAAGCGAAGTACACCTTTCGTTACCGCAAGCACCATGAATGCTTAGGTGTATTTGGAAGAGTGTCTCCAAATGTGGCTTCTCCCTTTCCTAAAGGTTCACGACGGTCCGACGATCTTCTGGCCAGATTTGGCATCATGCCACTACACGAAGGACGTGCTAGAGTATTATCAGGCGAATAAAGTTGATTTCATGCCGAAAGATCTGAATAATAACACTCCGGAACTGGGCCCAATAGAAAAATATTGGGCCATTATGAAGGAGCACCTTCTAAACCGACTTAAAGTGGTGAGTAATGTAGAAGAAATGAAGAAAGCATGGGTTAATAAGCAAAAAACTGTCGATTCTGAGGCCGGGCAGAACCTTATGGCTGGGATAAAGGCCAAGGCTCACGCATTCGGATATAAAGGCGAAATTAATTAAACGAATGTACCATAACTAACTTTGATTGTTTCTTTTTACTTCCGAAAATTTGATGAAAATCGGAAAAAAAAAAACTCGAATTTTGAGAATGAATTTTGTGTGTGCGGATTTAAAACTGTACACCCTTTAGATCTCCCTTTCAACCAAGGACTTCAACTCACAACATTAAAACCCCTATTCTCGTTTTCAAACGAGTCGGATGCATCGTATGAAAAAAGTTTTTTTTTTATTTTGTATGACGGATTCGTTGCCTCAGATAGCTCAGTTGGCAAGAGCACAGTTCAACAAGCCGGATGCAGTGGTCCAGTCGAAATAATTTTTCGGGTTGGAAATTTTCTCGACATCTCTGGGTATTCCCCTAGATCTCTAGATCACAATGATCTCTAGAATATATCGAACATTTTCAATAAGTAATGTCACACAATATTCATGCCCCAATTCATGCATTAATAGCGGCATAGAAAGCGATTTATCAACAACTGTGAAAATGCTTCTAGAATACTTATTACTTATTTATCTTTGGCAAAAAAAATTGGAGAACTTCAACAAAGATTTCATGACGAAATTTATCAGAAGCAGATAAGGATTTATCAGATTGAAATTTATCAGAAGCAGGAGTGGACAGTAATTTATTGCTAGAACTAAGAGAAATGAAGAGAAAGTATTGATAGTTCCGTTTAGCGTGACGGCAGGATTTGAAAATTTAAAGATGCAAGTTGAAAACGAGTGGAGGGCATATCAAGGTAGTATACGATCGGGTGCTTAATCTTTTACCAAGCTACCCCAGATGCAGGGTAGGCAAGGATGAGGATACCCCCTTGACTGGTAGAAGAATATGCGACCGATCGTGCTCTTATATTACCTATTGCTTTGTTCTGGTTCTAGCGATTTGTTTTTTTCCCTCTCTCAATGCCTAACATGGGTGAGAAATTATCTCTTGGGGTACGACTCTATCTCAGATGCAGGATATTTTTTGTTATGCTTTTGTGCGATGTATGCACGTTTAGTAAATAGAAAAGAAGATTTTGAAGATTTTTTGAAGATTTTATGAAGATTTTAAAGATTTACTGCAAAAAGATGCAGCACGATGGGAAAGATGATAAATGGATTAAGACACAGGTTGGAACCAAGATTTTTTCAAAGATTGATTCGCTAGCGTGAGATTTTTCGATCATCTCAAATCTGGATTTAGATGTGTCGCACCCCCAGCGAACTGCCAATGTTTATTTTTTCATCCAAATAAGGGTAATATGCATTTACTCATATTTAGGTAATATCACTTCTAACTCGCAAATTGTAAGTGAAGTTGACCCTCTTTTGTGAGTACAATTTAACCATATTATGAGTATTGCATCAGTTACCCATATGGGTGAAACAATTTACCTTTTTATGGGTAATTGGTCTTAGCGTGTACCATGTCAAAACACTTTTTTGACGTTTGCCTTAAGCCACAAGACTGACTCGATGTTTCGACATGTTATGTGATGCCACACCTCCGCCACATCAGTGGACGCCTCGACTTATAGCGAATTCGTTATTGATCTATAGTTCCAAACTGGATCGGGTATCGAAATTAGGTCGGCTTGTTGTGTGTTAATCGTCAGTGTGTACGGTTTTATTTGTAACTCGTATCGGGTTGAGGTTTGCACTGACTATAAGTTCGAGAATAATTCTTGCAGGTTGGAACTAGTTCCAACCTAGGTTCAAAAACGAATTCGATATATTCTCTCTTGGCTATATGTAAATAGCGCATTTTACGAGGCGTGCGGACTAAAATTTGTTTGGTTATTGATAATTTCCAAATTTTAAGCTCTGTAAATCATAAATTTTAGTGTTGATTAGTTATACCCTCTAATTAAACAACTTTACAAACATGGGTAAAAGACGATTCAATGAAAAAGGACGGCAGCAAGTTGAAACTGTGATTGATAACACCGCAACCAAACAAGTAAAGTTCCTATGTCCATGTACTAATCTTCAACGTGGTTCAACTACACCTTTGAACACTTTCAGATAAAACTAGATTTAAATATCCAAGGCGATGTGTACGGTGGAGACGACAATGCTAACATGTTGGTTCTGCCATCGAAAAAGCGGCCCACTAAAATTAAGCGTGAGAAAACCATCGTTACGAAAATTCTGTCCAAAAAACAACGTAAGCGGTTGGAGAAGATTGTGGACCAAAAACGGAAGAAAGAAAATCGAACCTCTTTGATAAGTGCATTGGCTGAAGTGCAAGCAACATCCGATGAATTAAAAAACTACACCAAGCTCAGTTCGGTTCAAACGAAAGGCTTGAAACAATTGTTCAAGGAGCAAAAATACGGCGTTGTAATCGAACAACCGACTAAACCGGCGGAGGATTCACAAAGTCAGGACGGCCAACGTAAGCTGAAAAGCCTGGTTGGAATGAGAAAACAGCGCCTGGCACTGTTACGAGCTCAACGAGAGACTGAGGATGACGACAAGGAGGATGGTGAAGCAACTATAATGGATTTGAATACAATCAGTTTAAAAAACGAATCTTCGTCGGAAGAAACAGATTCAGAAGATGAGGTTCCCATAGTAGAAGGGACTTCTGTTAAGATAGTGGAGCCTGAACAAGTTCCTGCAGCCGTAACAAATGTGCAATGTGAAACAAAATCCAAACCCAATCCTGATTCGCATGAAACTAAAGAATTGAACAAACTTACAGATCAGAATGCAAATAAGAATATAGATAGAAAACCAGCAACTTATGTTCATGTAGAACGTGATGCTGCTATTCAGACTGCTCGTTTGAAACTTCCAATTCTTGCTGAGGAGCAAATCATCATGGAAACGATCAGTGACAATTCAATAGTTATATTGGCTGGAGAAACCGGAAGCGGTAAAACAACACAAGTACCTCAGTTTTTGTACGAAGCAGGATACGCCAGTTCTGATCGTGGTTTGATTTGTATCACCGAACCACGACGTGTGGCAGCCATATCCATGTCCAAACGTGTGGCCACCGAAATGAACCTATCTTCAGACGTGGTTTCCTATTTGATTCGTTTCGAAGGAAACGTTACTGATCGCACGAGGATCAAATTTGTAACCGATGGTGTTTTGTTAAAAGAAATAGAAAATGATTTCCTATTGTCACAATATTCGGTAATTATCTTAGACGAAGCTCACGAGCGCAGTGTTTATACAGATATTCTAGTTGGACTTCTTTCGCGGATCGTTATACTCCGTAGGAAAAAAGGCAAACCACTGAAGTTGATTATCATGTCAGCAACGATGCGGGTAAAAGATTTTACAGAAAACCAGTCGCTGTTTAGCAAAATTCCCCCAGTTATTAACGTTGAATCCCGGCAGTTTCCCGTTACTGTTCATTTCAGTAAAACCACCGCCAGTGATTATGTTAGGGAAGCTTTTTCGAAGACGGTTAAAATTCACACCAAACTACCAGAGGGTGGGATACTTCTTTTTCTCACCGGCCAGAAGGAGGTTAACCACGTGGTAAAAAAACTGCGCAAGGCGTTTCCATACAAATGTTCACTTGCTGCCAACAATACTGGTGATAATTCACTATCGGAGAATTTTGTCGAAGATATCGACGAAGAGCTAAAGCGTATTGTGAACCCGAAGAAGGCAGCAAAATTGGAGAAACGAAAAAATAAGAAAAAACATCAGGATAAATCTCTTAGAGGTAAATGTCAACTGAGCGTTTTAAAAGCCAAGGAGTGTTGTTTGTCGCTATAAAATGGCTTTTGGTGGACAATTTTCACCAAATCTGCTTAACATATAATTTGAAGCTGTGGCAATGTTTTAACAAACTTTACTCAATTTCGTCATCTACACCTCTTGGCTCTTAAGATCCTTAATGCCTGGGACAGACATACAACGTACAGCGTTGTACTCCTTTAGTCTAGTACGTGTTTTTTGGTACTGGATTAAAGTATTTGACAGTTCGTACAACGGTCAGCGTTGTATGTCTGTCATAAGTATAACTATAATGGGAAATGAAATAGATTCATTTCTTCTTATTTTCTTACCATTTTCAAGCTTAATGATTATTGCCGGCCCTCAACTAGAGTGAACAAAGTTTATTATCTGGAAATTTTATCACACTGCATACACTGCCGTGAAACGCATATCAGTCCCATATGATTTTTCGGTGGTTTTGAGTTATGATTGTTAACTGTCCTAATTATCGTTGTTCTTTACGTTTTAATGAAAAACTTGGGTAGTTTGTTCTGACGAAACATGAAAACAACATTGGGCCAGTTTGTCTCATCTTAAAAATAATCGCAAATCAGTCCCACCATAAGAAGCAAGCCATAATAACGCTAATTTCAAAACGATCTACTCGAGGTATCATCCAAACCTCACATGGTATAGTTTATTCTTTTGGGTTTTCCTTTTTCATTCATTCATTTTCCTATTCAATCTTGAATGGCTTCTTACCTTCGTCAACTAACGGTATAATGGTTTTAAGTAATGTTGTTTTTCTTTACCCATCAATTTCTTTTGGTTGGATTTTGCGTAATCCACAGAGCGGCTGTTATGTAATTTGAAGGATCCTTTTTTGAACATCAGCATGTCTTATCTTGTCGATATATGGTTGAGGGAAAATTTATGAATGACACTTTCGAAAATGCTGAAAAACGATACCGACTTTGTCTTTCAACAGTTACTCGGTTAACTCTATCGCGTCTGAAGCATTTCTCGCCAGCCGCGTCCAGGTCCCAAAGGGATTTATTCATGTCGATCCAGTCATCTTTGGATGCCCGTGTGGCACACTCCTTACTACAGCCATAATTATCCATAATTACATTGTTTGCAAGACGCCGTTTTCTTGCGGTGTCCAACTTCCGAATTTCTTTTTTAGTCCTCTGCCTCGACGTTTTTCCGTGTATCCTCAACATTTCTGTCAGTATCAAAAAAGCTGCCATCCGAATCAGAATCTATCGTTGGTGGTGCTGTGATCACCTCTGGAGGTTCGATGATGTTTTCCGTCTACTTTCTTCCGTTGTCCAGTTGTCCACTTGTCAAAGCTGATGAGGTGTTGAAAAAACACCGGAAGTTTTTTTTAGTCATGAAAACCGTTCAATGTTTGTTCATGTCAGATCGAATCCGGGCCAATCCTCATCGGAACTATCATCCCAGGCGTAAGAAACCTTGATCATGTGTAACGAGGTCAAATTGAAGACAATTCGGAACAACTTTTACGCGAACTAAAAATAACATACTTCGAACAAAATAAGCAACTTTGACAGCTGAGCAAGAGGGAAAAAATAATTAGGCTGGAATTAAATTTGACCACATGAAAAGCTCCGCTCATGATAGAGGAAGCGGAACGGCAGAGACACGTCCCCAGTGGGATTTTTCGCCGGCCCTCTAAGTGTTTTAGATGTACTTAATTGAGAGCATGTGAAACAAATGGCAGCGACAACTCAGGGAACAATACCAAATTGCGTTTGATTAAAGCATCACTGAGCCAAAGCAAGCAACAACTCTCATGCTACCATTTATAATGCTACAATTATCATAAAGTTATATCAATCAAATTCTACTTAAAAAAAGACTGGGACTGATATGCGATTATTTTATAGTCGGACATACAAAATAATCGCATATCAGTCCCACTGCTGTTTTTTCGCTGGAAATGTTATAAATTTGTAGTTTCTTCAGACAAAAGTATTGAACACACCATAATTTACATAACAGGGTGGAAAGGTATACATACATCATACGAAACACAGTGTATTACGAAAAACATCATCACAACTTTCATTGCTGTTTTCTCCATTCGATGATTTTCCATATGGGACTGATATGCGTTTCACGGCAGTTCACTACTTTTTTCACTATTTTAAAAAAAATAAATTTTTTTTTTTTTTTTTTTCCCACTCCGCTACCCTTATGTTTTGTCTATCACAGTTTCCAAAACAAAGCTTTTTAAACTTTTTTCATGTATATTTTTTCAACACCCCTCTATTATCTTTACCACCCTCCTCACCAAACCACACCTCTTTTTCCCCTTCCCAACCCCCAAAAAAAAAAAACTTTCCAAACTTTCCACGACATATTTCCCAATGCATATTATAAAGAGACACCATTGGATTTAATGGTCCGAATTTCGCGTAGTTTGGCCGATGATGACTTGTTGCAAACAAATTTCAGTTCCTCAAATTCCGTTTGGGGGTGTAAAAGTGTAAACTAAATAATAAGAATCAACGCGGTGTGAAGCAATATCGTTTACAAATGTATTGTATTTTTCCCCACTTTTATGTGTCCAGATCTCTTAATTTGGTTGACTAGTGTACAATAGGTACAAGTAGTGATTATTTTAAGTTTTAAAAATCGGCGGTGCGAAAATAGTGACTTACGTGACCATTTTCCGAAAAATAGTGACTTTTGGATGTGAATAGTGATTTTTTAGTGACAAAGCTCAAAATAGTGAGTAAATCACTAAAAAGTCACCTGCTACCAGCCCTGCCTTTTATATCGTTCACTGCCCAAGTAACCACAAGCATTATAATATTGCCCATATTCAACCCAAATCAACATCATCAATGCGGGATCGCATCAATTTAACAGTTGTCAAGTAATGAAGCATTAGATTAGCTTTAAAAGTAAAGTGTTGTATTACCAATGCAACAATGCTGCTTTAGCAATGTCTTATGGCATAATAAAAGATATGGCATTAGTTCGATCTTAGTGGGGCATTAAAAGTTCAATAACTCCGTAAAATTTGAGATTTGACCATATGCGTAGAACCATTTTTTTCTTCAAATATCATCCTCTATCGCCCCTGAAAATATTTGCACTAAGGAACCTAACACCTTGTATAAGGCATAGTTACTTTTTCAGCAGTTGAATTACTGCTTCTACTGAAATGTTTCATCGCATTTTTGAAAGCATACATAGAGCTTGGAATATTTTGAAGAAAAAAAAAATCGAAAATGTTTAAAATTGCTAATTGAATTTAGATCTTTTCATTGTTGTTCTTTATTAGAGATGTTATTTCATACTATTATTATATGGTATCTTCGCGTAACAGTTCAGGGATTTATATTTTATTATATGCACAAATGTGTTTCACCTTCCATCGGGATTTCTCACGACTAAACGCTGAGTGTCGGTTGCTTTAACACTCTGAGCTAAGAGAGCAATAGAATTACAAAGGACAACTGCATAATATTAAGGAAACATACTCTCTGCTCTCTTTTTCGTTCTAAAAGAAAAACATGTATCATGCAGCTATTTTTAGATTTTTCTTGCTAAACACGTCGTAGAGACAGCGATACCCGAACCAATGAAAGCATACAAACCGACGTTCATTACACAACAAGCCGACACAATTTTGATACCCGGACCAGGTTTAAACTGGATAAAAAAGAAAAAGATATTAGAATGAAGATTCCTCGTTGGGAAAAAAAGTTCAGCCTTCTGAAAATCAACACAATTAAAAAATAAACCCGTGGTTCTCCATATTTTTTCCCGAAATTTTAAGAACCAAACCTACTGCTGCAAATTTCAAAGTTTAGTAGAATGAAGATGGCAATTCTGGATCTGAGAAAATGGCATCCAGATGATACTGCACCAATGCTACTTTTTAAATAGCAATGAAGTATTTCTCGGGTACTTTTTCAAACAGACGTATGTCATTTTGTAAACAAAGAGGGGAAGTAAGATTCAAACGTAAATTTCTCGAAACCCTTAGCACTTTCATGCAAACTTGGGCCACCAACACAAGGAATAACATTGCTTTACATGATTGTGATGCTACTTTATGTGAGGGTACTGAGAATTTCGAGAAATTAACTTTTGAATCTTACTTCCCCTCTTTGTTTACAAAATGACATACGTCTGTTTGAAAAAGTTTCCGAGATTTATTGAGATAATGCAATAATGCATCATTGAATGCGTATTTAATGTTAAGTTGTTTTAGATATATAGTAATGCATCATCACATTTTTAATGTAAACGTAATGCTACATACATGGGAGTTGTTGAAAAAAAAAATATGGCATTACTGTTGCTGATAGTCGGTCGAATTAGTGTTATGGTATAATGCTTATGGTTACTTGGGTAGTTTTATTTTTAAATTGTACAAAGACGTAGTCCTACGTCAAAAAAATAAAAATAAATAAATCAAACTGCTTCTTGTGGAGTAGTTTGAAATGTTGTACGGATTACATGCATTGAGGCGTGATTAATACTATCCCACAAAGGTCTGGCAGATACATCTTGACTTATATTGTTACCACAAACGAAGAATATGTTTTGTTGCATTAAGCCTTGCAATACACTATTGTATGAGTAAATCAGTGCCTTGTAGATTTAACATACCTATATTCATGGCACTTAACATGTACAATTAAATATAGGAATAATTTTCCAGCCAACAAAATAAACCACACTTTTCTCAATCAAATGTGAATGTTGCATGGGACGTAAACAATTTGCTCTTGAGTATCTTTTTTCCTGGTTTCATCCCAATCTTACTTTCTTTTTCCACAGAAATAGAACGGGTAGAACTGCCTAAAATAAACTTGGACAATTATCAGCTCCCATGGGATGATGCTGAAGCTGATCAACGAGAGGGCGATGATGAAATGGAAGAAAACAGCGAAGATGAGATGAGCGATTCGGAGTCGGACTTTGATGGAGATTCAAATACTTGTGCAATGAATAATACTCAACCGCTTTGGGTTCTGCCGTTGTACTCAATACTGTCATCAGAGAAACAGCAGAAAGTTTTCGAAGAACCGCCAGAAGGAACCCGCCTTTGCGTTGTTGCCACAAACGTGGCTGAAACGTCACTTACCATACCTGGAATCAAGTATGTAGTTGACTGTGGTCGACAGAAAACGAAACTGTACGACAAGGTGACCGGAGTCACGGCCTTTGTAGTAACATATATAAGCAAAGCATCCGCCAACCAACGTGCTGGACGGGCTGGTAGAGTTTCTGCCGGCCATTGCTATAGACTTTATTCAAGTGCAGTGTTTAATGATGAATTTGTCGAATTTTCCGAGCCAGAAATTCAGAAAAAGCCGGTCGATGATTTGATACTGCAAATGAAATGCATGGGAATCGATAAAGTTGTAAACTTTCCTTTTCCATCTCCACCGGATAGAACCCAGATGGAAGTAGCAGAGAAACGACTTATTCTGATGGATGCGTTGCAGGAATGTATAGTGAATAACAAAAGCAAATCTAACACCTTAAGCCGTATTACCAAGCTAGGTAGGACAATTGCTGCATTCCCAGTTGCTTCACGATTTGGAAAAATGCTAGCTTTAAGTCATCAACACGGTTTGCTACCGTATGCAATATGTATGGTGGCTGCTTTGTCAGTTCAGGAAATTTTCCAAGAGGTGTCCCTATCCGAAGACACAACAGATCATCAAAAATGGAGAGCAAAAAGGAAAGCTTGGGCTGGAACCAATCATTCGCTTCTGCTTGGTGACCCGATGATTTTGCTGCGTGCCGTTGGTGCAGCAGAGTTTGCCAATAGCAAAGGGCGTTTAACGGAGTTTTGTGAAGAAAACGGCATTCGATTGAAAGCTATCAAGGAAATCCGAAAACTACGAGTGCAACTTACAAACGAGATAAATGTTAACCTCAAGGATTTAAACTTAGCAGTTGATCCTGCAATGTCGCCCCCAAGCGAAATTCAGGCTAAATTATTGCGCCAGTTGATGATGATTGGTATGGCTGACAAGATTGCCCGTAAAATCCCAGAGAGTGAGATAAAACTGAAAACAGATCGGGTCAAATACAAACACTCTTACAATCTGGCCAATATGGAAGACCCTGTCTTCATGCATTCAAGTTCCGTGCTGCGCAAAAAGGATCCAGAATGGGTATGCTATCAGGAGGCCTATGAAACAGTGGATGGTGGCAAAGCAAAAATGTTCATTCGTGGTATAACGGCAATTGAACCAGAATGGTTGGCGCAGCTGATACCCAAGTACTGCAATATCGTTAAAATGATGGAAGAACCGGAACCGAGATACGATTCGACGGAAGATATCCTTCTCTGCTTTGTGCAAGCTACATTTGGGAAGGCTGGATGGGAGTTGCCAGCGGCAGAGATTGAAATGCCCAAGAATATGTTGAGGTGTCAGTAAGTACATGTTTTATAATCAAATTCTTTATTAAATGCTATATTCCTATGTAGTCCAGCTACCTATAGCTATAAGGTTTCATAACATTAATGTGTTTCCGTTTCAGATATTTTACGAAATTTTTCCTGGCTGGAGAAGTTTACCATAAATTGAAACCATTCAGAAAGTCCTTGCTTTCTTCGCCGGACTGCGTTCTAAAGTCTTTTTCACCTTCGATTAGTCGCATTTCCACGTTCGTCAAAATGTTACTGCACAACGCAATTTTTGACAAATCGCGTCTAGAGGATCTTTGGAAAACCGATCAAAACTGTATGTTGTGATGTGACTGAGTTCAATTTAAAGATACTAATTCTAATTCTAATTATTCCACTCAACAGTTCTTCTTGCCGAGTATCTACATTTTCTACCAGTGTCCTGTCATTCCGATGCGACCAAAGTTTGGCCACCGATAGACTAAGAAAAAAAAACTTATTTTCTGTACATTGAACGTTTCTGTATATAGCTACCGAATAATACTATGTAGGCATACCGTAGACGTATCAGTTATGCCTATACGTTTCTATTGTGATGAGTTCCCTAGGCCATAATAGTAGCGTATAGCCATTACATAGAATAATTGATATATTTCTTTCTTTTGTCACCAATCCTTGCTTTTAACATACGGTGTTTGATGAAAACCTGACCTTGATGCAAAGTATTTCTTCTCATAGTGCAAAGTATCGATATTGCGCCACTCAAACGATACCAAATCCTGAACCTGAACCTAGATACTCTCAAATTTCAAGCCTTTTTGATTGAGAACTCGTACTGCCCTTTGAAGTTAACATAGGAATTATTACGGGGTAGATGCCCCACTAGCATACTCACTTAGATTTAATCCTTAGTGTCATCTGCTAATTACTCTCATTTCAAATTTGAGTAGCAAGTAATATACTGCCGTGAAACGCATATCAGTCCCATCTTTGCTTGATTTCCTATTCATATGGGACTGATATGCGTTTCACGGCAGTATATCAGGTGGGCTCTTTTTTTTGACGTAGGACTACGTCTGTGTTTTCAATACTGGGATACACGTTCGAATTGTGAAAATTTGGAGCGTCACGAAAAATATATAGGTTTTGAACGTTAATAAATAAGTCATTTCACGATCGATTTACAAAATGTTTGCACCAATCGATCGGGACATTTTCTACGCTTCGATTACAATATTGAAATCTATTGATTTATAACATTCAACTATTGACATTAACGCAAATATAAGGTGATGTCTTAGAATGTCGATTTTTCATAGTAAATTTACCAAATACACAGTACTTTGCTAGCACAGACTTCATATTTAAGTAACGAACGTCTCCAAGGCAGCCATGCATGTTATATAAGGGATACACCTTCGCATTTTGAATTAGTTTTTCGGTGGTCGTGGAGCTGTGCAGAGTAGGATCTGCAGTTGGATCGTTGCCGGGAGCAGCACTGGCGAGCAGTCGTTGCCCAGAGAGGCGTTGTTGCAGTTGGCTATAGTTGCCAAAGCTGCCGTCAACCTCGCTGCGAGAAACATGGCTGCTGAAGTCTACGAGTTGGCGGGAAAAAGCCGCTCGTGACAACGAGAAAAGAATCAACTATCCCACGTCACCTGCAGATGGCCACCCGCAACGACGAGTAGCTGAACCAAGAATACCAAGAAGAAAGCCCAAGTTCAATCGCGAACCATGTTTCTCCCCCGTCAACTAAATCCGTCCTTTTCAGGACGACCAAATCAGTTTGCCAACTTAAGAGTTTGTTTGTTTGAAATTTTCTCTAGGTCTGTTTAAAAAAAAATTCAATTATCGCGCCCCGGCTGAACATAGCATTTATTAAACGGCGCGTCCCGGAGTAAATGACAGAGAACGTTGAACAACCAATGAACGAAATTCAAGAACGGATAATCCGGATGGCGGTGGCAAGCAAATTAGAAATGTTTCGGTTATGATAATCATCTCTCCAGCGTGTAATAATTAAAATTAATTATTGTGGTTCAATAACTAAAGTTCGTCCCCTTTCGTGCACTAGCATCCGACGCCATTACCGAATAGCTCTTAGCAGAACATTTTGATTCAGTCTTACGACAGTCGTGGAGCTGTGCAGTGGCTGTACGATCGCAATTGGCGGTAGCAAGCACTCTGGAGGGTGTACTGGCGAGCAGTCGTTGCCCAGAGAGGCGTTGATGCAGTTGGCTGTTGGTGCCGATGCTCCCGTCAACCTCGCTGCGAGAAACATGGCTGCTGAAGCCTACGAGTTGGCGGGAAATGCCGCCCGTGACATCAACGAGACAAGAATTATCCCACGTCACCTGCAGATGGCCACCCGCAACTAAGAGTAGCTGAACCAAGAATACCAAGAAGAAAGCCCAAGTTCAATCGCGAACCATGTTCCTCCCCCGTCAACTAAATCCGTCCTTTTCAGGTCGACCAAATCAATTTGTCAATTAAAGAGTTTGTTTGAATTTTTCTCTGGTGCTGTTTGAAATTTCCATTACCCGACTGAACATGGCATTGCTTTAAACGCCGCGTCCCGGAGTAAATGGCAAAGCGCGTTGAACAACCAACGAACCAACAGATCCATAAGTATCTTCTACGCATTAAAGATAGTGGCCCTTTCAACCATCGTAGAAAATACAACCGGGCCGTATCATCATAAAGAGCCACCAAACGCTTTCTAAAGAGTTTACAATAGAATTTTCTTACATATTTACTTCCTAAAGCTGTTCTAACGTTCCATTAGCACTTTTTCGACCTAGACGTCTATCGGCAATAATAGACTTTGAATTCACAAACAGACCACAACCATCTACAACGCAATAAGGATAATGATCTCCAGGTGGTCGATCATATCAACAGGATGTGCTCTTATGGTGCATTCTCGCTCCACCATCTGGAAGGCAAACAGTTCCAGTAGCAAAGTTCGGAAAAAGTAAACGTATAGCTCCACATTAGAGACCCTATGAAGAGTCACGCAAAGAGGAACATGCAACACTTATTTCGATTAGTTCTCATTTTGCGTGCCTGTGTGATTCAGATGGGCTGTTCGATAGGTAGCCCCGATAGGTAGATTTGGCTTTACTCTTGGCGTGACTCTTTATAGGGACTCTACTCCACATCTACCGGGTGCTGAAGCATGTTAACCCGATACTGTCGTTTCCTCCAAAGCGATAAGCATTATGAACAGCTTCGTCTATGATATTTCCGAGCGGATTGAAAGCGTAGCTTCCCGACTGACTAAAATCAATTGAGAATAAGATTGCTGCGTAGTCCAACGTCACCTTTGCGCACAACCCCTTTGGGCTGTACTTTGTAGTTTTTTTGTTGGCGAACAAAGTGGAAAATTTTAAATTGAGAGCGTCGAGAAAATGGTCAGCTTTTGTACGCTAATAACTCAGGCATTCCTCGTTAAAATTTCTTAACTTTTTTCTGAAACATTCAATTAATGTTGTTAAATTATCGCGAAAGCTGTGCGAAAACGCAAATAGAACTGCGCAATTACGTTAAATCCTTTTGGTGTCTGGCGCGGTTATTAGGTACTTGGGTCATTTGCGCACTTGAAGAAGATAGATAGAAGATAGACTTTTGCGATAATTTATCGCGCAACGCATTATAGTAAACTTTTGAGAAGAGCAAAACTAAGAGGTCATGTCTTATAGCTATACGTTTTCGATACTAGATTCATCAAATGCACAGTATTTCCAATTAGGGTCTAATTTACAATCGTAAAAAATAGGTTCTTCCGTAAATTCCTCGTGGCACGAAGGCTACCCATGTAAGCTTCCAATTCTATCGGATAGGTGAACTCTTCATCTTCGAAATGATGGTGGTGGATTGATAAGGCGAGTTTTCAATGATGAGATATTCGCGAAAAAAGCCAGGGTTTCGCGTAAGTTTCGTTCCCTCTCAAGCCGCCTCTTTAAAAGTCTCTACATCAAAGTAGGACGTCCTCCATCTGCGAGCGAATGGAGTGGATGCTCCTCCTTCCGCACGCTGCCTTGTATTGTGGACGATACAATAACGAACCGCTAAGTGGTCGCTATGGGTGTAGCCATCATCCGCCCTCCAATTGCTAAGCAGCCCAGGACTGCTAAATGTTATATCGATGATCGATTCCGCTCCGTTTCTATGGTAGGTACTCTTGAGACCCACGTTGGCTAGGTCCACATTGAGCCTAGCCAAGGCCTCCAGAAGAATCTGGCCCCTAGGGTTGGTACGGCGGCCCCCCCACTCGAGCGCCCAAGCTTTGAAGTCCCCTGCTATTACCAACGGGTTCAGGTCAGTTAGCTCCGTTGTCATCCGATCGAGCATATTGGAAAACTGTTCGATCGACCATCTTGGCGGTGCGTAGCAGCTGCAGAAGAACACTTCATTCGCTTTTACAACCGCGAAGCCTTCGTTTGTGGTAGACACAACATCCTGAACCGGGTATTTGCCCGTCGTCCATAATGCCGCCACGTATTGCCCACGTATTGCCCTTGGCTGTATGCATTCAACGCACAATATGAGCCTGGAGGTTCTGGCAGGAGTAAAACCCTTACAGAACCGCTTCTGGGAGCTCTAATCTAGAATACTGATCAACTGTGGAATCAGTAACAACTATTGTGATTGAAAACTTCGAAGAAATGCTCGAATTGAGTACCCAGTCTAGATTCTTACGAATCTATATTAACTATATGTCATCTGATCAACTATGATCTCTCCATGAAACGGGCTATCGCAGCTCAAGTCATCCTTCAATCCTGGCCCAGATGGAGTTCCGTCAGTATTTCTATAGAAACACATTTCCATTCTGCTGGCCCCTTGCATCGTCTGTTCCGGATTTCCACATCAAGTGGCATATTTCCCTCGTGTTGGAAGGTTGCTCACTTGTTTCTAGTTCACAAGAAGGGAACCAAACGAGATGTGGATAATTACCGAAGCATTTCGTCTTTAAGCGCGGTATCGAAACTATTTGAGCTCGTTATGATAGACCCTCTACTCTCCCACTGCAAGCAATACTTAAGTGAAGATCAACACAGGTTCATAGTCGGCCATTCCACTACCACTAATCTGTTGTGTCTCACTTCGTTTATTACGGAAAATATGGCCAAAAGGACGCAAACGGACGTCATCTATACAGACCTTTCGGCAGCTTTTGACAAGCTCAACCACGACATCGCTATCGCAAAACTACATAAGCTTGGAGTAAATGGAAGTCTCTTACAATGGTTTCGCTCCTGTCTCACTGATCGTCTGCTGACAGTTGCTATTGGTGATTGCATGTCCGACGTTTTTCCAGCCACTTCAGTAATACCTCAAGGGAGTCATTTAGGGCCGCTGATCTTCTTGCTGTACTTCAATGATGTGAATCAAGCCATCGTAGGCCGCCGTCTTTTGTATGCCGATGTCCTGAAGATCTTTTAACGAATCCAGTCTATCAACGATTGTCACCTCCTACAACAGCAGCTACAAATCTTTGCTCACTGGTGCAGCCTCAACCGCATGGTGGTTAATCCGGAGAAGTGTTCGGTGATCACTTTCTCTAGAAAAAAGGAGCCGATTCTCTTCGACTATAAGCTTCAAGGCACGGTAATCAAACGTGCGACTTACGTCAAAGATCTATTAGTTATTCTGGCTTCTCAGTTGACGTACAAGTTTCACATCTCGTACATCGTGGACAAGGCATCAAGAGCTCTAGGCTTTATTTTTCGGATGGCTAAATACTTCTCCGATATTTACTGCTTGAAGTCCCTTTATTGCTCCTTGGTGCGATCGATTCTGGAGTATTGCTCTGCCGTTTGGAATCTGAGCTATATTAATGGCGGGAATAGAGTCGAATCTGTTCAACGCAGGTTTTTACGCTTCGCTTTGAGAAGGTTGCCTTGGAGAAACCCGTTTCGTATGTCGAGTTACGAGAGTCGCTGTCGATTGATCGATCTTGCACCGCTTCGGTTTCGTCGTGACACATCAAGGGCTCTCTTTGTTGCAGACATTTTACAAGGCCAAATCGATTGCAGCGCCATCCTGGAGCAGATTAATATTAACGCGCAATAGCGTAATGCTGAGGATGCCAATTCGCCGAAACAATTGAATGAATTCCAGTCGTGGAATGGACAGGCTTTTTAGGGGGGCTACTTTAGTATTGGGTCCTCCCTTAGCTCAGTCGGTAAAGGCGCAGCTACAAAGCAACACCATGCTGGAGGTGGCTGGGTTCGATTCCCGGTCTGGTCTAGGCATTTTTCGTAAAGGAAAATTTCTCGACTCCCTGGGCATAGCGTATGATTTTACTTGCCAAATAATCATACTAATGCAAAAATGGCATCGAAAGCTTTCAATTAATAACTGTGAAAGTGCATTTAGAACACTAAGTTGAGAGCAAGCAATAAGCTAAATGTGAAAGCAATAAGCTTGAAATGCTAAAGAAAGAAAAAAAAAGACTAGATTTTGCAGCCACCAGTGCACATTTCACTTTTCCGTTATACTTGGCTCTTAGGTACGCCACGCAGGCATACGCTCCTTCACTAGCGTCCACAAACATATGAAGCTGCCGCGACTCAAATTCCTAGTCACCACGATCAGGAAAGTAGCAACGATCAATCCGAATGCAATTCAATTGACCGCAAAGCTTACTCCACTGCCACCACCTCTGGCACAATTTATCTGGAATCGGCTCGTCCCAGTCGGCTTTTGCCCGCCAAATATCTTGGATGAGTGTCTTACCGTGAATGACAAAGAAAGACATCAATCCTAATGGGTCAAACAGACTCATCACCGCTCGTAGAACGATGCGCTTATTCGGTCGCTCCTGGCTCTCTTCCACGTGGAATATGTGAATTTATCCTCTTCAGGGCACCATAGCATTCCAAGAATCCGTTCCGCCTCCTCAGTTTTGTCTAGGTTCAGACTCTTCTTCGTCACTAAACTTGATTCCCCGACCCGTCGAAGGATTTCCTCCGAATTGGACATCCAGTTCCTGATATGGAAACCTCCATGAGAATGAACCGTTCGCACCTGTTTCGCCAGTTGAACAGCTTTGTCGATGATTTCCGCACTATCAAGGTAGTCGTTAACCATATGTTTGTTTAGGATAGCGTTGGCTGCGATTGGGAACTTTTCGGCGAATTCAGACGCGTTAAGATTCTTAACATACTGCGCTGAACAAGGAGAGCAGGTGGCGCCAAATGTTGCAACATCCATGTTAAATACTGCCGGATCTTGTTCAGGAAAATCACGCTACAACAGACCTTGAGCTTGTAAAATATTCAGATCTTCCCCGGCTCCTTGGGATTGAGAGTCACTCCTAGAGGAAGGTACCACAATTTGTTAGGGTCAGCCTCGTTCAACTCTGCTTCCGTCGCCCTGTGGATATATCCTTTCTCTTGATACTCGATCATCTGCTTTTTCACACTCTCGCCAATTAAAGAATTTTTCGCCATACGCCGTTCAAGGCACTGCATTCGTTTAAGAGCCATTTCGTAGCTATCTAGGAACTCGAACGTATCGTGCGGTACCGGTTTCGAAACGTTGGCCGACACGCTTCGTTGTATCCTTTAGTATACGGTTGGCTCTCTGGTCTTCATATGATTCAGGACTGTCCTCGGCTTTTACACCCAGGCTTTCGACGGAAAAGTATTGTTTTACTAGTTCATGAAGTGATGAGTCCGTCTCACAACTGCAAATGTGAAAGCTCAACGCACTTTCACTTTTTCATGCACTGAACCGTAAATAGTCCATCCTAAACGGATCTTGGCCGCGATTGGTTCTTGAGGGTTTCCTTCACAAATCTTCAAAACAGCGCCGAGATATGAATTATCGTTGCCAATTAGAATCTTCGGGATCACTTCTTCGTAGTCCTGTATAGGTAACCCTTTCAAATAGGGATGATTTGCAACCATTTCAGCATAATGAAATGACTGCCGTGGAAGGTCAAGACGGTTAACGGTTCGTACATCGACCAGCTGCTAGCGGTCGTCGGTTTCTCTCATGCATTTACTCATTTTCCTTTACAGAGAGGTACGTTTTTTGCGGGTGGAAATTCAGCCAGTTTGTAAGTTTCGTCTTACCTGCTAGCCTTTCGCTAGCCCGATTTGGCCTGGCGGGCGTTTGCGAGCGGAATATTTCCCCCAAAGTCGTTCGGATTTGGTGGTTTTAAAAAAAAATAATGAAAGGAAAAGAATAAGCTATTTAAACGTATATTCACCTATCCTGTTTCCCCTTACCGACGATCCGATGTCACTCGTTGGGGCCCTTCGACGATGATGGCGGCGGCTGCTTTACTAATCTCGTTCCAGGTTGGTTTGTCCACAATAACGTTGCTGCCTACACAGCGGTCCTTGGCGTTTAGCGGAGGGGATGAGCCAGGCTCCTTTGTCGGAACCCCCTCGGCGACGGCGGTGACAGAGCACCGAACCACCTACTCGCTGTAGATGGTCCTTGGCAGTCACCACGATGACTACCCAGGCGAACGCACCCTCGGTTCAGCCTGCTTCGTCTCTCCTTGGCGATAAGCTGCGGTGGCGAGAGGACTCTATTGGCTGAGCCACCACAGCGAAGACGGTGGGTGTTTGACGGATCCTTGGGATTTAGCCAGTGGAGCGATAGAATCCTTGATAGTTAGCTCCACTTTGCTGGCGATCCAACACCCTGCTAGTGTGCCACAGTTCACGGACTACGGCCGGCTTAATTCGGGAAACACTTTCGTTCACTCCCAATGGTTCTGGGGATGGTTCATCCAGCGAACGCGCGCCACGGAAACGGCACAAAAACTCACTCTTCTACACACAAAACGATCCGGGTCAAAACGCGTCCTATCGCTTACGCAGTCCGTAACTTTCTCCCTTTATTTTCGACAGACAATCCAAAATTCTACAAAGACGTGCCGCCATCCTTTAACTGCCATAGCTTTATTCGTGATGTTTTCTCCGTTTTTTTGCGGCACGAGGGAAAACAGGACCTAACTTTAATACAAACGCGATACAATTTAAACCGATAATTTTAACCCTAAATTCTAAGCCTACTAACATAATGATTTGAATAAAATGTAAAACAAAAACAACAAATTAAAATATTTACAGATTTAACAGTGGTGAGTATGTTGCTGAGCGTGTGATGTCAACAAAAACAAAACATAACAGACACGGAACACGGTCATGGAAAACAAACGAATATTCTTATGTTTAATTGTCACCCTAGACGAGGGTTACTTATCGAGATATTTAAGTACGTAGACTGGCATATGTTCACCATTCTTTCTGCAGAAAATGAGCTCACGTAGGAAAGGAGAAGTCAGAAAATGTGTTAGTAATTCCCTCGAACAAAAAAATGTGCGGTAAGCTCGTCAGTATCTACTTTACTCCATGTATGAAAATAGATTGTTACACGGTTTACTGAGATTTTTTGACTGAGAAAAATTTCTCGCGCTAGTATTGCGAAAACACTTACAGAAGTTGTTGCACTTTCTGTTCGAAAACTACATGATCCACTGACCGTAGTAGTTGGAGATGACGATAATCAGGTTTATTCCTGTTTTGTACGTTAACCATATTGTGTTATACACTGGGGAAAATATACTTAGAAATCTCATACAATACTACTCAAATTTTCCAACGGTTTCAACAATTGCTCACTATTACCATGTCGAACGCAATGATTTTCATAGGATCAACTTATGATTGGCAAAAGCGACATCAATGTGAAAAACATAAATAGTTAAAACATGTGAAAACAGTTTATGAAGACACCGTAATCAGTACACACAGTTTTGGGCAAGCAAGAATTATTTGCTAATTTATTTTATGAAACTCAACTTGAGTGTTTTAAATTCTTCCACTACGCTGTATTGGGAATAGTTGAATAATTATAAACGAATGAATTTGATTTTATTCAAGATTTTATTTTAATATTATTTGCGATATATCGGTATTTTGTTTGTTCGCCTTGATATAAAGTTGTTGAAATCTGGATTGCTAGTTGACGAAACAAAAATGGAAGTTATTACTACTCACTATACCTACATTTATTGGCAGCCTAAATTTAAAACTTCAAAACTGAAGAAATGATCCATATTAAAAAAGAAAGTCGTTCCATAAAAAACGTATTAACGATCCATAAGATTCTGATAAAAACCCATAAAAAAAGGAAATGATCCATAAATATTATCAATGTGATTCATAATGTATATACAATTCAGCAATAAAATATCGAAAATATACCGTTTTATATCTAGGGAATGATCGATAAAATTGTACGTTACGTGATAAATTACGTTACGTAAAATTTAGTTTTAAACTGACTGTGCACGATCAATTTGAAATTTTATTAGGCGATTAGTATGGTAAACATCATATTTGTGTTTGCATTGCTGTAGAAAATCGTTTAATTAATCTACGTTCAAAGCATTCACCTTTACAAATAGATTATTTCTTAGCAAAATCTTTGCAGAACATCACAATTCCAATAAATGTTACACATAAAAGTTGTAAGTCATTCAAGTCGCTAGTGTTTCATTATTTATTAATTAATTTATTTATTTATTTACATGGCATAACGTCACAATTCTATAACATAGCCTGATAAACAATTTCCCTCCATAATGCCCGATTAGTGGTTGCTCCTCTCGAATCCCTTGGGCACCTTGTACCCCCTAGGTCTTGCTCCACCTGATCTGACCATCTTGCTCGTTGCGCCCCACGTCGTCTTGTACCAACCGGATTCCAAAGTGTTTCATACCTAAGCACAATCAAGTAGTCAGCAGGCAAAATTGGTATTTCTAGCACTCAAAGTAGAGCACAAAAAACGTGGCTACTAAATCCCGTTGCACAATACAGTGATTTTGGCTAAACAGCTGTTTGATGATGTCAAAAGATTATCAATCTCATATGAATTAAGAACATTCTTACTGGACGTTTGTCTAAAAAACTTGTCTTGTCTGTTTGTCTGTTTGGCACAATTTTTTTTTATTAAATAATTTATATGTACTGGCTCAATCGAAACAACTTTACAGAGCCAAATTTAAGTACTATTATACATCAGTTATATTAAAACTTAAGTTAGAGGAACAGAACCGATTACTCGCGGCCGTCTCGAGGTTAATAGGAATAACAATTTAAAGGATTGGTAGGCGGGAATTTTAAGTATGGTTTACATACCAAATTTATATTTTAATTCTAATTTGTCTAAAAGCTTACAACTGGGCTGCAAAATGGTGAGTAGACAACTGGGATGGAGCGTGCGTCCCCGCAACATAGCACTGGTCCTCTGTTGCGACAACCACTTGGCAGTCACAGGGCGATTGTGCGACCGGGCAATCCCTCGACATGGCTGAATGACAGCACTGTGATTGGAGAAAAAGTCAACCATGTAAACAAACAGAAACCCACATTTTTGTATCGGAAAGCCTTTCTAAAACCTACTCAGCAATTAAAAGTGGAATACCTCTATCTAAATTATTTTCTATAATATTAAATACTGTACTTTAGTGCTAGTGTTTCGGATAGTTATTAAATTATACTAGATTCGTAAGTAATATTTGAACTGATTTACGTAACTTGTTCTAATTAGATTCTTAACCTAGATTCACTATTGTACTGCAGTGGAATCATAATTTATTATTCTAATACCGAAATGTAAGTAAATTATACATGGAATTTCTAAATACTTAAACCTAAATATATTCGTAGCTTTGAAGCTGTAAGTATCAGCTAGCAGAATTTCGGTGTTTGGTTCCACCTAAAATAAATCACAACATTCTTCAAAGATTTCGTCTATTTCGATAGCTGAAAAGAGTGATTTTTCGGAATACGATGGATGAAACTCAGGATTCTTCACCGGAAGTTACCCAGATTCCAGAAGAAGTACCCACGAAGCACTGTATTTTATGTGATCGGCCGGATTCGGACGATGATTTAGTGCAATGCGATCGTTGTGATCAGTACGTGCACTTCAGTTGCGCAGGGGTGAACAGTTCGATAGCTAACCCTGATCGCAGTTTCGTATGTCAACATTGCATGGAAAAAGATGAGTTGATCTCGATCGTGTCCAAAAGATCCAGTCAAGGATCTCGCAGTAGTCGAAGGTCGGTTCAGTTGGCTCTACGGATGAAAATGCTAGAGGAGGAAAATCGAATCCGGATAAGGAGAATCGACGAGGAAGAAAAATTTCGGAAGATGCGTCTCGAATCAGAGGAAATGCTGATGAGGGAAAAGTTCGAGTTACTTCAAGCGGACCTTGAGAGTGATGATGACAAAGCCAGCAAGAGGAGTGAAATAAGTCAACGAAAAGTTCGGGACAATACGGAGTCATGGGTTGAAAAAGGAGGTCAGACTGAAGGAGCAAACAGTAATGCTGCCACGTCGTCCAGAAGATACTCAGAACGGTCTTTGCCGAGCAACGAAAGGGCTACCACACAGTCGCTGGTCATCTCTAAGGATAGAGCAACCGCTCAATCGCTTACAGCTACTACTGAAGAGCAGATAGAAGAACCGAACATTTCGGTACAAGTACTACCTGAATCCTCGGCAACGAGCACCCCTAAAGATGTTCCAATAGGATCCAACGTTCTTCGTTGCGTTACAGCTGATTCGAAAAGAGAGTCTACGTCGTTCATGCTAGTACCTGTTTCATCGTCGGGGCTAAATTAGTGACAACAAACTCATCATCTGGACCTGATTTGCCGGTTTCTAACATGATCATTTCATACGTGCCGACAGTGGAACATCTACCAACAGATTCTAGAGAGACGGTTACTGCTCCAGCGGTGTTAAAAATGTCAGCTTTTACTTCGAACCCGATGAGCGCCTACTCATCTAAGGCAATGTTACCACCCAGATCAATTAAAAGCCCCACCGTTGCCATTCCGTCGGCTCAAGCGCTACCCACGGTAACATATTCTCATGCTGCGGTAGCAACAACAAGTCAACAACTGAGAAGTCACGCAATGAATTACAACGTAGCTACGACGAGTACATCGACAGCTTTGTCGCCACGTAATCGGCGGAAAATTGATGATTTCGACACGAACGGAACTCTTACATCGATGCCTTTTACAAGGGCTGAAAAAACCACTCACGATGCCAGTATCAGCCACGTAGTGGAAGTACCTATGCTTAAAACGACGTACCAGCTACCGCCACCGAGTATTTCGTTAAGTTCACAGCCACTACCGGGGCAGGAATTTTCGCATTTCAACACTCAGTCGGTGAACGATTCGATACCGTTACTTCCACCAGCGGAATCTATGATGGCAGAGTACAACATCTTAAAAACTAAGCCATCAGATTCACACCATGGGATTCGCCTTGAACCATGGGATTACTGTGCTCCTCCAACGAGTCGTTCGTTCATGCCAGTACCACCATCGGGGTCTAATCTGCCGGTATCTCGTAGTTTTCCAACCTTTAGTTCGTCCTCTTCAACTATACCGTTGATGAGTACCGGAAGGATTCCTTGTACGGCATCAATTCGAACACAAGTGCCAGGGCAACTTCCGTCAGGATCTGAACAAAATTTCGCTGCTATGAACACGAATATTCCACGTTTGTCAGTTCCTTACGGGTCGGGGCAAAGCAATTCAACAGGTTGTGTGGGACCAAATGCAGTACAGATTGCAGCTCGACAGGTTATTCCAAGAGAATTACCAGTTTTTTCAGGAGATCCTCAAGATTGGCCAATTTTTTACAGTTCGTTTCGGAACTCTACTGATGTATGTGGCTACAGTGATGCGGAAAATTTGGCACGTTTGCAAAGATGTTTGCGAGGACATGCACTAGAGGCAGTGCGTAGTCGACTTTTGATCCCGGAATCGGTTCCACACGTGATGGCTTCTTTACAGCGATTATACGGGCGACCAGAGGTGATAATAAATGCTTTACTGAAGCAACTGCGTAGCGTGCCCGCTCCGAAGACCGATGATTTAAAAACGTTGATCAGATACGGCATGGCAGTGCAGAATCTAGTCGAACATATGATCGTCACAGAACAACAACATCATCTGACAAATCCAATGCTGCTCTACGAATTGGTGGAAAGATTGCCTCCGAGTCACAAACTTGAGTGGGCGAACTACAAACGAACAAGGATAGATGTAAATCTAGTCACTTTCTCTGAGTTTATGGCCGACTTAGTAGCTATGGCAAGTGATGTGACTATGCATGTGGATCCAGTACATGTAGCGGACAAGCAGGAGAAAAACAAACGCGAAAAGCAACAGAAGGAAAAGTTATTTGTTCATCATTCGGAATTGAGTAATAACCAGGTTAACAAAGCGAAGAAAAAGTTCGCTAAGGATGCTGCAGAAGTGGCACCGGCGAAAACTTGCACCTACTGCAGTAAAGCTGGACACCTCATAATAGATTGTTACTCCTTCAAACGATTGGACATCGAGGGGCGATGGAAAGCAGTCCGTGAGAAAGGTTTGTGTCGCATTTGCTTGGTGCCTCATAAATCTTGGCCGTGCCGTTCCAAGCGGGAATGTGAATATGAGAACTGCAGGCTACGCCATAACTCATTATTGCACTCAACAGTTTCAGGAATTCAACCTTGTTCTTCAAAACCTCCAGCGAACACGAGTAACATTGAACATCAGAATCATCATTTTTTGAAAGCGTGTTCTCTTCTGCGTTATGTACCAATCACAATCTACGCAAATGGCAAAGAAGTAAACATTTTCGCATTTTTGGACGACGGATCAACGTCGACCATTATGGAAGCTGAAGTAGCTGAACTGCTGGGAGTAGAAGGTCCAAAAGAACCACTACATCTCTGTTGGACAGGTGATGTGACTAGAGTGGAAGAAAAGTCACAACGAATCCAATTAACAGTCTCCGGAACAAATATGAAACAACGACATTCTCTATCAAACGTACGAACAGTCAAACATCTCAAGCTACCTAGTCAGACGTTGAATTATGTGGACATCTGCAAAGTACATCCGTATCTCAAGGACTTGCCCATAAGAAGCTTCTCTAATGTCAGACCGAAATTGATCATTGGGGTCGATAACGTGAAACTCATCAGTGCGTTGAAGATAAGAGAGGGCGGCTTCGGAAGTCTCATAGGAACTAAAACCAGGCTTGGCTGGTGCATCTATGGTCGGCATTCGGAACCGGAATGTATGGAACAGTTGCATTTCCACTCAGTACAGCAGAATCAAGTTCCGGACAATGCAAAGTTACACGATCTGATGCGGCAGTTTTTTAACATCGAAGATTCTTACATCACCGTGAAACCAGAATCAGAAGACAACAAGAAAGCCATTCAAATACTGAATAACACAACCGTTCGTGTTCCGACGGGATTTGAAGTCGGACTGTTATGGAAAAAGAAGGAACACAATCTACCCGACACCCATCCCCTTGCACTACGCCGTTTAATATGCTTAGAAAAGCGTTTGCTACGGAACCCACACTTGTACGCTAAGGTCAAGGAATTAGTTCAAAGTTACATAACTAAAGGCTACGCACATCGGGCAAAGAAGTCTGAACTGGATTCTGTACAGCAGGGAAAAACTTGGTACTTGCCACTTGGGGTAGTTCAAAATCCCAAGAAACCTAACAAAGTTCGTTTGATATGGGATGCGGCAGCAGTCGTAGAAGGATTATGTTTCAACGATCTTTTACTAAAAGGACCGGATTTGATGGTTTCACTCATCGCCGTGTTGATTAGGTTCCGTGAAAGAAATATAGCGATTGGAGGAGATTTAAGGGAAATGTTCCACCAGATTATTATTCGTGCAGAAGATAAGCAGTACCTGCGATTCTTGTGGAGAGATAGCCCGGAAGATCAACCACAAGTCTACATCATGGATGTGGCCATTTTTGGGGCATCTTGCTCTCCATGTATAGCACAGTTCGTGAAGAACAAGAATGCGGAAGAGTTTTCTGAGGAGTTTCCGCGAGCAGCGAAGGCAGTTATTGACAACCATTATGTTGACGACTACCTCGACAGCGTGGATACCGTGAACGAGGCGATTGAGCTGATGAACCAAGTAAAATATATCCACGCCAACGGAGGATTTCACATCTGTCAGTTCGTATCGAATTCTAAAGAAGTTTTACGTCATTTTGGAGAACTGCAGGAAATTTCGAACAAAAATTTAAATCTGGATTCGGAATCGGAAAGAGTTCTAGGGATGTTTTGGGTTCCTACCAGTGATATATTTACCTTCACGTGTCCATCGAACTCCGAGTTGCAAAGTTTGCAAAGCAAATTGTCAATTCCGACCAAAAGACAAGTACTGCGGATCATAATGAGTATTTTTGATCCATTAGGATTGATTGCCCACTTCATAATTCACGGTAAAGTTCTGATGCAACAAATCTGGCGAGCTGGGACAAACTGGGATGAGCTGATCCCAGAGCACTTACAAAGCAACTGGGGTACCTGGCAGGAATATCTTACTCATCTGGCTGAAATCCAAGTACCTCGATGTCTTCTTAAGAGTACTCGTTCGGATGATTCAAGGGTATCGGAGCTTCATGCATTCGTAGATGCTAGTCGACAAGCTTATGCATGTGCAACCTACCTTCGTACAGTAGGCGAACGTGGAGTTGAGTGTTCTCTCATCATTGCCAAAAGCAAAGTAGCTCCTTTGAAACCAGTATCCATACCTCGACTTGAGCTTCAAGCGGCGTTGATCGGCGCCCGATTAATGGAAAATGTTTGTCAACACCTGACGCTGCCCGAAGAATATTTTGGACCGATTCATCAACTGTACTCTCTTGGTTAAACTCAGATGCTTTCCATTACCATCAATATGTGGCATTCCGTGTAGGAGAAATCCTTTCCACCTCCAAAGTAAACGAGTGGAGGCATGTGCCATCAGCACAAAATGTAGCAGACGATGCCACAAAATGGAAGACCGGCCCGGACTTCAGCAAGGAAAGTCTCTGGTTCAATGGACCCAAGTTTCTTCGACTACCAGAATCTAAATGGCTGACACAACGGAAACCTCAAGATACAGTGGAAGAACAAGTACGGCAGTTGTTCCATCATCAAGAAGTAGTGCCCGATCCGATTATCGATGTAAGCCGCTTTTCAAATTGGCATCGCCTGCAGCGAACGGCTGCATACGTGTGCAAAGCTGCAAAGCTGTTCAAGCTACAAAACGAGAATATTGGAATCCGAGGAGAGTTGTCTTCGGAAGAATATGCGGAATCGGAAAACCTGTTATGGCGACAAGCGCAAGCGGAAGCATTTTCACAGGAGTTGAAATCATTAAAATCAAAAAACAAGAGAGAAACCGAACCGATGGTGGATAAGTTGAGTCCACTCTATAAGTTATCTCCGTTTATGGACCATTCGGGTGTTATTAGAATGGGCAGCCGTCTTGGGGCTGCTCCATACGCCCCATACGAAACTAAGTATCCCGTTGTGTTGCCGAAGAAACATCCGATAACATTTCTTCTCACTGACAGCTACCATCGACGACTGCTTCACGCCAACAATGAGACGGTCTTCAATGACATGCGACAAAGGTTCTACGTTCCTGCTCTGCGACGGTTGGTGACAAAAGTTGCGACTGAATGTCAGCGGTGTAAAAACACCAAAGCGATTCCCAGGATTCCTCGAATGGCACCATTGCCAAAATCACGGTTGACTCCATTTGTGAAACCGTTTTCTTTCATTGGAATCGATTACTTTCGACCAATGTTAGTTAAAGTGGGCAGAAGCCAAGTCAAGCGCTGGGTGGCTTTATTCACCTGTTTGACCATCCGTGCGGTGCATATGGAGGTCGTTCATTCTCTATCAACGCATTCATGTATAATGGCATTTCGACGCTTTGTTGCACAACGAGGAGCACCCCTTGAAGTGTACAGCGACAACGGGACCTGTTTCGTCGGAGCGAATCGACAATTGAAAATAGAGATTAACAAGATCAACGAAAACTGCGCTTCAACATTCACCAACGCGCGCACAAAATGGATTTTCAATCCTCCGGCAGCGCCGCATATGGGAGGACTGTGGGAGCGAATGGTACGATCGGTGAAAACAGCAATGCTCACCATCGGGGACGGCTTGCGACATCCAAACGAGGAAACGTTCGAAACCATCGTACTAGAAGCAGAGGCCATTGTCAACTCTCGTCATCTAACCTACATTGCTCTCGAATCGGCGGATCAAGAAGCGCTTACACCGAATCACTTTTTGTTGTACGGGACACAAGGAGTAAATCAACCAGCAGTACAGCCAATGGACTATCACAGTGCGCTAAGAGATAGTTGGAAGTTAGCTCAATGGATGATTGATGAGTTTTGGCGGCGTTGGACTCGTGAGTATTTACCTGTACTGGCTAGGCGATCGAAATGGTTCGAACCGGTTAAGCCACTCCAAGTAGGCGATATAGTAGTCGTGGTGGATGACACGACAAGGAATCAGTGGATCAGAGGTAAAATCACGGAGGTTTTCATAGCATCGGACGGCCAGATCAGAAAGGCTAAGATTCAGACAGCGAAAGGGATCATTTTGCGACCGTCAGCGAAGATAGCGGTCTTGGACGTTTTCGGGACTCCCGGACCACACGGGTCGGGGAATGTTGCGACAACCACTTGACAGTCACAGGGCGATTTTGCGACCGGGCAATCCGTCGACATGGCTGAATGACAGCACTGTGATTGGAGAAAAAGTCAACCATGTAAACAAACAGAAACCCACATTTTTGTATCGGAAAGCCTTTCTAAAACCTACTCAGCAATTAAAAGTGGAATACCTCTATCTAAATTATTTTCTATAATATTAAATACTGTACTTTAGTGCTAGTGTTTCGGATAGTTATTAAATTATACTAGATTCGTAAGTAATATTTGAACTGATTTACGTAACTTGTTCTAATTAGATTCTTAACCTAGATTCACTATTGTACTGCAGTGGAATCATAATTTATTATTCTAATACCGAAATGTAAGTAAATTATACATGGAATTTCTAAATACTTAAACCTAAATATATTCGTAGCTTTGAAGCTGTAAGCATCAGCTAGCAGAATTTCGGTGTTTGGTTCCACCTAAAATAAATCACAACACTATATATATACCCCCCCCCCCCCGCCCCCTCCCCACCCACGCATATAAAAAAAAAACATATTTTTTTATAAAAAAAAATTTTTTTTTTTTGCGTGTTTTTTTTTTTGTTTATATATATATATATATAAAAAAATAAAAAAAAAAAAAAAAAAAAAAATTATAATAATAAAAAAAAAAAAAAAAAAAAAAATAATAATAAAAAAAAAAAAAAAAAAAAAAAAAAAAAATAATAATAATAATTCTTTTTTTTACCCAAAAATTTAAATTTATTTTAAAATTTTTTTTCAGACCCCGGGTTTTCTTTGGTTATTTTAAAATATAAAAAAAAAAAAAAAAAAAAAACCTAGTCTCATATGCACTACCGTGATTTTAATGAAAAAAAAATGAATGCAATAATATCACATAATTTAATATCATAACATAAAATAATAAATTGACGTTATAATGTAACATAATAATACGAGCAAGCCAGAAGAATATATATCCGTAACTTAACTTGTCATCCACTCATCGAAAGATTTCCGCTGTTGTAGCTTCTATAGAATTAAGAACTACTAAGATTAGAATTTATTTTCACAATTAAAGTCAAAGAACACAATAAGCGTATGTATCTGACATCCTCTGGTTGGTTACTGATATTAAAAATTAGATATGTATTAATATCCTAATAGTCTTGGAAAAGCCGAAAACAGGTAACAATAAGGCGAACTAAATTTCATATGAGTATGAATAATGCCAAATACGGAAACTTAATAAAACTACAAAAAAAAATTGAATTTTCTGATAACTCTTGTTGGGGTGGACCCATAAATGATTTTTTATGTCGGAGGGGGCTGATTCATTATCAGAATGCATGATAAAAAAGTGAAGCGCTGAATAATTGTTCGTTTCTTGCTTTTATTATATGAAACTTTTCAAAAACATTGAGTTTCATAATTCCTTTAAATGGATTCTTCAACGAAACCCGGAACCGGTAACCTACAATAAAGCAAATTGTTCGTATATGCGAGAAACGACACCTATGAGTCAACGTGATTATCGATCATCAGCAAACGATCCCTTGTTCAACGGTTACCGATTCGACAATACAACAAACAGCTTGCGTTTTTTGACGTTTTTTGATTTCCGCCTCTTCCGTCTTCCGTCAACTGACATATATAAAAGGAGCCTTCATAACAAATGAAACTCTTTTTTTCGTCATCAATCGAACCGACAGGTGGAGTCCAAATCATCATCGACGAGCAGTGGGTATGAGAAAATTTGGTAATCGTGGAATTAAGCCAGTGCTTTGCATATGAAGAAATTTTTAAGTTAAGTGAATAGAACTGTAGAATTTAAAAGTAAATCTAAATAAAATAAGTTATATTAGTGAATTGAGCAATACATTAAAAACCGAATTTGAGTTTAACGGCGAAGAGTTGAATTAAAAAGTGTGTCTCTAATTGCTGAGCAAATCGACACAAATTATGTAATCGATATCCATTTTGTTGGTGTGCTAAAAGTGAGAACATATTGAAAACATTTGAACTGTACTTACTGAAAAGCTCCTTTACTTAGACATCCGTAACCTCTAGTACGTCCGAAGCGTTTTCTATTTTCACCCTTTCACACTTATTGCTATATACCTATTATAAAAATTCGAAATCTTATCTCAGCTTCCACCACTTTAGCATGCAAAATTGGTGGAGGTTTGACAAGTGGGATATATACTGAAGCGTTCAGAAAAGAAATCCAGTGATTTTTACATTTTGCGTCAGTATTTATTATGGTCTTACTGAAAATCGATTAACGATGAAATCACGCATAAGGGATGGATTAGGCATACTAGGATTTTTTTTAATTTAGATTTGAGATTCTTTTTGCTCAAGTGTTGCCATTTGTTGTCGAACGACTTTTCTAAACTTCTAAATGAATTGTTTGTTCGGCAAAGTTGTAGGAAGTTGTTCACCATAATTTTCCAGACATTATTTTTTTCGGGACACCTTACTATGGTATGTTTTGGTGCCAAATAGTTTCAGTAACCGTAGTGTAGGTTTTGATAATGTAAAATGTATCTAAAGTGCAGATAGAGGTAGATCTTGGCTTGGGACTTCAGCAGTGCGTTGGTGCTTCCGTTATCTCCCACTAAGGAGTGTATCGAATATAAGCTATCCACATACATTTGCGTTGTACGCATGTATTTGTGATGGTTTTTATGCTCTGAACACTGCATGCTGTGCGTTTGACTGTCAGCTTTCTTTTGTTTACTAGTTTGTGCGGTTCAAATTCTGCGTTTTCAAAATGTCGCGTATTGAAAAGGAAGTGAAAATTAAGGTTCTGGACACATGGCTAAGTGAGAAGGGTATTACTATGCGAAAATTGGCGAAGCGGTTTGGAATTCATCATGCGAGTGTTGAAACCATCATTAATAAGTTTGGGGAACACTATTCTTTGGATGAGCTACCAGGAAGAGGCAGAAAACCCGGTTCTTCCAACCCGAAACTGGAGCAGAAAGTGGTATCTCTAATCATGAAGAACAAATCAATGTCAATACGTGATTTGGTCAAAAAAGCAGGAACGAGTGTCGGAATGATCCAGCGTATCAAGAGGCGAAACCACCTGAAGACCTACAAGAAGCAGAAAATCTCGAAACAAAGTGCAGAACAGAAGAAGCGAGCAGCAACAAGGGCCCGGAAATTGTATTCGCGTCTTTTGCAGCGTCCGGATGCATACGTTTTGATGGACGATGAGACCTATGTAAAGGAGGACTCAAAACCCCTTCCAGGTCCACAATACTTTACTGCCGTCGTTGGGGAGGATGTGAGCGATGCGGACAGGTCGATTCAAGTGGAGAAATTCGGTCGAAAGGTACTGGTATGGCAAGCAATATGTTCCTGTGGTTTGAAGTCAACCATTTTTTACACTACAATGCGGAAATCTATCGATCTGAGTGTCTCCAGAAGAGATTGTTGCCTTTATATAAGAAGCATAGTACACCTCCACTGTTTTGGCCGGATTTAGCGTCGGCTCACTATGCCAAAACCACTCTCAATTGGCTTGCGGAAAAGGGTATAGATTTCGTTGAGAAAAATATCAATCCACCAAATTGCCCTCAGCTTCGACCCATCGAACGTTACTGGGCAATCGTGAAGAGGGTCTTCAAGAAGACTGGTAAGGCAGCTGGGAACATGCAGGAGTTCAAAAAAATTTGGGCTCAAGTGTCCAAAAAATGCGATGCAACACTTGTCCGGAACTTGATGAAGAGCATTCGATCCAAAGTTCGAAAATTCATGAAGGAATAACTTAAATTTCATCCGGTCTTCATTATGGTCAAGTTTAACCTCGTACAATAAAGGATCAATTTTTTGTATGAATAAAATATCGGTTTTCAACATAATTTGAAAGAAAGTTTGTGGATAGCTTATTTTCGATACACTCCTTAATCAAGGGTGGTGAGATTGCTGGCCACTGTTCGCTGTATCGTGCCAACTCTGTGAATGCGATGTAGTGTAACTCTCACTCTCTCGATGAGACAAATCTGAGTGTTATTGTTTATCCTTGGTTTAATAACAATTTTCATTTGTATCATTTCTCAATTATACTCAATTATACTACTATATTTCTATATAGTTTTAGATTTTAAACCACAGTTAGGGTACTGCTGAGACCACTCGCAAAGTATAAAGGAGGGTTTTCAGTGAGAAAATAAGATACATTTTATGTAACGCTAAATTTTCTAGATGGATCAATTCCAACCAGCAGTAGGGATGCTTTTGGGATCACTCACAAAGTGTGAAGAATTCTTTTGGGGTCATTCATAAACCAACATAAACCAACCGATTAGGAAGGATGCTTGAGGCCACTCACACAGGGCGATTTTTCAATGAGAAATCAAAAAAGTATTGAGAAACGCTTGAGAGCCGATTTAGGTTAGGATACTATCGGGGCCACTTACACAATACAAAAGTGGGTTTTCATTGGAGTCACATGGTTCCATATTAACAAACTCCAAACCTTCTACAACACTTATGAAAGATTGTAGAGTTCTCTGCAGCTCTCCTAAGTAAGTGTTCAACAACCAATCCTTGCCATTCCTAGCTGTTGCAAGAATATGACAAGGACAGTATTCAATTGCTGGAGGTGGTAACATTTCCGGCTAAGAAGCCGAAATAAATCCCAATTTCAAGTCTTTTAGAAACGGACTGTGGTTTAACATAGTCATACAATGATCTAGAACATGTGAACATATATTGAAGCTATATAGCTTACAATAGTATGTAAATGCAAGGAAAGAAGAAGCACACCAACGTGGCATGGAGAACAAGTCGATTTGTGATGCGCAAGATACTCAAAACCATTTCGAAAGCTTGGGTGCCCAATTGCTAATCACTGTATCTTCATGCACGATTTGTGCCATACTATGCTATTCAAGTAAAAACTTGACTCTCTTTAAATCAGTCTCGAATATTAGTATGCTAGGTTGTAAACAAAGTTGACAAAGTTACATAACTAAACAGTGATTATACACACAAAATCCCATGGTTTCTGAGAGAGTGCGGCCAACCACTGGTCGTGATGATGTGAGATTCGTTCAGCAGTTTCAGGAAAGATGAAACGACGAATGATAACGCCATAGGAAGGGGGGCGTCTTATTCGTTGAGCAAATTGATTAATCCTCGCTTGTATTTGCTCAGTTCATTGCTGGCCAATCTTATTGGATTACGGAAATGTTTATAGAATTTACGATCATCGAAACGAGACACATTCGCATCCTTACAGTAACTGGATGAGTGTTTTGCTGTCCACAGCAAATATGTGAATTAGATTATTATGTAATCGATAACTTTAAATTAAACTAATTTAAATTCGTTTCATCAAATTATCGCAGTTATAACAGAGTTTTCTGAGCAAATGTTGCTGATTGCAGTTAAAATTGGACTCCGACAAAAACAGAAAAAGTGTGATAAAAGTGCACGTTTACGTCAAATCGTTTCCTGTCTTCAGTGAACTTATACCTTTCAGCATAAAGGCTAAGTGCACCGAAGACAACAAAACGATTTGACGTAAACGTGCACTTTTATCACACTTTTTAAGAAAAGCTAAGAAAAAGCTTTGCAAATTTAATAAAATCCAACTATACGGGGGATTGTCTTAATCCACTTTTTATGAACACTTGATCTATAATCTCAAATTTTTGAATGCACTCAGCTTGATAATATTCATTTGTATCATTTGTAACTTTTGTAATATTTTGACTAAATTAACAATATAATCAAATTTAAATTATAATGTTTTGAAATTGGAAATATCTTCTCAACATCATGGGATCCCAGTAGTGAACAGCAATTTCTGCTAGAACCAAAGATGTGAAGAGACAGTATCGATAGGTCCGATAGAGCTCGGCAGGTTATGATATTGAATAGAAATAGAAATAGAATAGAAATAGAAGCAAACATAGACATCTTTGCCAAACATCCCACTGCGGGGTACAACACACAAGATTTGGTTTACCTACTGTTTGGTTAGATATTCTGGCACCTAATTTTAATAGCTATTGGTAACCCTTCAAAACAAAACAAATTGTGACAGTTCGTTGTTCAGTTATCGGAGTGAGAAAAATGTGCCCTGCAAAACGGAAATTCATATGCAAAAATGATCCACAAAAGTTTTGTTATGCCTGTGGCGTCTACATTTTTACGACACCGGTTAAATTCACCGCTTCTCTTCAATCTGCGTTCCGTTTTTATTTTGAAATTTGTCCGGAGAATCATAATAACCCATGGGTGCCTAACGTTCTGTGTAATTCGTGCAAAACATGCCTGGCTAGGTGAATAGCAGGTAAAAGGTATGCATGGCTTACCACTGGTCCCATTCAAATTTGTTATATACTCTCATTTCTGTCACTGTAAAGCCGCTATTTGTCCTTTGATAAGCCAGTTATTTGGAATGAACCTTTTTGCCATGCTACGGATTGTTATTTCTGCCTCACCGAAGTTCAACAACATGGCCGCCATAAGTAAGTGCAGTATGCTGATGTGCAATCCGTAGAAAGACCAACTTCACATTCGAATTCAAACCGGTACCCTATTTTCCCAAAACGAAAAAGGGAGTTTTCATTTGAAGGTACTGCCCAGCTGGTTAACGAGGACGCAGATCAAAGCGACACCGAATTTGAAACAAAACCATAATTATTTTCCCAAGCAGAACTCAATGATTTGGTACGTGATTTGGAATTGTCAAAACAGAAATCTGAACTGCTTGCATCACGCTGAAAAGAAAGAAACTTATTAGAGCCTGGTGTGACAATTTCGTATCGTGATCGTGATGAACAATTCGCTAAATACTTCTCCAAACAAAATAACGCTAGATTTTGCCGAGATGTTAGAGAAACAAAAACGACGCATAAACGACGAAGCTCAAGTTTGAATCATTTTTAAGTTTTAATAAACTTATTTTAAAGAAATTTGCCTATAGTGCTCAAGAATGACACCATAGTTAAAAGGTCTTTAATAAAACAAAAAAAAACTTTTTTGATTAATCAAGTTTTAGCAGGATGGCACTTTTTTCCAAAGTCTCACGGGAAAGGTCCATGTGATGGTATAGGTAGCATTATAAAACGAATGGCTAAGGACGCATGTCTTAGAAAGACTGCAGAAATAATTAGCGCTAAACAATTGTATGACTGGGCGACATCAGAAGGAGTAAAACAACAGTTTAAAAAAGACTGGCAATTTATATATGCAAACGATGAAGATTACACAAACGCTGAAATGTTACTGGAAAGGTTTAATAATCTTGTTCCAATTCCAGGGACACAAATATATCATGCGTTTATTCCAAAGACGAACAAAGCATTTTTGTAAATTAATTCTCTGATGAATCAAAAAATCTAGAATATATTGTATACTGTCTTGTATGTATGTATGGTGGCCACCATCCCTTCATGCCCTTGGCTTGTATGCAAGCAAGATATAATTGAGCCACCGATCTGAATTCACAATATCGCTGTATAAACAGAGACACTCACGTGAAATCCACGGGAAATTAAGAATCTCCTTCCAACGATACGATCCAACAATTCGAATAACCCATTTCGCAATACTTATTAAGCTTTCTACAGGATGGCTTGTTAAGAAGGGCGCGTCACTCTCACTGAAACTGTTGGAGTACAATTCGCATTATCACAATCGAATCGGTAGGATAAAGAGAATGATAATGCTCGTTCCCTCCTAGACATAGGCAGTCAATCAAACCATCGTCCAGTTTCAGCTTGAATGATACCCTGATGCTCCCTCCCAACCCAGTATTTATTATATATAATGTAAATAATATGTCATAATATGCAATATATGTAGTATGTAATAGAGCAATGAAATATACTAGAATGTTTAATAAAAATATGGCATAGTTGGAATTCGTCAGCCTGTAATTTTAATATGGTTATAAATAAAATAAGATAATGAAATAATTAAAATAGTAATAATAGGCATATGATAATCTTATGCAGCTTGGTGCATCTTTACAGCTCAATCAGTGACTGATGAATATAACTCTGGAATGTGAAGGTCTTATTGCCTTTAAATAAAACATAAACCATTTAATTATACATGAATCAAAAAAATATGTATGTATTCATGATTCGTGGGCTTCGTGGTCAAGCGGTTAGCGGCGTCTCCCGTCGTTCAAGCGATTGCCATCAAGTGAGGGTTCGATTCCCGCTCCAGCTTGTGGAACTTTTCGCAAAAACGAAAATATCCATTCTGGTCCACTGGGTGTTAGGTTAAGGTGTCCGTTGTAATTCGCTCTATGTTTAATGTTCAGTCTGTACAACCTCGAGTTGAAGACAGTTTAAATGTCTTTAAATAGACATATAGATATACATAATCAGCAAAATTGAAGAGCATTTATTCATTTTAATAATATTCAATGATCTAAATTAATAGAAAAACACCTTTAGATACAAGTCAATAAAATATCTGTACTATCTGGAATCTACTTCCTTGTTACCTTGAAGCAAATGAAATTTAATTATTATTATTAATTTTTCAATAAATAATTTTAATATGATTATACATATATACCACAAAAGTTCAACTCATTGGACGCTGTGGTTCTACGCCCCAACAAAAAAAATACATATATACATATATAATGATGCTATGATGAAAATAATACGATGTTGTAATAATATACACATAAAAATAAAATGCAACTATTTGTCTCTTCTGCTGCGATGTCAGATGATTGAAACTCTGAAATGAGGAAAATTTCCAAAGTGATTTAATAAAAGAAAGTTGATCACCGGGCAGCCTAGCAGAATAGCAAAGAAAATTTAAGCAAACAATAAGCCGAAATAAATTTCATATGATTATGATTACTGATCAAAAACGGAAGCTTAATAAAAAAAAAAACAGAAAGAGAAAAAGAAAAATGTAATTTGAATTCTCCGATAACTCTTGCTTTCTACTGGGCCCATAAATAATTCTTTATATCTGTGCAATAGAAAATGAAGAATCATAAACAATTTTAGTTTTTGAACTATTAAACTTTTTTGGAATTTTTTTGTTTAGTAGAATTTGTCGTATGATCCTTTCTAAAAAAAACCTTTAAAAACCATCCTATTTTTTTCAAATACATATCGTGGGTTAGGTGGGCTAAAACTTACGACGATGCATAAATGCGAACCTGAAAATAGCTTTAAAAATATTGTGAAGGGATGTTATAATACAAAATGATAATAACAATTATATGTGTACTGTCTGCATGTCTGTAGCCTGATGTCCAGCTGCAATTGTAGACGCACTTGCATTATCATTGCCACGAAAAAAACTATTTTTGTTTTAGTATTTTAGAACTATTAAACTTTTTTGGAATTTTTTTGTTTAGTAGAATTTGTCGTATGATCCTTTCTAAAAAAAACCTTTAAAAACCATCCTATTTTTTTCAAATACATATCGTGGGTTAGGTGGGCTAAAACTTACGACGATGCATAAATGCGAACCTGAAAATAGCTTTAAAAATATTGTGAAGGGATGTTATAATACAAAATGATAATAACAATTATATGTGTACTGTCTGCATGTCTGTAGCCTGATGTCCAGCTGCAATTGTAGACGCACTTGCATTATCATTGCCACGAAGGAAACAAATAATTTAAAATTATTAAGCAACACTTGGGAATCCCATGGATGATCTGAAATTATATACCGTATAAAGAATACTTCCATTTTTTTAAGTAGGGTAAGATTTCAGCATGCTACTTTACCGGGGTCGCGCTTCCTACATCGCGTTGGTGAGACTGCCTCCTAAGGTATAGCTGACGCGATACAGCGTTTCTTACTCAACCGCTGGATGCCAGGACAGACGCTGTTTGAGCTGCACCTCCTTGGTGGACAGACGCTCGGCACGCACCTCCTCAATCTAGCTGAAGTCAGAAGGACAACAGTGCCCAGGCTGCACTACCAGCTAAGTACGCAACCCTTAGCTGGCGGTCTTTGTCATCTCTTGACCCGTGGAAGCATGAGGTAGGAACTTGTGAGGACCAGTACTATGTTGCGGGGACGCACGCTCCATCCCAGTTGTCTACTCACCATTTTGCAGCCCTTGAATATATTGTATACTGTCTTCTCGATAAAACAATGAAACGGAAATCTTCCAACGGTATGAATCCAACACGAAGTTCACGACATAAAAAATGATTGTGAAACTAGTAAATAAGTAGAAATTAAAAGAATAAAGTGTTATTTCCTTGATTAAGAAATAAATAAATAATAATTATAAAAGTAAAAACAAATATGTGTAAATTTAATGTGCAGTATCCTCCAAGCGTCGCAGGAGGAGTATAATAATATATATATATACACGGTGTTCAATAAGTTCGAATACAAGTTTTCATCATTGCGTAGGTATGCGCCATGTACATATTCTGCATTGGTATTGGTGTCAGCTTTAGCTTCATTCATACGCTACCGAATGTGCGCGGTGTTGACATTCTGTTAGTTGTTGTTTGTTTGTTACGCGCGATGAAAGAGTATCGGGACTTCGTAATTAAGCGTTTTTTGAACGGTGAGCGACCCGGCGATATATTCCGGCTGCTGAAATCGCATGGAGTCAAGCGGAACTTTGTCTACACGACCATCAGGCGATACCGGGAGACGTCCTCGACCAATGACCGTGCGAGATCCGGTCGGCCGCGTTCAGCGAGGACGCCACGGGTCATCAAGATCGTGAGGGAGCGAATTCGGCGCAAAAAGAACCGCTCAATCCGGAAAACGGCTGCAGATCTCAACGTTTCCATTGGAACCGCTCACACCATACTCACCAAGGACCTTGGTTTCAGGCCTTACAAAAAACGTAAGGTCCATGGCGTTTCGGAGGCTACCAGCAAAAAGCGGTTGGATCGAGCTAAGAGGATCCTCTCTCGGCACGCTGGTCAGGAGTTTGTTTTTTCGGACGAGAAACTGTTCGTGCTGCAGCAGCCGCACAATGTGCAAAATGACCGGGTGTGGGCGCCATCGAGGGACAGCATTCCTGAATCCAATATAAACATCCCTCGGTTCCAAAGTGCCGCGTCGGTGATGGTTTGGGGGGCAGTATGCAAACGTGGTAAGCTACCCTTGGTGTTTATTGAAAAAAACGTCAAAATCAACGCGGCGTACTACAAAACTGAGGTTTTGGAAAAGGTTGTTGCCCCCAGTCTCCGAAGCCTCTACGGCGATGAGCACTACGTGTTCCAGCAGGACGGTGCACCAGCCCATACGGCAAATGTGGTTCAAGCCTGGTGTCGGGACAATTTAACCGACTTTCTGGACAAAACTTTGTGGCCTCCCAGCTCCCCGGACTTGAATCCTCTCGACTTTTTTGTTTGGTCCTATATGATGGCGAAGCTGAACGAATACAAGGTCAGCACTTTGGATCATTTCAAGACGGTAATTCTCAAAATCTGGGACGAAATGCCCATGCAGTCCGTGCGTGCCGCCTGCGACGCGTTCGAGAAACGTTTGAAGCTCGTTAAGGAGTACAAAGGGGGTCATTCCAAGAGAAATGTTGTAAACGTTCCTTGTAAACATAGCTTTCAATAACATAAATCCAAAAAATAAAAAAACATGTTTTCATTTTTTTAACAAATTTTGAAAGTGTATCCGAACTTATTGAACACCGTGTATAAATATATATATATATATATATATATATATATATATATATATATATATATATATATATATATATATATATATATATATATATATATATATATATATATATATATATATATATATATATATATATATATATATATATATATATATATATATATATATATATATATATATATATATATATATATATATATATATATATATATATATATATATATATATATATATATATATATATATATATATATATATATATATATATATATATATATATATATATATATATATATATATATATATATATATATATATATATATATATATATATATATATATATATATATATATATATATATATATATATATATATATATATATATATATATATATAATATATATATATATTATATATATATTTTATATATATATATATATATATATATATATATATATATATATATATATATATATATATATATATATATATATATATATATATATATATATATATATATATATATATATATATATATATATATATATATATATATATATATATATATATATATATATATATATATATATATATATATATATCCAAGTGTCAAACAGAGAGTTATGAGGCATTTTAGACATCTTTTGTTACAAAACAATATATATATATATATCAGGTGTCAAACAGAGATTGTAGACGTTTGAGAGCATCTTTTATTACACAAAACAATAAACTTTATTACGTATATGAAATATATATATCAAAAAGTGTCAAACAGAAATTTAGCAAACATTTGAAGGCATCTTTTGGTTACACAAACAATACTTTTATTCGTATTTTTGAAATAATGAGGGAAAATCCGTGAAAAAACACAAGTTTTGAGCTTACGCTTATCCCTAAAATGTGTCTAAATGCAACTAACTTAAAGTAAAAGGGACACTATTAAGTAGAAAATGTACCAAGCTATCCGATGAAGGTAACAGTTTTGTGTTGAATGGCATAGTTTTAGAGTTAGAGCCAATTTATGGCAAGCAACGACCAAAACAGAAAGTGTTCAATAACTCAGTGATTTTTGAGATTTGATCATATGCGTAGAACACTTTTTTTCTTCAAATATGATCTTCTATCACCCCTTAAAAAATTTGAACTAAGGAACCGAACACCCTGTATAAATATACACACATATATATATATATATATATATATATATATATATATATATATATATATATATATATATATATATATATATATATATATATATATATATATATATATATATATATATATATATATATATATATATATATATATATATATATATATATATATATATATATATATATATATATATATATATATATATATATATATATATATATATAT